>CM023943.1:21764852-21875420 GCA_013407115.1 Glycine latifolia
GATTGAATCATATATAAAATTATTTTAGAATGACAATACATAATCATTAAATTAAAAAAAATAGAAAACAAAGTTTGTAGTATTAAAAAAAAGGACTAGATTCATTAGCATTATTTATTATTAGACTAATTATACAGTTGATCCAGTCAAAATCGATTAAAATCGATTAAAATCAGCCTGATCGAGTACACTTTTTTTTAATTTGAATTTTCATTAATAATTATTTTAAACTTTAGAGTATAAATAAATTTTTCTTATTCAAATAATATTAATTATATATTTATATATAATAGATACATATATAATTTTAAATTTTTAATATATACCAGATCAAACTAACCTAGTTATTAACTCACATATTGAACCATTAATACTAATCAATAAAATCAATGACTGGATCGAGTTTATTAACAAGGGTTCAAACTAATCTAATTATTGAATTTTTAATATATACATAATCAAACTATCCTAATTTTTTGCACTGGTTTTAAGTTTTAACAAGGGTTCAAGCGCTTCCATTAACTGCTTCACTGTTTCTTCTCCTTCGTAGCGTAATCACCCATGTGGGCTCTTCGTCGAGCTTCGGTTCCTCTCAGGTAACCCCTTCTCCTTCTCGAACGTTCCCTCTCTATTCATCACTCATTCACTAACTGCTCCATTTCAAACTAAACTTCATTTCCCCATTTTCTTTTATTTCAATCGAAAATTTACATTCTTCATTCTTTAACCTATTTTCTCCGTGCCTTAGATTATCGTATTAGTTCATACTTCATACTTTATTTAATATCAGTAAGACTTAGAAGTGATTTTTTGTTGTGCATTGCTTGCATAGCACCCGAGAGTTTAATGTGAGAGCTTCCCGTGTCAAATTAGCGGGAACTATTTCTGTTGAAGAAGAGAGTGTTGTTATCAATGAATCTAATGGAATACGTATGGTTGATTTTTGTCGCCAAATATGCGATACCATTCGGGACATAGCGCTTCCCTGAATTTTACTGTCAGGAAACGCGCGCTTTCTTCGAGTAGCACGAAAGAGGAGGATGATTTGGAGGACTTCCGAGCTCGAGACACCTGCCGACGATGGAAATGAATGTGATGATCTGCTAAGTTCCGATGATGCCGACCTATCATCGGATGATGGTGAGAAGGAGGTTGAGGAGCCACACAAGGAGAAAGAAAGACCACGTCGTGGAAGGGTTGAATCGAAGCTATTCAATGAGATCATGAATTCGCAGTGTACCTCTCTTCGTTTGGTTCTGGAAAAGTGGCTAGAAGAAGGGAATGAGCTGACCAGATAGGAGGTTTCACTTGCCATGCTTTATCTTCAAAAGCGTAAGCTGTTTCGGAGAGCTTCGCTGGTAATTGGGTTAAGTTTGATTTTACTTGTACATTATGCATTTTAATGTTTGAAATTTGAAATTGATTTACTAACTTAAATTGTCATCGGTCATTGCTTATATTTGTGGATAATGGATATTCGATGGCCTGTTTACTTTGAGAAAATATTGTCTGTTTCTGTTTCTTTAATCATATAGCGTCATCTTATTTTTGTTTTGTTTTCTCTTTTCGAAAATTTGTATTGAGAAACAATTTTTTATTGTTTGTACTGTTTCCTATACAAACCTTCGAAAACAAGAAACAAAATAAAAAGAAGGTCATGACCTTTTTGTAATTAGAAGTGGAAACAAAAAATGAAAATAGAAAACATGTTTTCAAACCATCAGTTCCTTAACTCCCAATCTGAGCAAAATAATGCTGTTGTTCAATGTTATGCAATGCTTGTTTTGATTGACTGTTCCAAGTGTAGTGACTTTCATATGCCCTGCATGTGATAGAAAAGAAGAAGAGTTAATATATTTAACTGCTGAAGCTATGAATAGTTGTAATGTTGTTTTGATATTAAATTATACTCCTATTTATACTAATAATCAAGATTAAGTACATTTTCATCTAGTATGAGGCATGAGCCTAGCCCAATTATTTATTATTACCTCCGGTCCTTATTATAAGTAATAAATTACACTACACTTGTTGCTTATAATAAGGACAGGAGGTAATATATGATATATATCCAAGTTCCTAATAGAATCATCTAGCATGCTTAATTATTGTATCATACTTTTAAGTCCTAACAGAATCCAGCACTCATCCTCAAGCTAAACCTGACTAAGCTTTTAGTTTGTTGCAATTAAATATTGTCACTCACTCTCTTTGATGAGCCATAACACCTGTTTCTCTTTGATTTATGATTTCCTATGTGATTTTATTTTTGGCGTGTTTTAAACAGTTTTCTGGCTGTTGTGCTAACCTTCCAAGACCTGTTCCATACTGCTGAAAGGTAAGGATCTTATTAAACGAATGAGAGATGGTGGATGCCGAATAGGCCCATTGACCTGGGACGCAATAGTGAAACTTTATGTCAAAGCTCGGGAAGTAGAGGAGGCATATTCTGTCCTTTAGAAGGCAGCCCAGCAGAGCCAGATGAAGCCAATATTTTCTACCTACCTAACTATTTTGGAGCAGTATGCTAAGAGTCAGTGGCGCATGCAGAAATTTTATTGAAATGGGACAAACATAAAAAAATTATATCATAAATAAAAGTACTCTGAAGACAATACAAACCTAATATATAAAATGTTAAAAAAAAATTATTACATAAATTAATATCACTTCACTTGACTCTTATTTTACATGTTTTCATATTGTTAAAATCATCTATAATTGAATCCGTGCTAAAATTCAAAATAATTTCTTTTTCAATGTATGTAACCAAAAAATCATTAAGAAATTGGTCTTCCATTCTATTTCAAAGTCTAATCTTGATTATCTTCATAGCTGAGAATGATCTTTCAGTAGTTGCTGTAGAAATTGGAAGAGCGAGTACAAGTCTAATCACTATCAATAAGAGGGTAAATGATGGACTTTCCAGTTCTTGCTAGCTCTTGACATAATTCAGATGTAGTTGATAAATGATTCAAATCTGGATGTTTAGAAATGTCAAGCTCAAAATGTTGTAACTCCATTTTCAAATGCAATTTTTCCTGTTATGTGAAATCTCTAGAATAAAATTTATAAACAAGTTTGCAAATATCATCACTGGTAAATGACTTGTACCTGTTTCTTGGATCTAAAGTCATGCTCAAAGCAAGTAATTCAACAGTATTATCATTAAATCTGCTATTTAATTCTTGTAATTGATAATCAATTGTAGCACAAAAGATATTTACCCTATAAAATTTGTCAGTAGAAAAATCACCTTGTTCATTTCGAGGACGACCTCTCCTTCCAGCATATTTTGCACTCATATCTAGAATGTCAATGTCATGTTTTATGTAAAATTCTTGAACATGAACCAAGAAAGCATCCCAACCTGTCTCTCTTAATTTCTGAAGTAACTCTTTTGTAGTTGAAACCAAATGTAAAACATTTGAAATATCTTGAGACTTTTGTTGCAAAGCTTGACAAAGGACTTCAGTAATACCCATAATTTTCTTCATAAGGTGCAATATGATGACAAAATCAAAAGATGTCAATGATGAGTATGCATTATCTGCATCTCCACGATGTGATGTTGTCTTTCCTTCATTAGAAATATTTTCAAGAACTTCACATACGACTTTAAACATTTTAAACAAACTACATATTGAATTGTAATGAGAACTCCAATGAGTAGCTCCAGCTCAATGCAAAGTACCAATCTGGTTAAGACCAACTCCTGATTCGAGTTCATCAATAACAATCATTCTTGCAATTTCACTTGCTTGGGCAACCTTTAACTCATCATTACGTTTACAAGAAGAAGTAACAATATTAATTATGAAGTATAATTTTTCAAAAAATTGATGAACATGTGTTACTTCATGAGATGCGGCAACCAAGGCAAGTTGAAGGTGATGAGCTAAGCAATGGACATAATAAGCATATGGACACTCAGCGCAAATTAAAGCCTGCAATCCATTCCATTCACCTCGCATATTGCTAGCTCCATCATAGCCTTGCCCTCGAATATTTTGAACACCAAGATTATGGTGACGAAGAGTGTTGGATATTCCTTGTTTCAAAGTCTTAGCACTTGTATCTTCCACATGTACAAGACCAAAAAACTTTTCCCATATAAAACCATCTTTATCTACGAATCTCAAAATAACAGCCATATGCTCTTTTCTAGATACATCACTAGCTTCATCAACAATAAGACAAAACTTGGCATTGAAAATTTCTTCTCGTATTGTGTTCTTTACCTTTTCAGATAAAACATGAAGAATTTCCTTTTGAATTCAGGGGGAATTATATGATGCATTTTGAGGAGCTTTTTCTAAAACAACTGCTGCAACTTCTTGGTTATAGGAAGCTAAAAACTTTAGCATCTAAAGAAAATTACTTCGGTTAAGTGAATCTAAGCTTTCATCATGACCTTTAAAAGTACATCCTTGAAGAGCAAGCCATCTTGTCACTCAACAAAAACTTGTAGTCTCAAACGATTAGTTGCAATCTCCTGAGAAGTAAGTTTTTCAACCAATATCTCAATATGTTGAGATTGGTTCATAAGATCACTACATGAACTCACATCATTTTTATGCATTGAGATAACATTTTTCCCAATATGGCGTAGAAAAGCACAATTTTCTCCTTCATTAACCTTTTTCCAATTTCTAAATCCCTCAACAATAAATGTATGGTCCAAAATGACCATTGCCACATGGTTTACTAAATAAATAACAAGGCAAACAAAATGCAGCATCTTTGCTTGGAGAATACTCTAACCAAGATGGAAACAAATCAAACCAAGAAGAGCAAAAATGACGTGGATTCTTCTTTGGCCCAGAAAAAGGATAATTTTGAAGCTTGCACTAAAATGGACCAAATTTAAGATAAGCACGATGAATTCCATCTTGTTGATTTATAAGATATTTCCATATTGGAGGGCATAGTTTAGGATCTCTTTCCAATAAAGAAAGATCAACTTCTTTAACTACTTCTTTATTTTCAATTCTAGGGGACTTTGAAGGAGGAGTCTCGGTATTCAACAATTCAACATTAGGAATAGACAATGACAAAGACTCGTTATTCTTTCTCTTAAAATAAGCATCAATGGTACTGTAGCACCCTTCCCCATAATTTTTCTATGTGTCAATTACAAACAGTATCAAGTATCAATGATAATCGCGTAAAGTAAATCAAAAGAAACATAGAATGAGATTAATTACCAATGGATGGAAAACATTTACTTAATTTATTATTCCACCCAATTTCAAAGTGACAAAGTCAAACCTAATTTACATGAAGAAGAAACATATAAAGTATAAAAGAATGAAGAAGCATAGAAGAGGGGGATTGGACAGGTACTTGATGGACGGGGAGTGAGAGCAGAGGTAGAGAATGAGTTGTTGCCTACTTGCCTTCCTCTTCACGGTTTGTAACTGACAGAGCTGCAAAGCTGCCAGCATACTTTTAGTTAGGAAATTAAAAAAATAATCATGTTAACAATAAAAAGGGCCAAAGACAGGATACTAACTAGTAAGAGGGACAACCCAAAATAACTTATTGGAGTGGATAAAACCCAACATGCAGTTCCAACATCCTTGATACAAGCCCACTTGAGTATCCTTCTAAGGCTTTCACCCAATAAATAAATAAAGTATATAAAAAAAATTCATTCAAATTTTAAGGGGGGCAGTCGCCCACCCTAGCCCTCCCCCCTACCCTAATTACGCCTCTGCTAAGAGGGGTGACATCCATAACTCAGAGAAGATTTTCCTTAGAATGAAACAAGCTGATTATACATCTAAAGCAAAGATGTACCAAGTTCTAATGAATGCCTATATAAATGCAAAGGTTCCAGCCTATGGGATTAGGGACAGGTTGAAAGCTGATAGCATATATCCCAATAGAAATCTGGCAAACCAATTGGTTCAAGTTGATGGATTTAGGAAGAATCCAGTCTCTGATTTGCTTGATTGAGGAAGCCAACAAATTCTTGTGCAAGTGTTGTTTCTACTCATACACATGCAACTGTTGTTAGTCAAAGAATACTCGTAGGGATGGCAAACAACCCCGTACTCGCGGGTAACCGTCCACTGCCATCTCGAGTTTGATGGATACTAACCGAGTTGACCGAGCACGAAGATAGGTACCGGTAATACCCGAGTTTTAATTTTAGGGACAGGTATGGGTAACCATTTTTTTCTTGTACTCGTTACCCGGCCCCCTTAAGTCATAAATACATAAAATTACTTATGTAGCCTTACTTAGGGTTACATAAGTAAAGAGAATAAAGATTGCCTAAATTGTTGAATATTATCATTTTGTTCAACTAAACTTTTGTTATAAACTTTTGATTTTATTTTTTTATGAATCTTGTTATAAACTTGGAATGTCATTCACTTTGCGAAGTATGTTATCTACATTGGTATTTTGAATCTTGTTTGTAATGTCAAAAGTTGGCCAAGTATGTTATTTGCACTGGTATTTACTTTGAACATTGTCATCACTATGTAGCTTGTGTGTGTACAATTATGAACCACTTATTGTGTTTGTATTATGCATATTCGGCTATGATAATCCAATCAAATTTGTTGTATTTGTTTTTTTAAAAACAAAATTTTGGATTGAGGATGCGGATGGGGTGGGGATACAGACACCAAACAGGGATCAAGACGGATGTAAAAAATTAGTCCCGTCGAGGATAAGGACATGGACAGGGATGGTATTCAGAACCATGGGGACAAGTGACATCAAACCCGTCCTTGTCTCATCATGTTGCCATGCCTAAAGAGTAGGTTTAAGTATCTTTAATTTGATTTTTTTTTTTGTGTATACTAAAAAAACTCATCTTTAACAAGTATGCATGTGATTGCTTAGTTTGTTATTTTTCTTATATATTTCATCTTTCTGATGAAATGCAAACTTGTAAAGAAGATGCTTGATGATAGCAGTCATGCTTTTGAAGAGTTTTGGAACTTAAATTGATAGTTGGTGACACCTTTGCTTGCAAAATAGGGGTTATAATATTGATTTAGTAGTAATGGGAAAAGTGGTAGAGAAAAATCATAGGTTTAAATTTTTTCACTAGCAAAATCTAATAAATTAATGACTAACATATATGCCTATCTAGAAATTGCGTTGAAGTAGCAAATTGTTCCAGCTCAACTATTTTTACTTGAAGGTGAAAATATCCTCTCCTTGGACTCTAACCAATTGCATTATGTAAGTCATGCACATTGCACAATAGGAAAGAAGGGTATTAATGTCATCCTAACGGAGCTTGTGATCGCGGCGTTTGGTGCAGTTTAATGAATTTACTTCTATTTTCCACCCAAATTTTCTGCAGCTTTCTTGGTAACAAAAGAATTAACTACATCAATAAATGAAAGAATGCTTACGAGCAAATGGGTTCGTTTGCTTTGAATCTAAAATAAAATATAAGAATTTAATAAAAATTTGACTTTTAAAATAAACTTAAATATATTTTTATTCCTTCAAATTTAAATAATTATTTTTTAATTCTTAAAAAATATTTTTATTAGTCCCTCAAATTTTTAGAAAAATTCTTTTAGTCCTTTTTTGTTCATTATGTTCATAATCACACTTTGTGTGGTGATTTTTAACTATCAAAATTTATTTATTTTAATTTATTTTTAAAAAATAATTTTTAGTGTCACCCCAATTCATGGTTTGGTGATTGTTTTTATATCCTGTCATTTTAAAGAAGAAAAATAAAAACATGAATATAGAATTGTTTTAATTTTTTACATATTTTAGTGAATTTAAATTATCAAAAATTAATTAAAAAATAAATCTTTGTGACGGTGTAAAATCGTCACAAATTGTGACAATATGAACACAAAGAATAAAGAATAAAAGAGACAAAAAACAGTTATTTAAAAATTTGAGGGACTAATAAAAAAATTGAAAGACTAAAAAAATTAATTATCTTAATTTAAAGAACCAAAAATATATTTATGTCTTTAAAATATTAAAAAAATAAAGATACAGCTAAAACATTTTGTTTTTTTAAAATAATTTAAAATATTTTGTTTCTAAAAATAATATATAAAAAATAGGAATGTGAAGATTTCTTCTCAATCAATTATAGCTAGTGCATTTTCAACAAGAGTTGCTCTTCTATTAGCAACTTTAATAAATATTATACACGATTGGAGAGCATCAGGGTTGCTTACTTAGCAACTTATTTATCATTATGAATCAGTCTCCCTGAATATTTAATAATTTGGGCGCAGTTGATATATGTGTAGGGAAGTTTTTTTTTTTTTAGAAAACTGTAGGGTAGGTTATGAAATTTATTTAAGAAATTATTTAGAATTATTTGATTGGGGTAAAAAGTTTATTTAGTTTAAAATAATAAAAATGATGTGGTACGGAAAGTTTGTGAAATTGGATATAAATCTGTGCATTTTGTGAGTGTTATAGTACATATTTGGAATGAATTTTGCAATGTGAACCACACTATTCTTTCTCTATATCCATCTGAAGCAAAAACAAGTAGCTTCTGCATCATTGACGTGAACTTAAAATGGACGTGATGTTATAATATTGTTTCAAGCATGCTAATGAGCTTATGGATTTAATAATTAAAGAAGCATAACAAAAATATTGAAAAAGATGTGTTAAAAAATGATTTGCACTTTCAAGATAAATACAATAAGAATGTGATTTTATTTGGAAGAAATTGTAAGTTTTATGGCAATTCGGCTAGAAATTTTATTTAGTTATTATTTTTACACCACTATTATCACAAATAAATCATTAAGGGCATTCAAATAATGAATGATTTGATAGTTTTTGGAGTTATTCGATATAAGGACAATGTTATTTTAATTAGTACCAGAATATTATTTTTTCAAAGTTTCATGTTTAATACATTTGAAAGGAGTGTGTCACAATAGTTCGTAAAATTGTACATGTAAATCGGTAGTCCCTAAAATGAACAAAATGGCAAAATGGACATTGAATTTGTAAATTGTCAATCAAGTTAGTCCCTTCATTAATTGAGGTCATCTAATGTTGGTAGAAAGACGAATTTGACTAAAATTCTCTAGTTTGGTGGCGGATGTTAGTTCTCATGGGTGTGGGTTTTTCGAATTTGGCAAGGGTGAGTGGTGGATATGATTCAATTGCAGGAGAAGCCATCACATGATAGTTTACCATTTTATTAATTCCAAAATATAATTAGACTGACTCATACAATTTCAACAACAACAACAAAATGGTTCTCTCTTTAGCAAATTATAACTTTGTTTTTCTAAATATGTTGGAGATATGAAATTTTTCTTATTTGGAATTTGATTTTTTAATAGGTTTTAGATAGTTTTTTTTATTGTTGCAAATTTTATCTTTTATGTTACGTTTTATTAGTTAATTTAAATTTTAAACAAATCTGATGACAAATTCGAATTTTCTAGGAATTTTATATTGGTCTCAAGTTATATACATAGACATTCTTATTTATGAATTTCAATGGCTATTTTCTTCCAATTCTTATCTCTATATTTTTTCTGCAAATTTCAGTGTTTCTATATTTTCATACTACAAAATATTTGCAACAAACTAAACTAAACTAAACTGGGCTTTTTGACCAAATTAGTGTAAATTGCTTTTAAAAATGCAGTTTTCAAATAATTCACACATATGGGAATGGGATAAGTCAGCACATCAGCCATCAGGAGTATGACTTTGTTCAGGCTGTTAACAAATAACAAAGGACCATATATGAAAGGAAGTCGTACTCAGTGTTGGTAATTTTTTTTTAAAAAAATCTATTTTAATAATTTTGAAAGCAAAGTGGATTAATTTGGTAAAAAAAACCAGAAGTATAACTTCTAAAAATAACTTTTTTTCTAAAAAGATAAGTGAATTTACTTTCACAAAATCTAGTAACTTTGCTAACATTCACCCGACATATTTTTTTTTTTAGAATGAGTGTTGTAATAAATTATAACTGTAATTTTATTAATACACTTGAGGCTAGGGGTAACTTTTCCAAATACTCCTTTTAAAAAATATGTAACTGTACGTTTATAAATCTTTATTAATAGGCAAAGTACTCCTTTTAAAAACTAAGTGAATTAAATGAATAATTGTCTCTAATAATTTGTCCTAAGACTTGTTTGGGTGCACGCAATGTTCAAGTCGAATCATCAAACGTTAAATCTTCTTCGTAACAAGGCCAGATTCAATATCAATGACCAGAGGGAAATACCAAACAAAACGTCCCTACTCAAACCTCAAACACAAAAAACAGGAAAAAGATAATCACGTGCCTTTGAGAACTAGATGCTGTATTAGGAACATTCTCCAACATTGGGGGAAGATTCATAGTTAAGAATAGTTCACAACGTGGGAAGAAGATTCATAGTAAGAATAGTTCCACAATGAGGGGTAGATTCAATCTCATGTCTCAACCGTTATTCCCGCTATTTTAACTTGTCCTTTGTTCCCCTTCAATTATTGAGTTGCATAAATACACTTATAATTGGTAGAGCTTAATATAACTGGTATTTATCAAAAATAAATAAATAAACTCGATTATTATATAGCTGACTTGTGCTGAATGATACAGATTTGTACTTTCTAGGATTCTTGGGCTGCAAAATTTTGAGATCTAATATTTCTATAAAAATATACATAGAATGTTACATAGATGACACTATCTCGAATCCTATTACCCAGCCTTTTTGTGATTTTGACGGTTAAGAACAAAAATGAAAATTATCAAATATGCTTTGAGAATAGTTTTGGATAAGAACTAACTTGAATAATTATCGGTGCATGAGAAAAAGAAAAAAATATACTTTTATGATAAAAATATAAACTATTCTTATATATCACAGTATGATGTTCCGAGAAAAGTAAACGCCAACAACTTTGATGGTGAACTTGACTAATCATTTATAGGTAATAAATTAACAACAGATCAATATACAAAAAAAAATTAAAAAGAAGTAAATATCATTTATAAATAGATTTACTTTTTCATTTAATACTATTTATAAAATATTAGAAAAATTTAGAAGAGAATTTGTAGAGGATATAGCTTGATTAGCTTCTCAATTATTCTTTTCTCCGGAGAGAATACAATTTTGGTAAAACTAAATGTGAAAGAAGGAAACGGATCTTAATATCTCCTCTGTCAAAAGCAAACAATTTTGGTTGCTGAAGCTTTGCGTCCTGTTGTGTAATACAAGGAAAGTCAAACACAGTGGTTCATACTTCATACCATACCAAAGACCGTTTTATACAAAACACACCAAAAGACTTTCCCATTTAAAATGCTTCAAAGGAACAAACTCTATGCAAAGCTTCAAAGCTATCTCCAGAACTCAAGGACTCATATTTTAAGGTTTCACTTTCAACCAAACATTTAGTTTTTTAATATTCTGTGTCATGGCAATCCTTAAGATAACCAAAAAGCACCACAAGCGTTTCAACAACCCTTTCCCTTCTTCAGTTTCAACCACCATCCCCTATGTCCAAGGCTCTCTTTTCTTCAATTCCAAAAGAGTTCCTTCGGATCAAACCTTCTCAATTGGCACTGATTTTCAGCTTTCTTGGACCTCCAACAATGGAGGGCACCTCTCAATTTCTCATCAAACCAGACCCATTTGGTCAACAATTCCAGGACAGGCTTTTGTCTCAGCTGCACTTGTTGACACAGAAGTTGAAGAAAGTAGAGGATCCTTTCTTGTCAAAGACAAAGATGTCCATTTGGTTTGCAATCACCAAACCATTGAGGATATTAGGATGATTGAGGATATTAGTCAATTTGATCATCATTTGGAATGTGAAGTTGCAGATTCTCCTTGTGTGTCACAAGGGTTGGAAAAGAAAAGTGATGCACAAGAGATTCATCTTCCTACTTTGATGATCACTGGAAGGCTTTTCAATATGACTAAGAAAAGTAAAAGGTTTCAAAAGCATGGCATTCAAGCAACTGTGCAGTTTGAAGCAAAAGGGCCCTCTGTGGATGCAAGGTATTGGATTTTGTTCAATCAGAAAACCAACCATGAGGTTGGGTTTCAAGTAAAGATTGAGAAACCGAACTTCGTCTCGCACAACCAGGTCTCTAAAAAGGCTTCAGGCGTGTACCAGGGCTTTAAGAGGAGGCTGAGTAATAGGAAAAAGAGACTGGGTTGGTGTTGGTACCTTTCAAGGCCAAGAGGGTTTGTGCTAGTTTCTTCAGTGGAGGAAGAGATAGGAAACTTGGATATTCCAAAACCAGAAGAGTTCAATAGAGTGTGGTTGACATATGCAAGTGATGAAAATGAGAGGTTTTACGGTTTTGGTGAGCAGTTTTCTCACATGAATTTCAAGGGAAAAAGGGTGCCAATCTTTGTTCAAGAACAAGGTATTGGCAGAGGAGATCAACCTATTACCTTGGCTGCTAACTTAATCAGTTACAGGTAGTGTAATGCTATAGCTTCTTAAGCCTAATTCAACATAGTAAATCATACGCGATATATATATATATATATATATATTGTTGACAACATAGTGAATGATAAGTGATGAGTGATGACATTCTGTTGTTATTGGCAGGGCAGGAGGTGATTGGAGTACAACTTATGCTCCTTCTCCATTCTACATAACATCAAAAATGAGGTCTGTCTGCCTTGAAGGGTATGATTACACTGTCTTCGATCTTACTAGACTTGACAGAGTACAGATACAGGTAAGTCGTTACTGAAATTATGAGATATGGTTCAAGTTTTTTATGTTAACTGGACTGATCTATATGAATGAACTGCTCAATGTTTGGTTTCACTTTCACCCATTCGACATCTTGCGTGAGATTTTTGTAGGACTTGACAGTGACTAGTTTAATAATGGGTGGCCTAATAGACCCAATAATGGGAGAATAGGTTTTAATACTATTTTAGAATTTGGGTTTAGGTCTAACTCAATCGACTTGTAAAGTAGGGTTGCCTCTTACTTATATTCACTATTTTGGTCATATAATTAGTTAATGTAAGATCTCCAACAAGAACATTCTGAATTATTATGATGTAATGAATTCATGACTTGAATGTTAAATCCTTTTTTTTACAGATATATATAATTAAAGCTTACAGTTTCAAGTTTTTTGTACACTGGAGCTTGCAGATACATGGAAATTCAGTTGAAGGGCGGATATTACATGGGAACTCACCTTGTGAACTGATTGAACGTTCCACAGAAAGCATTGGAAGGCTACCTGAGCTTCCAGAGTGGATAATATCAGGTGCTATAGTTGGAATGCAGGGTGGCACAGATGCTGTACGTCACATTTGGGATGAACTAAGGACTTATGACGTTCCTGTCTCAGCATTTTGGTTGCAGGTAATCCCTCAACCCTACTCTTAAAGAAAGGAAAAACAAAAAAAAGTATTTCAAGGATGTACATACTTTCTGGATCTCAGCAGTTTCAACAAACTTGTAATTCACAATTCAGTTTGTTTCTATAGACACCATATGTTCTTGATTTAAACCAAGAATATGCAAGAATTGAAGTGGTGTATTTTTGTTTTTGACTGATATTTGCTGTTTCAAACTTGCAACTATTACAATTTACAATTCTTTGCTCATTCAAATTTACATTGTTTACTTGTGGCAACTGCACAGGATTGGGTAGGGCAGAGAGAAACATTGATTGGTTCACAGCTCTGGTGGAATTGGGAAGTGGATGCACAAAGGTATTGGGGATGGAAGGAACTTATCAAAGATCTTAGCTCTCAGAATATAAAAGTTATGACGTATTGCAATCCATGTCTAGCTCCGGTAATTCATCCCCGAATCTCTTAAAATGTTGTAGATTTGCAGTCACTTACTTGTTCCCTTCAATAAACTGTATTTTATCATTAGTCAAAGTAATATAATTGGCCTCTTGCATTGCTCTCATAATTTCATTTTTTCGCTGAGTGCCATTGGTAAGATAAGACATGTCGCTAGTTTAGGAAAACTGAGATAATGTCACTAATATAACCCTTTTTTTTTTTCTTTCTATGATCCTATAGGTTGATGAGAAACAAAACAAAAGGAGAAACCTCTATGAGGAGGCAAAACAGTTGGACATATTGGTGAAAGACAGCAATGGAAATCCATACATGGTTCCAAACACGGCTTTTGATGTAGGAATGCTAGATCTAACGCACCCAAAAACTGCAACTTGGTTCAAGCAGATTCTACGAGAAATGGTGGACGATGGAGTTAGAGGATGGATGGCTGATTTTGGTGAAGGCCTTCCTGTTGATGCTGTTCTATATTCAGGTATTCTTTCACATCTCTTTTTTTCTCTCAAAACTTATGCTCGGTATAACCTTCTGACCTGCTTCATGAGGTATTTCTAGTGCCAGTAGATTGTAAAACACTAAGAAAAGTAGGTTAAAGTAAGATATTAGTTCATGCAAATGGCTGCAAAGCATAGCTTTTTTCTTCTGCCAAAACTTTCTCCCAGGAGAACTTTCTGAATATTTTCTCATCATCCAACCTACTAAACCAAAGGCTAAAAAGAAAGAGAACAAAGAAAGACTACACTTCACGTATGAGCTTGTGATTATTACTAACATGATGTACACTCAGAGATATAAGGTCTAGTGGTTAAGGGAGCAGGGAAGGGGGGAAAGGTCGCGAGTTCAATCCCCTCTGTTAACAAAACCAACATTCTAACAACTCATATTTGCCGATAAAAAAAAAACATGATATACACTCCATTTCAGGTGAAGATCCTATTTCAGCTCATAACAGATATCCAGAACTATGGGCCAAAATTAACAGAGAGCTTGTGGAAGAATGGAAAAGTAGCTCCCTGGACAAGGTGAAGGAAGATAAAGATGAGGGCTTGGTTTTCTTCATGAGGGCTGGTTTTAGAGATAGCCCTAAGTGGGGGATGCTATTTTGGGAAGGAGACCAAATGGTCAGTTGGCAAACAAATGATGGAATAAAGAGTTCTGTTGTTGGCCTACTCAGCAGTGGAATTTCTGGGTATGCCTTTAATCACAGTGACATTGGAGGATACTGTACAGTAAACTTACCTATAGTTAAATATAGAAGAAGTGAAGAATTGCTTTTGCGGTGGATGGAGCTAAATTCTTTTACCACAGTCTTCCGCACCCATGAAGTAAGTAAAATTACCTGCAATATGGCATACCACTTTATCATGCTTATATTTTCTTCTTCTATCTTTATTATCACTGTACAAGTACATAGCATGGATACATTCATCTTAACAAGAATTTTGCACTGCAGCAAACGTTATCGACTTTTTCTTCGCTTTCACTCTGATCATAAAAACTACAACAAAAAATTGTTGTGGTATTGTCCATATGGAGTGAAGCAACTTAGCTGATCACACTAATGTAACATACAAAATTTCTGTTACATGCTTATTCTTCAAAACAAAACTAAATGTTAATTCAAGAAATACTACAATCTGAATTAATAGGGATAAAATCATATGGCCAAATAAGTAACCTTTTATTCAATAAATTTGATCATTTAAAGTTTGTGATAGCAATGAGTTACTGATATGCTTGACCTGTTGTTTGCAGGGAAACAAGCCATCATGCAACAGCCAGTTTTACTCAAACCACCAAACAATGTCACACTTTGCACGTTCTGCAAAAGTATACAAAGCATGGAAATTTTACCGAATTCAACTGGTGAAGGTGATCACAACGTCTATCTTTACTCACCAATTTAACTATATGTTCACTAAACTCATTAAGCATTTAAAGTGGTCCTTTCCTTGTTCTTTTGTAAACAGGAAGCTGCACAGAAAGGATTGCCCATATGCCGCCACCTATTTCTCCATTATCCTGATGATGAACGCGTGCATCATTTGAGTTATCAGCAGTTCTTGGTTGGTTCTGAGTTCCTAGTGGTGCCTGTCCTTGACAAAGGAAAGAAAAAAGTTAAAGCTTATTTTCCATTGGGAGAGAGTAGCAGTTGGATCCATATCTGGACAGGAAAAGTGGTTTCCAAACAAGGACGTGAAGAATGGGTAGAAGCTCCAATAGGATACCCTGCTGTATTTGTTAAGGTTGGCTCCCAGGTTGGAGAAACCTTTTTGAATAACCTGAGAAGTTTAGGCATTCTTTAATAAAGCATTCATCAAAGAATGAACTTTAGATATGTAACATAGCATCCAAGTGATTTTTCAATTCTTGCCCCTGAATTAATTCGCTTGTATCGTTGCAATCAAAGCTAGAGCAAAGAAATTAATTGGAAGGATCTGAATCACATAAATCACATTCATTAACCTTCGTAACCGAGAATGTTAGCTCCTTAGTTTGTTAGGACAGCTTCCACATTCATTTCCAGCAAATAGCTCTACGAATGAAATATAACATTAGGAAAATGACACATAGTTGCCACATGGGAAACAGTTGTCTACATTCTGTATAACTTCTTTTTTTATCTAAATAATAACATAATTTAACAAAAATGCAAATATGATAAACCACTCTAACCATTTCTTTAGTGGCATATTGAGTGGTTATGGTTTATGTAATAGTTTGGTTTAAAAGTTCTACAGACAACGTGAAAACTTCTCAAGTCTCGTTCAATAATCATTTTTCCTAAAACATCTTCGACTAGGTGATGTTGAGGACAGTACTCTTTCAAAAGCCAGATATAAGAAGTGACAGATTCTACTTTAAATAGAAGTTTCATGTCTTACACCTAGTCAATTTTAGACTCATGCTCATATCTCTAAATATTTGGTTGTTAGCTGAGCCAAATGACATTGTGTAATTCATGTAGCCCAACCTGACCTACTTAGAAAAGGCTTTTGTTGTTATAGTTGTTGTTGCTCGTGCTTCTGCATCTATTTCACCTTTTTATCACATCAGAAAAGGTGGCAACTACTCAACAGAATAGGGAAGCACTTTTCTGAAGTAAACGTTAAGCTATTTAGGAGGATCCAACTAATAGACCTATCATGAAAAGTATGTACTATGTAACACAAACAAGAACAATTTGAAACATAGTTGGAAGGAATAGTCTGTCCTCACAACTTACTTCCATCTCACCTCATATCTGCACAGCTTTCACCATGTGATTATATCGTGTCCTACATAGTTTCTGCACACCTACATTTCTAATTTAGCCACTAACTAATTGTATTTTACTAATTGACCCTCCTTTTATACATTTTGCCCCACCTCCTACTTCTATCACCCTTCTACAAGAATTCCAAAGAAATGAGAATTCTAGATTTTATTATGACCCTCACATGTAAGAATTCTCTTGGGAGAATGAGAAAACATTGGTTTCCTCTAACACAAAACCAATACCCGAGTTTTCTATCATTCGCTGCCACATAACTATAAGAGCCCATAAACAAGAACACAAAGCTGGTAAGCAAGTTAATAAGACCTTAGTAAAGTTTGAGATCTCAGTGTGTGTTTGGTTTGTTGGAAGTACACGTTCCAAGACTGTTAAACGGAGAAGTATGTGAGAGGGAGCTTCCAACTGAACGGACGTTTGGGGTCACTCAACGACAGATCAAACACGCTCTCTCTCTCTGGTCAACCTTAATGCATTCACCTGTGGACATTTCAAAGTAAAATACTAAAATCCTCTTTTATAGCAAGCAATAAATATTTGGTTCTTAATCTTGATGACATTAACACCACATCCTTCTTTGAGCATTAGATTACCATTCTGATCACATTGAATTTAATGGAAATATAAAAAAATTGATCACTGATAACTTTTCCAAGGATGATGGAAATATGAGAAAACAATAGTAAACAGAAGAGTGATTTCCCATATCAATGATCATTTACAAAGTCATAGTTACAGTCATCAAAGCATGCACATGCACGTACACTAGTTTGAACAAGTGACCATTAACAATCAAGAAAGCTTGGTTTTTATGTTGGATGGACTTGTTATGCCATCAAATAAACATGTTTCAAAACATCAACCACTGCAACGAAGAGTACATGAATACATGACCCAGGAACATAAAAAGAGTTTGAGACAACATCATCATTGCACAAAAATTCTACAAAGTTAACTACAACAAACTAATCACGTACCTTGCCCAAAATGGGATACATCATTCATTACAAAAGAAAAAATGCAACCCCATTTCTTTGATTAGTCTTTTCTCATTGGAACGCTCAGAAACCAACGCACTGGCAGAGAGTTCAATGTGACTGAACAATGAACATAGCAAATGAGTTCTCTCACCATTCATGAGTTAATATGTTCGTGCAATTATCTGCGGAATGAAAAGAAAAGGTGTTTTGTGAATGGTGCGTGCGTGTGTGTGTTGAATAAGGTTGTTGTTATCGAATACTTAAGTAGCATATTCTCTCACGCTTCGGTGCCATGCCAGCAATATTTTGCTTAGTTGGATGTTTTTTATGGTATATTCTTTTTAGATACTTATATGTAAGTTGGAGAAAACAATAAAAATCTGTTGAGAAAATTATGCAGCGTGTATCATATTAAAATATTGTGTCTATGTATTTCTTTATAGAAAATAAATAGGTGTAGGAAATATATTAAAATTTGTATAAGAAAGACAGATAAAATTTACATATAAACTATGTGAAAATTCAAGAAAATATCTATTTACCAATAATTCTGACACTCCTAATTAACTCACATGTATGGTGATGTGAAAATTCAATATTCAAAACTTTTTTTATATATAAATCATTTCTCACAAATAAGTGAGAAATATAAATACAATATCATATCGAGGACATTTGTTTTTATTTTGTGAAGATTGAACTACTAATAATCTACTATCATATTGACGTGTTGATGAGTTATATACCAAAAAAAACTTGCTCTCCATAATCGTCTATAAACCAAACCACAAGCCTAAATCAGTCACTAAAACTGAACCAGTATATAAGTTCATAAATTTAGTGGCAAATTTAATTCTGAAAAGGCTTGAAACCTGTGATTTAGTCTTAGTTTGTACTAACATTTATCCCAAAACATTTTTCCTACAAAAAAAACTTATTGAAAAGTTCATATTCTACACCAAATTAAAATATAAATATTTTAATCAACAGCATTGAATTAATTTTAATTCACATAAATTTAATTATAATTAATAACTAATTATAATAAATAGCATGAAATAATTGACTGTTGATGTAATTCTACACTAGTTTTTCAATGATGTCTAAGTTTTAGTTGAATTTCTCATGAGATATAAGCAAAACACAAGGGATGGATATCTGTATAATGCTATTAGCGTTTTGTTGCTTTGTAGACTATCAAAGAAATTCACCACTGCTATCAAAATGCCATATTTATAAATAGCAGTATATCAGTGAATATAGCCTTGTCATGTTCCTTAAAGTTGATGCCTTCCCATACACGTGCTTCATTCGGTCATTCACCATTCAAACATAATTTAGGCAACAAAAAACAATAAGTTTCAATTCTAGTATTTCTGTAAATACGCTACCCAGATTGATCACAGTACACTTTAACCTTGCATTTTAATAGTAACCTGTGAAAGGTAACATCTGAAGTACTTGAATATGATTACACGTGCAGTTATAAAATTTGGGACCACAAATAGGTGGGGGCAAAAAACATATGCACTTGACATTTTTAAAATAAAACTAGAACCTCCAGCATGCCTCCCAGATATATTTCCCAGCAACTAAAAGTGCAACTCCATTTTGTGCCAGTAAAACGCTTCCTTTAAATCACCAAATGGCACCAATGGAAAAACAGGAGCCTTGCTTTCATTTAAGATCTCTCCACATTCCCCATCATAAAGAAATTTTTTTGTGCTTGACTGTATTGTAGTGTATATGGTTAACATGGAAGGCATTCCATTTCTCCACATCTAGCTGCACCATCAAATATCTAGCTGATGAAGATCAATCAGGCTTGCAGAATTTCGTATGAGTTCCTTCCGAAAATCCACCTGATACAAATTAATATAAAAATTCAGATTATAGCACAACAATAACTACTAAGCTGATTGGTGGTAATCACCTGTAATTGTTATGATATTGTAGTGATTGTACCTTGTTTCAATTTTTTATTTTAATACAAAAAATGTGCATAACAGCTTGGGGGATCACAGTTCACAAATGCATTGATGATTTCCCCCTTTTTTTTAATTAAAACATGTATTGATAATTTTAAATCAAAAGTTACTTGACAAATATGGTTCCCATAATTTTCTTAAAGTTCAATGTATCAGTAATAAAATTTATAGAAACAAAGGGATTCAAGTTAAAAAAAATCAGAAAATATGTAGCCATAGTCACATTACCCTAGTACCCATAAGAGACGAAAAAACAATATTTGCTTCCGCTGCATCCTCAACTTTTAATTGCTTCAATAACCTGCGTTCTGGATCCATGGTTGTTTCCCATAGTTGTAAAGGCATCATCTCTCCCAACCCTACATTTATAAAATATACAAGAGCACACCATTGTCAATAGAATCAAGAAAACATTGTAAAACAATTAGCTCCCAGAGAAAAACAAAAGTTAAGCATTGGGGAGTGGGAAGGCATGTGAATCTTATAGAATAAATGGCTAGAAGTCATAAACTAAAAAGAAACAGATAATATTCAATACAATAAGACTCTTAAAACTTACTTTCTTCAACTAACATATTGTTCACTACAAAGGTCTACAAGACGCCCCACTGATGGCAGAGATAATCTTTACAAAGATTAACTAAACCCCCAAGTACTGACATGAGGTCATATTGTTCCTCTTGTTTGGTATGATCTTGAATGAAACAGATTTTTCACAAACATTCCCTATTGTTGAATAGTGCAACTAAAGCCCGAATGGACAGAAGGGAGAAAAAAACATCAATGACAACAGAAAATCTTGATTTCTACAAATATTTTTTAAGATTCATAAATTTGAGGTGGCAGACTGGTAGTTTAAGACGAGTGCATCCAACTATTTTCAAATTCATTCCTTTGACCACCCATATTTCTGTATACTTTTCTGCTTTTGTAGTCAACATTTGATCTACTTCATGATAAATAGCAGTTCTTGAGACATTAATACGATCTATTAAATAAGATATTGCTTTATTTAAAATTTATTTTGTCAAGATTGTTATACAATCCAACAAATATTTCTAATGCAAGATGCGTGAAACTAAAATAACTTTTCATTATACCTTTGAACCTTTGCATGTTGTAGGATGCATTAGCAGGGAATGATCTTTGAAGTTTTTTAAGGTCAGCATCATCATAGCAATAGTGCACTTGTTTTCCCCTTACAACCTGATTATTTCAGTAAAGATAGCTCAAAGTTAGCATGATTCCATCTGATAGACATTCCATGTAGCAAAAACTTTAGGCAAACCTTGTACAATGGTGGAACACCAACATATATGCAACCTTCATCAAACAAAGCTCTCTGCAAGAAAGAACCACTGCATCAAATTTGATCATTTATTTTGATTTATATCTTATAGGAGCTGACTTGGTTTTCATCTTCCATGTAAGTGTAGATTTTGGCCTTTTGTCATCATTTGCTGTGTATACTTTACCTGATATCTGAAGAAAAATGTCAGTAGCAGAGTTCGGATGTGGGCACCATCCACATCAGCATCAGTCAAAATAATAATCTTATGATACCGGAGTGCATCCTTTTTAAAATCCTCTCCCTGAAACAACAAAAGACATTTCTTAATTAAAATATCAAATAGTTTATGTTTGTTCAGAGCAAAGAATTCCAGCACAGATGATCAAGGATTTTTACTCTGACATAATTGTTTTGATTACATTAATGCAGGTACCGAGAATATCACTAATAGCCTAGTTATCATACTATTCAAAGATGGATTTTCCAATTCAATTTTGGAATTCATTGACAATTTTTATGTTCCTATTATATTCAGAAATCAGGATTACTATTGACATTAACACCAAATGTATCTGTTGTCCTTTCCTAATAACCATGTCCATTCTCACATTTCTATTTTTTTGTCTCTAAATTCATTTTGAAATTCACATCAATTGGTATTAAGGTGTTTTTTGTGGGCCTTCATTTGGGAATCTCAACAATTTGAAGATTGCCTTTACCATTTAAAATTTGAATTATAAGCAGGTTGCATGCAAGTTACTCTTCCACTTAGACTCAGGAGTCAGGATCACATATCATATCACTAGAAATAAGTTCTTTTTTTCAACAAAAGAAAATCACTAAGACAGACAAAACTTACTAGTTATTGAAGAGATTTCAATTTAGTAATATAATTTAGTTATACTTGACAACAGCCTGTTTTTCAGAATTTTCAATCATCTAATTATTCATTTATGAGCTTCCACTCCATTAATATCAAATTAATGAAACATGAACAATTATAACCTTCACTCCAAGACCAAGACCAAGAATTAAATTTTGGATCTCTTCATTTTTGTACATTGCTGCTTCATCCCTTCTTTCAATATTCAGAATCTTACCCCTCAGAGGAAGAATGGCCTGCATCAAATATGGTATGATAAATGCATGACTTACACAACTCCAAATATTTCTTTTATATACATAATAGTAAACACCAATCTAAGTGCTCCACATATCAGTAAACAAAGAATTTAATGGATTAGATTAGATACAACAATTAGAAAAATAAGCATTGGAATATATGATCAAGAAATTATCTAATTACAACATTGCCTTTGTTATAATGTTTTCTTACATTAAAAATGTAACATAAAGCTTTAATGATAACAAAAACCTTATTCCACTAGGTGAGCATGGCTACATCAATCAGATAATGTCATTGGACTCGGTAATAAAGACCAAACTCTTAGGAATATTATTCACCATGAGATCTCTTTTAACAATTTTCTCCAATATCCTTTTTGGTCTTCCTCTATCCCTTTTCACAAGGCTAAAAACCATACAATCTTCTCCCTCCACCGATGCTTCTAGTGACCGTCTTTGCATGTTCAAACCATTTTAACCAATTTTTTATACTCTTTTCCTCAATCAGAGTCACACCAATATCTCCTTGTATACAATCATTTTGTATCCTATCCTTTTTTGCATACACATCCATCTTAGCATTCTCATTTATGCTACTCCCACCTTTTTCTATTGCTATACCTTTAAAGCCCAGCATTCACACATTTTGAACTTAGTAGATACTTTACCATCACAAATAACCCCGAATGTTTTTCTCCATTTTAACCCCTCAACTTGTATCTTGAGTGATCTTCATTAATTTCCTCATCATTTTGTAATCGTAATATTGATCCCAGATACTTCAACTTAGAAACCTGTGATATGACATCCATCATTTTGTAACATGAAGATTTAATAAAAATTAACAAATTATATTAGTTTCATTTTAATATTTTTTCTTCGAAAAAAATGCACCTTGTACAATGTACAATGTTAACACCTCTAAGATTTCATCAACTTAGTTATTAATATCCAAAGATGATAGAAATGGCAATATTGTACAAGAAGGATATGGGAAACATTATTTCCTCTAAAAAAAGTGAAGGATGAGTTCCCTTTAGTTATTTGCTTTTCAAGATGAAAGTGCCAATCTTTCAAAGCACAAGTGCACAACTACAATTTTAAATATCTTTGTGTCCAAATGAAACTCTAACTCTCAAAGGCATAAACTAGTCAAAAAATTAAATCAAGTAATCGAATAAATAGTTTCTATTAGATATAAAAGTCATAAAACAAAACCAGTTCTATGCCTTCTTCACCTAAGAATGTAAAATTTTAGGTCCTCAATATTACATCAAAGCCTCCTTGACAAGTGGTCAGGAGTTTGGTCCATACTGCCTCCATTCTTCTAATAAAAAATTTTAATTTCACAAAAGGTATTGGGTGGCAAAGCTGTGCATTGTCCACAACCCCACTCCAAACTCAAAGGGCTATTGCAAGGAGCATGTTAAAGGTATAATAAAACATGTCTTGTGTCAACACCTAAGAGCTTAAGCTTTTAGGAGAGTCATTCCTCAATGGTTCCAAATTTTCCATAGCATGTAACAAAGATTAAAAATTATTTGGAACTTTGCATATCTAGGTCACACTTATGCAGACTTTCAGTCAAACGCATATACTTTACCTGGAAGCGCCTGTCACGCCCTTGCTTAGCACTTCCTCCAGCTGAATCACCTTCAACTATAAAGATTTCTGCAATATAGGGACAAACAACAAAGAACTTTCAATTCAAAACACACTACCACCTCATCAAAAGATTTACCAAAAAGATCTCAGCTAATTTGATCAACTATGCTAGGACACATAGCTCTAGATAAACAATGCAAATGTAAATATATTGAACAAATAGTCCTGTCTATTAAGAAACAATTTGTTTTAAAGAGTAGAATATTATAAGTTAGACATGATCCCAAATATATTATCTCTGAAATTGTGACATAACCACCACATAACATCATAAACTAGACATCAAATTATTGTTTTCATCCCAATCCTTACAAATCAAGCAGCATACAATTGCCTAGATGCTAACTTATTTCCAAAAGCTACCTCATGAGATGAGGATTGTCCAAGCCTTTATAAGCTTTAAGCCATATTCATAGTCAATGTGAGATCTCAACAAATTTCATATTCTAAGAGTTATATGATATGCAGAATTAACAGTAATAATTCTAGGTCTGTCACAAAATTGTGATTTAAATGGTAAGTAAAATAAGTTCCACATCAAATCAAATAGAAATAAGTATACCACATTCTTCAGGATCTGTAGATGAACAATCAGCTAGTTTCCCCGGAAGAGAAGAAGATCTCAATACACTCTTTTGTCTCACCAATTCCCTTGCTCTTTTTGCTGCCAGAGCTGCCTAATTAGACAATAAATTCACAAGGAAGCTTTTGATTAACATTCCTATCAAGAGCAATAAGGTTTAAAATACAGAATTGTAAACTTTTTTTTTTTTTGATCAGCAAAGATAATATATATTATATATAAAACAGTACAAGGAGTACTGGTGAGGGTACAAAACATCAGGATCTACTCAGAACTTTGATGGCTTTCTACCAAAGCCAACGAAGTTCTGACAGATTGCACAAAAAGAAAACCAAAAAAACGAGATACATGTAAATTAACCCCTCCCCAAAGGTGCAAAACACTCTCTCAAGTTACTGAGAGATTATTACCTTGAAAGCATTAAGAGCTTTAGAAAGTACTGAATCAAGAACATCTGGATGCAATTCTAAATACTCAGTAAGATATTCTTGAATAGATTGATCAACCACTTTTCGCACCTCTGGATTTCCTAACCTTGTCTTTTCACAGCAAAGAGAATGGTAAGAAAAAACATAAGGGAGTACCATGAAATACGGGAAAAGAAATTAAGAATGTTAAAACTCCAATGTTCCAGGAGACCTAATGGCAAGAATATAGGCATTCCATCAAACTAATATAAAGAAGGCATTACCTTTGTTTGTCCTTCAAACTCAGGATTTGGGACCTTGACTGAGACAACACATGTTAGACCCTCTCTCACATGTTCGCCACTTAGAGTAATATCCTTCTCCTGCAAAGAGCAGAATGCTATTTAATAATGAAAAGAATCCACTTTGTGAACTCATAAAATAATCCATTTTAGACAAAGGGAGGCATTTGCTATTTTACAATTAACCATGTTTAGTAGAACATGCCAACTTGTACAGAAGTTCCAGTTCTGTTAGGGAGAGAATATAATAAGGAAAGTGATTTGGTATTGAGTGATTAGTTACTGTAGTGCACCCAAAGTTAAGGGTAAGATCATGTGATTAGTTACTGTCAGAATAACAAATTCTAGACCAGGAGTTTTGTATTTCAGGAAAGTTGCCAAGCACAAATTAACAACAGGTAAAATAAATGAAAAATAAAATTAAGGAATACCTTAATAACTTTTGACTTCTTGCCAAGACTATTAAGTGTTCTTGTTATAGAAGCCTTCATAGCATCGATATGAGTACCACCATCAATAGTGCGTATACTATTAGCATATCCCAGTATTGTATCTGAATATGCATCTTCACACCTAGTAAAGAAGAAATGAAAGGAATCACATATACTAATAAGGAATTATGAATAGTTGTCAACCATATTATACTGAAAAATATACAATTCCATTGTTCATTTTGAGCTTCTATATTTACAAGATATAAAAGACTAACCCTTAACTTTACAACTTATTCTTATTCATAAGAAGTCAAGTGCCAAACAAAGACAAACAAATCCTGACAAAATAGCTGAAATATAACTAGCTAACTCTGCTTATATCAATCCGATTTGGTTGGCATACCATTGAAAAGCTATATCAACTGTGATGCCATCTGTTTCTTTTCTAAAACTCAGAACATCGTGAAGAGCTTTCTGGAACAGAAGGTCACTAGTCAGTAACCAATTTACAGCTACTGGAAACATCAAATCCAAATATATTAGACAATAAGTAGGTTTTCCATTAAATTTTAAAAGGAAAAAATTCAAGAAATGAACCTTTTTCAAAAATAGAAAATCAGCACTCACAAGCATTGTTACGAACCCATAAATAGAGAAAAGAAAATAATTTTATTGCTTGGCTGAAAATGCACAGTAGAGATATCTCCTCCAAGGGTTTCCCCTTCACAAAGGGCTGCCCCTTTCCCAACTAAACTAATGATCTGTTCTCCAAAACTAACAAATCTCCTCCAATCTTTTCTACAGTCCTATTTAAGTTAACTACCCAACTAATTCTGTAGCTAAATACTACTGTAACTGCTTTGCCTAATTTCACGATCTAACTACTTGGCCTTATTTTGTTATTCTTCAGTTGTGGGCTACTGTCAGACACCAAGCCAGAGTTATTAATTCTTATGCAGCATGTAAAGAAAACAATGCTACCCACCCAGTAGCCATATAACTGAAAGTGAAATACTAACAAACCCCTGTGCAAGTCATGGCATCATCCTCCATAGGTTATTAATCTGCCAGACAAACTACAGAGATATAATGAACACAGTGCAGGGGTGAGTTCAATTGTGATTCAACTGATTGTGTTAATAGCATTAACCCATTTATGTTGCAAATCTAAATCTAAATGGTACCATTTAACTTTTTTAAATAATTGGCATGTGAACAAGTGTTCACAGTTGTGACCTTGAAGAATTGTGCTGTAAAAACTATATGAAGTATAACAAATATTTTATAGAAAAACACAGATGATAAAATGTGATGCACACAAGTATAACAGAAATGAAAGTAGAAATTTAGAAGGATAAGATATCCTACCAGAGCAAACCAATACCAAACAATAAATAAACAAAAAATAATGACATCAACCATACATTACAAGCATAAAGGTAAAAAGTACAAGACCTTATCGGTGTTAAGCCATTTCACATATTCAACCAATCCCCCAGCATAGAAATATTCATTATATTGAACTTTCTCTGGATCATTGTCCTCTTTCCGAAGTGTGATTGTAAGCTGCAAAGGTTGAGAAAACCCATGGTAAGATGCAAAGTAGATAGATAAATGCTCTTCTAAAAGTCTTTGATTTATAGGTGGCACGATGAGGATTGAGGGGCAATGCTAGAGGCAGCTCAGTCTGGTTTTTTAGGTGAGCCGAAAGATCTAGAAAAGCTATTAGGTGAAGGCTCATGAATATTTTTACATCAAATATAGAAGAAGTGTTCCATCTAGTCATGAAAGGAAATTCAGCCACTAATGAACACATTCATGAAGTAATGAAAACCCATGAATAAAATGTCATGATGAAATAACCAAATTTAAGACCATATCTAATGAGAAAAATCAATGTTGTATGTGACATCACAAACGGACATTATTAAATCAACAACTTCACCTTTGGGTTGAGGAACGCTAATTCCCTAATGCGTCCAGCTATTGTGTTGTGATCAAACTGAATAGCAGTGGTGAATACTGCATGTTAAGATAAAAGTATAGCATGTGTAAAACTGAAATTTGCCATAACCAAAAATAAACATAACCTAGAAAAGCATGATCATTTAATACAAACCTTCTTTGTCAGGCCAAAATCTGACACGTGTCCCTCGAAGATCTTTCCTTTCATCTGGAAGCACAAGGCATTTCAGAATTGACACGGGTTTTCCACGAGAATATGTTTGCATGTATTCCATCCCATCACGCCAAACTGTTATCTCTAGCGACTGTGAAGTTAGATAGTAAATAGGATATTTAGATAACATTGATAACTAAGCATAACTAGCAACCTCTGACTAAAAACAGAATTTAAAAGTGATTGCATTATTTGCTAGAATCTAACTCTATGACGAATATGAATGTGTGGGTGTGTAAAATAAAATTAGAGCCAAAACATCCATACCCATTTCAAATTTTTCATCCAATGCTTTCATATAAACCTTGAAAAAGTTCAACCGTAAAGAAAAAGGCAAAATTGATAAAGACATACCTCAGACAAGGCATTAACAACAGACAAACCAACACCGTGTAAACCTCCCGAAACAGAGTAGCCACTGTTGGCACCACCAAATTTTCCACCAGCATGCAAGACCTGAAAAGTTCATAAGAGTAAACAACTGTTATCCAACTAAAAAAATAATAACAATGAAGATCAAGTATAAATAAAATGTAATCCAAGTTTGGAAAAATTGTTACAGTATAAGGCCCACCTTTTCAAATCGTTTTTTAGGGGGAGTTAAGTTTAAAAAAACAATTTCAGTTTCCAGTTTGTTTTCTGTTTATAAAAGTTTGTATAGGAAACACTGAAAACAACATTTTATCATCTTCTATTTTCACTTTTCCTGTATAAACTTCAGACAACAGGAAGCAAGATGAAAATAGAAAATATTTTCTCAGATCAAACAATTCCTTATCTTTATGGAACTACAAGAATGATAATGTCCATCAACAATACAGATCTAGATATGGATGACTCTAATCAGTTCTTTGAATATCCTTGAATATTGTCAAGAACATTTGCAGAAAAATAAAAGAGAAATATCTCAATCATATATGCAAA
Organism: Glycine latifolia; assembly: GCA_013407115.1. Lineage (NCBI taxonomy): Eukaryota > Viridiplantae > Streptophyta > Magnoliopsida > Fabales > Fabaceae > Glycine > Glycine latifolia. Next base: position 21,793,792 of record CM023943.1, read on the forward strand.
AAGTTAAATGATCCTCTTGTCAAATTTAGTATTGACAAGCTAATAGATTAGAGTCATAGAATAACAAAAAGCAACTATAGCAATAATAACAAGTTAACAACTAATAGTTAGTTAACAGAGAAATCAACTCTGGAACTCAATAGCTCAAATAAATTTCAAACAGTCATGCATTTCCTTACACTATAAACATAATTTTCTTCGATAAAATATCACAACTAAATTGGATTTGAATTGCATGGTATTTAAAGAGCTATGCAACATAGACCTTCTGAAAATGTTTAAAGTGTATACATAGCAATTATCTAGACTTATTCAAGTATGTGTAACAATACCGTCAACACTGTCTCCAAGGCAGATTTATTTGTAACTGGATGCATGTCGGTAGGAATCTGCATTCCATGAGATAAATTAGTATATATAGTCAAAATAAAGCAAAAGATAATAAATGAACACTGATCAAAAGAGCACAAGAGTTAACGGCTTAAAATCATAATAAATCAACATCAACAACACCTTTAACCCAAGTTAATTGGAGTCACTGGTAGATGAATCCAATGATAGATACGAGGAAATAAGACAAAAGAAAAAAAAATAAGATAAGATAAAAGAAAAGAAAGATGAAAAAAGGAAGGGAAAAATGAAGAGGAAAAAAACTAAAAATGGACCGTCTGGAACATATAGATAATAACGGATCTAACCTTCCACCAAACCTATAGTTTTTCTCCATTCTATCCTAAGACACACCTTCCACCAATCTATATCTCACTTCATTAAGTCTTGTTTAATTACCTTTCTCCAGATAAGTTTCGGTCTACCTCTACCTCTCTTTGTGACGAGCTCTTGGTAACAAACTCTTGTTTTTACAGAAACATTCAAGGGTTGTCTCATTACATGCCCAAATCATCTCATTCTATGCTCTCTCATCTTTTCACTCATTAGTACTACTACTACCTTTCGTTGAATATATTCATTTATTATCTTATTTATCTTCATATAACCACACATCCACCTTAACATCCTCATTTCTGTTACCCCTATTTTATGCTCATGCTGTCTATGTGTTGTCCAACACTCAACTTCATATAACATTGTAGGTCTTATAGTTGTTCTATAGAATTTTCCTTTTAGCTTAAGAGAAATTTTGCAGTCACACAAAAATCCAAATGCACTCTGTCATTTCATCCACCCCGCTCTAATTCTATGATTTACATCCTCATCAATCTCTCCACCTTTTTGCAAAATTGATCCAAATATCTAAAAGCGTCTTTCTTGGGTACCTCTTGACCAAGTAGATGCACAGGGTCTTAATCACCATTTCTTACCAGCGAAAACTCACACTTCATACACTCAGTCTTGCTCTGACTTATCGTGAATCCTTTAGACTTCAAAGTGTTTCTCCACAATTCAAGTTTCCTATTAACACCGTCTTTGGTTTCATCAATAAACACAATATCATCTGCAAAAAGCATAAACCACGGCACTTCCTCTTGAATATCTTCTGATAGTTCATCCATCACTAAGGCAAAGAGATAATGACTAAAAGCCAAAACTTGATGTACACATACCGTAATAAGAAAATTCTTTGATGTTTCATTACAAGCTTTCACACATGTGATAACCCCATCATACATATCCTTGATTGTATTAACATACTTTAATGGTACTTTTTTCTTCTCAAGAGTTCACTATAAAACTTTTCATAGGACTTTATTGTATGTTTTCTCAAGATCTATGAACACCATATGTAAGTCTTTCTTCTTTTCTCAATATCTTTCCATTAATTGTCGTATCACGAAAATAGCTTCCATGGTACATCTTCCTGCATAAATCCAAATTGATTTAAAGAAACCTTGGTCTCCCTACTCAAGCGATGTTCAATAACTCTCTCTCACAACTTCATAGTATGGCTCATGAGCTTCATGTCTCTATAGTTAGAACAATTCTGGATATCTCCCTTGTTTTTATAAATAGGCACATGCATATTTTTCTTCCAAGCATCAGGCATATTATTTGTTTGAAGAATCTTATTAAAAAGATTAATCAACCATTTTATTGCGACATCTCACAGGCCTCTCCACACTTCAATAGGGACGTCATAAAGTCCCAAAGTTTTATTATTCTTCATCCTCTTCAAAGCTTCCTTAACTTCATGTGTATTAATTCTGCGTACAAATCTTCTGTTCAAACCATCATAAGTGTCCTCCAAGTCCACCTCACTTTTATCGTCATCCCCATTAAAAAGTAATTTAGTCATCTTTCATTTACATCTTCATCTCTTACCAAAAATTTTTATTTTCATCCTTGATGCATCTAACTTGGGTGAAGCAGTTTGTCATATATAATATTTAACTCTATAAAACTAAGTTAGAAAATAGTTACATTAAAGAAAAACAGCATTATACTGTACCCAACTGAGTTTTTTTTATTTTGTTCAGGGGTTCTAAATTTTAAATGTAAATAAAAGGATAAGGTACATTCTTTAAATTAACTTTAAATTAGGTCACAGTTATACAGAAAGGAACCAACTAAAAGAACATAGTAAAATGCATGCAAACAAAGAACATTAAACCAGTGAGAAAATTCAGACAGCAAAGCATACCCCACGACCATTGTCTGTGATGCTCACAGAATCATCCGCAAGCAAAACAACATCAATCTTGGAAGCAAACCCAGCTTGAGCTTCGTCAACAGCATTATCCAAAATTTCGTATACCTAAGACACCACATGAACTCTTCTTCAATCAGAAAAACCTCAGAACAAGAACAAAACATCAACCAAAACAGCCGCAAAAAACAAAAGCTAGAAAACAATACCAAATGGTGCAACCCTCGTGGACCGGTGCTTCCAATATACATCCCGGGCCTTTTCCTCACAGGGTCCAAGCCTTCAAGCACCTACATGTATCAAACAACCCTTCAACAAAAACATGCCACTTCCAAACCATATTTAACAAAGCAACTCACTAAACCAAGTACTAAAGTACTAACTAACACTAAAGGTGGTCAGCCAGGTTGTTTGACAAAAATTAGTTATTGACAAAACTGGTGGATACTCCATGCATGGTAACCAAAAAAAAAAAGTACTAACTAACCAGAAAAACACATGACATCATATAAAACTGCAGACATAAAGTTTTTTTAACATGGCACTCATAAAATTTTTAGCACAATCAAATTGACCCATCAAAACAAATTAACAAAACACCTGAATTTGATCAGAACTATAAGCTGTGGAACTTTCACTTTTGTGAAAAGCTTCGGTCGTCGAGATAGAAGACATAAACGCCCTTGGAGTGACCGCATTTGGAACCGGACAACAGGGAGCCCAAAACTTTCTCAGAGGAAAACTCGTCCTGAGAAAACCCAGAAACAAAAAATAAGGACAAACAAACAACCCCTTCTGGCATTATTATCGAAATTTCGAAACTTTTTCAAAAGGGTAAATGCAGAAAGCGAAGTTATGCAAACCTAGTTTTGGAGAGAGTAGAAGAAGGGAATGAAGAAAGGCGCGTGTGAAAGGAAGAGGAGGTGATGAAGCGAGAGGCCATGATGACACGAAGCAGAGGAGGGCGAAGTAGAAGAACACGTGCCATCACATTCGCATTTGCGTGCGAAATCAAATACTCTATCGTTCCGTTTCCCTCCTAAGTTACCTTCTTCAGTTCACTACCGCTATCTTCTTTCTGTAAACCCTACTCTTTTTAGCATGACTCACTTCTTAATGTTTTCCCTCCACACGAAAGGAAACAATAATTTCTTCATAAGAAGAAAAAAAAAACATAAATAAATCAATAATCGCAGGTTTGATGGGTTTGTATATGGTGTGGTCCGGGAGAAAATGGATCATTGGTGGTGCATTCTTTGTGACCGTTCGATGTACTAGTTTTTTACTATTTACATTGAATGATTGATATAAAGATATGATTTAAGTTTAAATATGTCTTTTATTCTTGTAAAAAAATTATTTATTTTAATTCTTATAAATTTATATTTTTTTAATTTTGATTGTTGTAAAATATATTTTTATTTTTAATTTTTATAAGTTTATATTTTTTAATTTTAATTCATATAAACATGAATTTATGAAAATTATAAATTAAAACAGAAATTTATAAAAATTAAAAAAAAAACTTACAAGAATTAAAGTTAAAGAAACACCAACTAAACTAAAATTATAAAATAAACTTACAGATGTTAAAAATAAAACCAAAAATATATTTAACATTAGGATTTATCAACTTTACAACTTCATTCCCTGTCATTTATTAATAACGATGTGCACAATTCACAACTTAAGCTCAAAAAAATGGTAGATTGCTTCTTTCTTTTATTAGGATAGAGCAAGGTTTTTTTATTGGAACCAAAAAATTAGATGAGAAATGAGGTTATGTTGACATATTTTTATCTCTCCCGATGTTTACTTAAATTATACATTTTTTTTTCTTTTTTAGACATTTCCGCGGCACCCTCTCTTAATAACAGTGTCAACTTCCGTTAATTTATATTAAAGAAACCCAAAGTTACCCTTAGTAAGTTACACTTGTTTAGCTAGGGTTTGTGAGGAGTGTTTTCTGGTTCACCGCCATGCGCGTCTTCCGCTTCTACAGCTGGCTCCTGAACCCCTGACCCTATGTGCGTCGCCCGCTCGCACGCCGGAAAAAAGTCGCCGCCGTGCGCAGGGGCGGTGGAGAACTGTGCGATGTGAACAGTGAAGGGGAGGGAGGGGAAGATGGGTTAGAGTTTCGCATTTGAGATAAGAGAGGGGGTGGGTTTGGGAGGTTTCATGGAAGCTGTTGTATTGACAAGACAGCATCATTCTCCAGGATGCTGTTGAATATGGCAGAGTTTCCTTAATGTTGGGTTTTGCTATGCCTCTTCAATTCCTCATGTTTCGATATTAAAACGAAAAGGAATATATGCTATTGAAATTACGCTGGTTGGTTCTATATGTTTTTGTTGCTTGCTAATTTATTCCTCCTTTGAATCATTTTGTAATTGAGATGCTGAAATGGATCAGTTCAATGTGAGTGAGGAATTGGTGAATTTGAAAATAAAAGAAAATGGGAATGGGATCTATTAGTTCGATGTTAGTGAGGAACTTGTGAATTTAAAAAAATTTCTTTAGAGTTACAAGGAAGATGAATTGTATTGGTTCTGACTTTGATTTTGGATTAATTCTATATTTCTATTAGAGTAAAATCGTTAAAAGACATGTGCCGGACACATGATACCTTAGCTAAAATTTTGGAGATTTTCTATAGGACAAAAAAAAAGAAATGAGGGGGGTGTATAAGCAATAAGAGTATAACTGAAGGGGTGTCTTTCTGATTTGCTCTTTATCATATTTTCTTATCTTTTTTTTTCTCATTAGATGTTAAATAGGTGAGATGTGTCAATAAATCATTTATGAATTTGAAATGAGTCTTTTTTATTGCTGCCCCCAACAAAAGAAAGAACTAAACAGGAACACAACAATTTGGATCAATTGTGACGGAGCGTGTGGAGGGCTTATAAGAAACCATGCTGTAACTTTTGGGTCGTAGTTCAGTCCTTCAAGCTGAATTACGGTCATGTTTTATGGCATTGAACCAGCCATGGAGCGAGGTCTCTTCAAAGTGGAGATTCAATCGGATTCTAGAGAAGCGATAGATTTGGTGAACGATTATCATAATGATGGTTTTGCAATGGTGAATTTGAATGAGTCTCTCTCTCTCTACATAGCTAGAAAAACAGGATAAAAATTGAAAACCAGCTCTTGAGGGAAAGAAGAAAAACTCTCCAAAACGAAGGATAATTGAGAAGAAAAATCATCATATAGTATATACCCTTTCTTTCCTTGTAGTTAATTCGAATAAAGGCTAGGATTGAGTACACTTTTCCTTCTTTTTGTCACTCTTACAGTTTTACATATTAATGAAATTAACTGGCTCAATTTTATTATCATATGTTGTGTTTCTTTGACATTTGAAATTGAAAATAGAATTAGATATTCGAATGTAAATTAAGTCAATTATTTAATCTCTAAATATTAACTTCTATAAGTAAGTTTTATTTGAAATTTAAAAAAACAAACAAAAAAAGTCCGTGTATTGGATCCCCTACTAATAAATTAATTTTAATTTTTGTATGCTAGTATTTATAAGATTAAGATCCTCTAATATTAATTTTTTACTTTGTATAAGACAAACGCAAAATTATAGTATCACCCATCATTTTTTGTGTAAAGTCTTAATTTTGCTTTTGTGTATTTCTTTTTTACAATATGATATTGTTATATTACTAGCAAGAGAGGGGACAACTCTAGCGTGAACACAACGCTTGATCACTTAAGACTTCTGACTCAGGCCAAGAGCAGACCCTTGTCACTTATATAAGTACAAAATGGTATATTTGCTTTTGTAAGATTTAGTTACCAAAAGTAAGAATTTGCATTGTCAAGGGGTCTAGGTCTATTATTGGTCATGTTCATTTGATTGAACATTATACATAAATTATTATAAATTTCCTCACACTGTTTCGATTTCCACGAATAAAAAAAAAATAAGAATTTACATTTAAAACCCAAACGTGAGGAGCGGCATCAATATAGTTTTCCCAAGAATTTGGTGAAAATAAAGGAAACACCAATCCAGTTTATACTATAATCAATCCAGATTAGGTGCTGACACAGCATTTTGAAATAACTTTTGAGCAAGCTATATTCAGATAATACACTTCCACAAATCACGTGGAACCACTAATTCTAAATTTTCTTTCTGAAGATGGTATACAAAAAAAAATATACAAGACATGGATGCCCTACAAGAACACAAGGTCCCTTCTTTACACCTTACCCCTGGTCGAGACAGCTTAAATACAGGAGATAGGGAAAAGAGAATTAAAAATGATAAATCAACAACTCTGTTCAGCACAAGGGGGGAAGAATTCCTTAGACAAGTTACACAGGATCACAGGCACTGCCAGTGAGTTTGGCTAAAAGTTACGTGCACTCCTGAAAATCAAATGAAAAATGCGGTGAATATCAGCAAAAACGATGGCATCTCATTACACCGCAACATACAAGAGCATCCCTTGATCAAATGCATACAGTAAAACCAAATGCTTACAGCAAAACAATTTTTTTAAGATACCAGACTTTACAAATAGTTTTGCTGGCAGTGCACTCCATTTTTAAATTTTAAATTACTGTTAGCAAAACTATTTCAGTTCAATTCCCTGGCCGTGCACTCCATTTTTAAATTACAGTAATCCCCTCCATTTTCAGGATTAAACTGTTTCAGTTATCCTAAATCCTAATGCATTGTAAAGTATCTGGAACCAGATCAGGCAGGGTAATTACTCAAGTACGAGAAGAATTGCACATAGGTAGCAGTTCTAGGCAAATAGAAAAGGCAATGGGACCAGCTTAGCTTCAATAGGAATTACGATAAACAGCTGCATTTCAATTTTAAACGATGAAGTTCATATTGACCTCATATATTTATATAATATCCTTTAAAGTGCAGGGTGCACCTAAATTTGGGCAATCATTGATGAGAAACTCAACAAGTTTACACAAATTCATAGATTACTATCAAGTTGCTCGTACTTGTCTAAATATTTAAACAGTTGACTTTTTCATCAATGATGAATGCTGATCCACTCTGTACCTAACACACCAATCTGGAGGAGCCAAATCCTAGATTTTGACAGTGATAACCATGCTCGAGTAAAAAAAATACATATTTTTATAGTTAACTATGAAGAATAAAAGACACAATATCACAACAAAGAAAACAGAAAGATAGAAAATTACCTGGAAGAAATTGACTGGGAATTTACAGCCCCCCTAGGAGCACTTGCTCGCCATGCCCTATGATCATGTTCCTTGCTAATCCGCATTGCGGCAACCTCCTTTTCCATAGAAGCAACTTCCCTACGCATTTTTCTGGCCTCAACTTCCATAGCCTTGCTCAATGTATCAACCTTCTTTGCCAACATCTTCCAACATTAAAACAACAAATTGAATTAGATGAGGGAAAATGTGGAATCAGTAATCTTATTTAAGAAATGAGATGATACCTCTATTGCATCATCCTTGTCTTTAAGAGTCTGGTCTTTTTCATGACAAGCCTTCCTCAGAGATATAACCTCTTTTTGCAACATGTCATACAGCATTCCTGAAACATAGTCTTCATTTTCTGATTTAGATTTTTCGACTGGAATACCATTTGCGCTCTCCTCATGTGTAGTACTTGTTTCCCTGGTGATGGTCTGATTATTGTAGTTTGTTGGCATGTTATCTAGCCCATTTGCATCTGAAGTTGGCCTCTCTCTCTCCAGGTTTCTACTACCACCATCGAATGATCTCGATGAAAGTTTGGCATGTTTTAGTAACACATTAGCACTGTTTGATCTTAGAGACCCTGATCTTGAAATTGAGTTTTTCCTCGATTGATATCCATTGGAAGAAGAGGCAGAGAGACTCTCAGCTCCACCAAAAGACTGTCGCCGTGAAGGCCCAGTGGCAATGTTTCTTCCATCTGATACAGTGAATTTGGAATTACCATTAGATGTCTTAACCCTTTCTTCCAAAACTTTGAAGCGCAATTGATATTTTTCCTGTCATATCAATTAAATATTTTAGTAGAGGCTTTTCAATAGGAATCAAGTGCTTGGAGTCAGATAAACATATTATATACCTTCATTAGTGCCTCTGCCTTTGCAGTGCGCTCAGCTATAGCCAATTTATCACGTAATTGTTGCATTTCACCCTACAAAATAATGGAATTAATGTTAGGAAGACCCACATGGCCTGCCTCAATTCTCGGGGTGCAACTTATATATCTGTTTGGTAAATTCACTTAATGTCAATTGGTTTGAAGCTGAAATCTAACAATTAATTCAAGTTTTCAATAAAATCTCAACGGCTCCATCTAATTTATGTGCTATCAAATAACTTCATTGTAGCAATCAAATTCTGGCAAATAATATCAAAAACATTTCTCAGATTTTCTTACAGTTTTTCCACTTATGACTGACTACTGGTTTCAAATCAGGGAAGCACTTTATCATTTTTTTTAATTAGTAAATGTTAGTTGTTAGTTTTTGTTATGTTAATCAATGACAAGAATATATAGGGAATGTATGGTATATAGCAGAACAATTGAAATAAAATAGTGAAGACATGATCTATATAAAATAGTAGAAACAAATAATGGGAAGTCACAGGTAAAAAGCTATATAATATCTGTGTTGGCTCCAAAACCTGAGCTAGAAACACCTGCCTCGTCAGCATGTCAAGAGGAGGCAACAAGAGAAATACAAATTGCCATAGCTACTTTGTTGATCATCAATTTTATTTCTTTCTTACCCTCTTTCTACCAGTCAGTGGTCCTCTAACCTTGGCATTAGATATATAAACATTCAATCGTAATGTAACCAAGAAGACTAGTGTCAAAGATTAGAACAGGAAAAATGAGTAAATGGCATATCATATGTACGACACTCTGAAAACATCAATCAACAGAAGTATTTTGTGAACATCTGCTGCAAGAAACATCCAAGTAACTTGCAAAAGACAAAGCAAAAGAAATTTCTGAGCTGTTTACATGCCTGAAAAAATTTTCTTTCTTCTAGCCACTGCTTCACTGGCATCACTTTATCATTAGCATCTTTCCACTCATTTGCAACTACAGTCGCAACCCTGTTTGCAGTAACTTTGGCACGAGCTACTTCCCGCTCCAAAATTTTCCTTTCCTCCTATGTCAACTTCGATCGTTAGAACTTATAAGCAGCCAAGATCATCTGCAACAGACTCAAAACAACAAACAGTATATATGATGATTATCCAAAGAATGTTGATATTTACATTCATCTCTTGCACTTTACGCTGGTAATCACGGACAGCATTAGCAGCAGCCCCACCAGCCAAGACAGCCTCTTCAAGCTCACGAACAGTTTGAGTTAGTTTTTCAACTTCAGCAACCTTTTGCCGAAGCATTTTGTCCAAGATTTTGTTCTCCTCCTAACATAAGAGTGTAACATGCTTCATTAAATTTTGCATTCCACAAATTATGTAAAATATGTGCCATACTAGCAAGTATAAGCACAAATAATTTTATTCTAAAAAAAGAATCACAAACCTGGCATATTTCAATCTGTTTCATTAACTCTTGATTTTTGTTTTGCAGATCATCAACCAAGGATGCTTTTGCCAAAGCAATCTGAACAGTTCTCTCAGCCTCAAGAAGAGCAGCCTCCTTCGATTTGGTTAGCCGATCCAGTGCTCTGTTGTCATCCTGCAGCTTTGCCACCTAAACAAATATAGCAGCAAGGATAAATAATGTATACCCCTTCGGTCTTGATTCTAATCATGGAATGAGACATCCATGGGACATTGAAAAACTGAATAAACTACCATCCGGTCCCAGCTAAAAGCCAATTCAATGCATAACATAGCCATCAAAATGTACCTCCATCCTAGCAAGCTTGAGTTCTGCCTCCAGGGGTGCAATAATAGCTTCAATTGGAGGCATTTCATCGTCTTTCTGGGCAGCATGAACCCTTCGAAGTGTGGCTTCTGCAGCAAATTGTGCAGCCAGTGCTGCCCTTTTCTCCTCATTGATTTTTTTTATTTCAAGGTTCTGTCAAACATATAAGTATTAAGTGGCACTGGAATAACGGTTATTGTGAGAAGTGAAGAAAAAATTCAATGAGCAAATATCTAGTGTAACTGCTAGTACTACCTTACTTTCCAGAAGAGCTTCAGCTGCTTTTAGCTTTTCATCCACCTTGATCAGCTCATCTGTTAGCTGAGATGATTAAACAAATGAAAACACAGGTGTCACAATATTGAAATTTGAAATTTTTAACTATCAAAATCTTCATTATACACAGAATTCATGTAGCAAAAACCTCTCAACATTTATACCTCAAGTCAAAGAATTACTAAAAGCATGAAGTTCTAGAGAGATGACAACATTCTGAAGTGAATGTTTATGGTAGAGCATTGTTTTGCTTTGTCAAAGATAACAAGGAAAACAGAATGTAGTAGTTCATTGCTTCAATGGAATACTTGTTCATACCACATAATACCAAGGTTCCTTGTGAAGAAAAATACAACAAGAAAAATATTGAAGCAAATATCAATGTCAGGACCTTGTAACAAAACAGTCAAGGACAAACAAATAATACAAAATTGTCACACAACTAATAATACAGTTTCCTCATATATCATCTCAGTTTTCAGAGATTTTTTTTTTTTTGATTGGCAAAAATATGTATATATTATATATAATAATAAAATCAGTACAAGTGGTACTTTTGTATATACATCCTAGAGTCATGATGTGTGTAGCTATGGTGTCCTAATACAAGCTTTAGTGCAGGTATTAGGCAGCCATAGATCTGTATCTAAACTAGGATCCCAACCACAAAAATATATAATCCAATCCCCCCCCCTGAACACAGAACCCAGCCCTGATGTTGCAAGACCAGGAGTGGAAAGGAATGTCAAATCCTTTTTCCATATTTTTAAGCCATGTCCAGCAGAAAAATAATGCATCATCCATCAATTTTTGACCACTGAAGCTTTCATTTGAGAAGACTATCATGTTCCTATGGTACCATATACACCAGGTCAGAGAAATCCACCAATTTTGCCATCGTTGTAGTCTGATACCATTGAGATTGCAATAGGAGTGTTGAAGGAAGTGCTCTCTCGGTACTTCCGGGAAGATGCCCGCTGTGTTTAGCCAAGACAATGATTCCCACCATAGTGGCATGGATTTGACACAACTAAAGAAAAAGTAAGACGCATCCTCATCACAAATTCTGCAAAATGGGCAGCAGACATTGTTTAGTTCCACATTCCTTCTCCTCAAGTTAATCTTTGTTGGCAATCTATCCCGAATCAACCTCCAAGCAAAATGTGATGCTTTACATGGGATTTTTAGCTTCCATAGAGCAGTAAATGCTTTGTCATGATTTTCATCGATCATATATCGATTGAGCAACATGTAAACATTACCCACTGTGTAGCTCCCACTTGGATCCCCCTCCCAAATCCAAATGTCTTGTTGCTGAACTTGTACTGTCAGACCCTCTATGTCCTCCATAAATTTTGCAGCTAAGTCTATCTCACCCTCCAAAAATAATCTCCTCCACTGGAACTACCATTCCCAATCTCCATTTGTTGTCACCCCTAGTTGCTGGATATATTGTTGCTGTTGAGAAATGCAGTACATTCTCGGGTACTTCTCCAGCAATGAAATTTATTACTGCTTCTATAACCCCCAAAAAAGTTCAAAGCAAATTCACTAGCCAAATAGAAATTAAATTCAGTGTATGAAAACAAGCAAATAACTCAAAGGACATATCATCTTCTAATGTACAATTCAGTCTGCACTTAATCAAGAAAACCAGAAATGCATAATTTGATGGTTCAACGAGATAGGCACTATTCTATCTCACAAATTAACATAAAATACAAATTTCTTTTCTGAAAAAAAATACAAAGCAGATTAACAAATTAACACATTTAGAGAATTTGAAGAAGAAAGATTTAGATACCTCTTCAACCCCCCTTTCCTTAAGACGCTCTGAATTCCTCAATGACTTAATTTCCGCAAGTGCATCCCCAAGCTCTCTATCTTTCTCTGCAAACCAGCCAATCCAGTGTTAAAAACAAAAGGTAATAATTAGTAAATAAAAAAATTGGTTTCTCACACGTCTCCTCCTTCGGGGGCAATCCGGTTCGAGTCACCATTGAACACTAAATGTGTACACCTCTCCCAGTGGGGATTCGAACATTAGTTCGCCACGCTATGGTAGACTAGCCCCTTCCGCTAGACCACCCCGTTGGTAATTAATAATTATTAATAACAAGAAAAATAAACCACCATAAATTAAAGATTATTTACTAAACACAAAGTAAACAAATAAACATATATATATATATATATATAAAGCAAGTTCATTTTTCAATTAACATTTTAAAAAGCTTAACTTTAGCAAGCTCCCGATAGAGAAACTGAGAAGAAGCGATTAATTTATTTTCGGTTTTTATGAATTACAATATAACACAATCTTTTACAATATAACAAAATTGAGAAGTTAGTGATGTAGTGAAAATGAAGTTGAAATGGGTGCATGCCTCGGAGTTCGTTCTGGAGGCGCGTGAGCTCGACGCGGACCGGATCGGAGCCGTGGAAGAGGGAGATGAAGTCGTCGGAGGGCTTCTTGGGGCGACCCTTCAAGGCCTTCGCGTCGGCGTCTCCGGCATTCCCAATGTGGCTGCTCGCCATCACAGATCTGCTAATGCTTGCTTCAATCTCATATAACAAACAAGAACAAGATGAACCCTAACCACAATTTCAAAATCAAAAGCCAACGAGAGAGAGAAAAGAGAAAGGTGTGTTTGTATTTTTGTAACGCAAGTGTGTGTTGTGTTACTGTGTTAGCTTGTTGTGGTGTTCTGTGTGTAGTGACAGTGATATTAAGGAGTAGGCAATGTTTGGAAGAAAAATAAGTCAGGATTTTAATTAGGGAAGGGACGGTCCTAATCCATAATCCATAATCCAAAAAGGTCCAAAACTATTGGTATCTTTTTGTCTGCACTTTTTTATTATAAAAAAAATCAGTTAAATTGCTTTTGTATTAAATCTAATTAAAAAAATTAACCATTATAATTAGCTACTTTTGAGTTTTAGATGAAATTTCAAACTAATTTTAAAGATTATTATTTTTTGAACCAGTTATATCCCTCTTAACAGTGAATTATGTGAAAATCAAATCCACATCATTTTTTCACAAATTCGTTATGTGTTATCAGAGTTATGTTATGGGTAATCAAATTGTTAAAACTTCAAAATTATTAGTTATTAATTTAATTTGTTTAAAGTAATAATGGATATTGTATTTAAAATTTTAAGATTGTGTTAATAAATAAAACTATTGTTTACATTTTTCTCTAGAATGTACATATGAAATAGTAGATACAATAATTTTCTTATTTCTTTATTTCTTTTTTTTCTTTTTTTCTTTATTTTTTAAATAGTTGAAGATTAATCTACTTCAATCCTATCATTTAAAAGAGAGATCTAACAAAAAAAATTAACGGAGTTATACTTTTTAGAAGTTGGCGAATTTTTCAGTAAAAAAAAAAAAAAGAATTGGACAAATTTTAAAATGGTATACCTTAACCCTTATATTTATAAGGTGTATAATATTACTTCCTTCGTCCTACCCAACCATCACTACCCACCCTTGGCTGCTGTTCATTCCCAAATTGAAACCCTCTGACGACATCCACATCACCTTCAACAACCACCCCCACACCATAAAAAACGTTTGTCCTACCTCCCTCCTTCAATGACAAATCCCTCAAGACAAAGCACAAGATTTGACCTACAAGGATCCTTCTTGACCTTGGTGTTATATTTTTAGGGTTTTGAACAGTTAGAAAACGAGTCGCTGTTAAATTTAATAAAATATCAATAAAATTAATATCACAAAATCACTTAACAACCATCCTTGATAACAAGAACTAAAAATATAAACATACAAAAATATCATAACTAAGATCGGTAAAAATTTTATTCAAAGAATAAAATTAAAAACTCAAAAAGGTTCATGAATTAAAAATATAATTAACCTTGTCTGTAAACTTGAGACTAATCTTATGTTCCTATCTTTTTTTATGAAGCTTGGTGAAGGAGAACTAAAGCCTACAATAATGGCTTTTACAACTGATTGATCGTCCTATTAAATAATTATGTCACTTTAATGTTCAATAATACTTTTTCCTTGTAAATTAATATATTTTTAGTAAACTTATTTGTAAACAAATTCTTTACACAAATCATAATAGTTGGTATACAATTTAGTTAAATATTTATAATTAAAAATTAAAAAGGTTATTAATTTATTTTTTAAAATTTATTTTCTCTTCAAATATTTTTCATATTATAAAAATATTTTTGTCTTTAATAAAAAAAACATAATAATGGAGAACACAAGACACACATGCTTTATGATTTTTAATAAATTTTAATCAATTACAAAGAAAATATTATAAAGAGAATACCACTACTATTACTTTTGATATATTGTAATGCTTTTATTTTAGATTTATGAGTCGTGTGATAGTTTTAGAATCTATTTCATTTGTTTTATAAGTTAATCCATGACATTATTCTTCTTTTACTTTAACTATATTACTCTTTTAAATAATTCTTTTTGAACTCAATAACTTTCTTAGATAGTATAAAATAGAAGGTTGTTTCAATAAAATCCAACTCAACTTAATTAGTTAAACAAAAATACATTAATTATTATAAACTCTTGATATTATCTTTGATTTATATAGAAAAAAAAATAGAAATTCCTTTTTATGATTTATTATCATAAATTTTTTTTATGCAGTTATCATAAATCTATCATCTCAGTTAAGAGCATAATGCATAATGATTCATAAAGTCTTCTTTATGCTTTACCTTCTTTATATTTATCTTCATAAGTGAAAATGGTATTGTTATTGAGAGGATATGTTGCAAATTAATTAAAGATTTGTGTGATTAGTTTATGAACCTTGTTTGAAATTAATAAACATGCTCCAATTAAATATTGTTGAAATGTTTTTCTTAATGAAAATGTAAGGAAATTTTAATGATTAGTTATTTTGTAAAGAAATTTCTGCCAAGAGTGTAGTTAATTATTTTTATATTATAATTTAGGGTGACAAGATTCATGCTACAATCAAATTAAGGCAATTACATAAAAACAATTTTAGGAAATCATTCAAGAACGATTAATTTAGATTTAAAAATATATATTAGTGGTTTAACCTTAAGCAAAATTCAAGACTATTAAACATAAGTATAAGCTTAATTAGTTTTATTTGTGTCACAAGAGTCACTGGAAAATTATGGGCAATATATTGTAATTTCTTGATATATTAGATGGACAATATGACTTTCTCTTAATTAATTGGTTAGAACTCTTTACATATTTTGCATTTACTATTTTTTTCTGAATGAGTTTACATTTACTATGTTATTTAATGATTTTGACAAGTTTAATTTATTAATATTATGATCATGATGCAAAGCATCTTAAATGATCTACACATACAAATTAAGAAAATTGAAAATATGGATTTAATTGATAAAGACTAAATTTTTACAGGATTATTAAGTCACAAAATATGTCACATCTTCAAAAAGTTTTTTCCTAACTACCTTAAGTCACATGTATTATAATTGGTCGACAGTGAAAAAAAAATACACTAACATGTATAACAGTTAAACTCTTCAAATAATTTATAAATGATAACATTCAATCACAGAGACATTACTCATATAAATTATTAATTAATAATTCATGTTTTTGTGTGTAATTTTTTTATTCATGCATAGTATTTATTAATTTTATTAATTACTAATTTTAGTTAAAAAATGTTTGATCAATTTTAGTAACTTTTTTCTCTTATAATGAATTTTTTATTTACAATACTCGAACATAAGATTTTGTTTAAGAAAAACTGATTCAATATCATCAAATGATATTGAACTCAATTTTCTTAAATAAAATTTTATGATAAAGTTTTATAAATAAAAAATATGATTAAAAGAAAAAAAATCATTAAAAATGATTAGATATATTCTTCCCTTAAATTAATCAAGAACAAAAAATGAACTGACTACGAAATAGAGCCGTCACCCATGTTGCCCTTCAAAGCAACAACCAGCAGGGCTATCTATAATTTCAAAATGTAACAGTTCCAAAGCTGCACATTAAACCACATTGTTATACCGAATGGTCTAAACATAATGTTCCAATATCTCTCTATACCTGTATTTTTACGAATTAAAGAAAAACACACATTGCTATCTAAGCTCCCTTTAACACTTCAAATTACTGCCAAATATTCCACCAGTATTTCCACATCTTAACAGTATACTTATAAGAAAATATTACTGCCAAAATATGTCCAGTATACTAAGCCTTCATATATAATTCACAGCACCCCCACCAGAAAGTAGAAACTGCATCAACAAACCGCAGCCTTCATAAACATTCAAAGCCTTTATTAATTACAGCACCTCCAAGTCTGCATAAACAAACCATCACAACTATAGCACAGAACCACTTAAGCACGCCAATGGATCATTCCAATAGAAGATACATATAATCTTTACTGGTGCAAACAGGGGACTAGTTAAGAAAATTTTCCAATCACGCTGTGGTCATGCACAATGTGATTGATTTATTTTATTTTTATGTTACATTCAGAACCATTTATTATAATTTTTTATTTTAATTAACTAAAAACGCATCTTAATAAATAAAAAAGCTAATGGTTTAAAATAAAACTTCCTGAATTAAACTAATAGTATGTAAACATCATAAAACTTTTTTTTCATAAATAATTTAGTTAACTTGAGTCCTGAAAAGGTTTCACGTTTAAGATTTCTTAAAGTAAAACTTTTAAAAATTCTTATAAAAAAAAACTTATAAAACGTATTTGGATATTTTTTTTATAAATATTTATAAAAACAAAACTTATTTCATAAGTTAAAATTAATTAGTACATAAGCTGTTAGTTTTTGAAAAAATTAATGTGAGAATTTTTACAAATTAACTTATAAACTAATTTTAACTTATAAGAAAGTTATTTTATTTTGTTTTGTTTAATTTTTTATTTTTTTATAAATAATTATAAGATTATCTAAACAAAACTATAAAACTACCTACTAATTACTTCTAAAATACTCATATTAATGCCTGAATTAATAATCATTTTTTTTAAATTGATCCTTTATCTTTTAAAAGTTTATTTTAAATTTTTAAATAAAATAAAAAATCAAAATAATTTTTAAAAAAAATAATGAATCACTTCAAAACAAAACGAAGATAAAATATTAAAATAGTCATTTAATCCATGTTAATGATAAAATGTTAACCCATGTGCTTATATAAAA
The DNA here is from genome assembly GCA_013407115.1 of Glycine latifolia. Classification (NCBI taxonomy): domain Eukaryota; kingdom Viridiplantae; phylum Streptophyta; class Magnoliopsida; order Fabales; family Fabaceae; genus Glycine; species Glycine latifolia. The sequence continues at coordinate 21,811,755 of CM023943.1, forward strand.
TATGAAATTACCTTTATTAACTAAATTAATCCTTTTGTTAGCAGTCCTAAAATATCTTGTTTTGTTGGTGAAAATGTCATAAAATGTCTTAAGATTAAGAATGAAGACGTGGGGCACGTGCCATTGAGGTTATGGCCATGAAAACATACACGTGTTTCATAGACTAAGAATGATCCTCCACGTGTAGGTTTAATCATGACAACGGGTTTGGTTGCTGGAAAATAATTTAAAATGATACATGAGAAGGACGGCATATATATATATATATATATATATATATATATACACACACATATATATTAGGGCCATTAGTAGAGGTTAGGGTAGGGTACGTAGGGAGGAGGAAGCAGAAGGGACGGGAGCACATGCGATGCGATTAGAAAAAGGCTTAAAGTGCATATACACGTGTTAATGTCATGACAAAACTTGAATCCAATTCCAACCAATTCAGTGTTCGGGACCCTTTTTCTCTGAATTGGGGAGCCTCGTGTCCCAATTGTGGGACAACGGCAACATGACTCATTTTGTCTTAAAAAAATTAAAATGGACTTAAGTATCTTTTTGTCACCGATAAGTTTGTATTTAATCAATTTTATTTCTTGTAAGTTTTTTAAGTTTTGTAAATTTGTATGGTTGAGATGTCTAATCCTCATGATATGGATAACAATCATCTTATAAACTAATTTTATAAGATTAAATTATGTTCAAATGGCTATAAGATGATTACTCTTCTTACATGTTATTGTCAATAATTTCAAGGAATTAATACTCTTGAATGCATCCAAGAAAAAAGACCTTTTCAATGTGTGATTAGATGAAATATTTTAAAATTTTAAATAATTTAAAATTTAAGAAAATTAAAATACATTAATTAAAATTCTTAAATTTTTAAATTTTTACTATTTTGATAAACCAATTTAAATTGTTTAAATTTCAAATTTCAAATTTTCCATATCCAAAATGAAATAAAACCCATACTATACTAAAAAAGAGACTATTGATAGACACCACACCATCTATTTATTTTATGTCTTTCTTCTTTTCTCTATTTGGAAATCGACAATGGTGGATAAACCAATCAGCATTCATCAAACATGGTTCCCGTTCTCGATCACCAAGCTCCTCTTTTGGTCACTTATCCTACTCAGCTTCATTATGCTCTTCTTCTTGGGATCTCCCCCACAGTCTTCATGTAACACCCTGAAAATTTACAAGTTAATAGATATTTTGTGCTACTTAATTGTTTAATATATTTCTTGCAAATTGTTGTAAAGTATGTGCATTGGTAATTGTGCTTGAACGTAAGTCAAATTTTGTGGCTAAAGATAAGTTGTTCGTACACGCATACTAAAAATAGTGATGGCTCTGGTAGTTGTCCGATCACTCAAGTTGGCAACTATGGTGGCTGTGATAGCTGGCTGATTTAAGTTGTTGGCAACTTGTCTTGCTTCGTCTATAAATAGCAGTGCATGAAGCATAAGCACGATTCACTCTCACTTTTGTGCGTGTTTCTCTTCTTTTTTCTCTCTAAACTCTTTGCACTAGAAATCTCTCTTCTTCCACATTCTGTACCACTTAAACTCTTGAGAACCACTGTAGCAGCGGCGAAAAATCCTCTCTGTTAAGAAGAAGTCGTGAACGAAGCTTGAATCTTTCATTCTTGGTTGCTGTAAGAACTTACGTTAGTTCAAAAGAAAGGAATTCTTGACCAGGTAAGAGGAGTTTATTATGTTAATAATAATTTTAGATATCATGGTTGAGGTAAAGTGTGTATCTGTTGTTTGATATTTTGTATAAAATGGATTGATGATGATGTCTTTAAGTGGTGTATTTGTGAAGAAGACGACTACCGAATTGGGTAAGTCGGGTTGAGTATATGATATGTATTAAAACACTATTGTGTTGTGACCTCGGCTACCAGGAAGGGTAGGCCGAGTTAGGTATGTGTATTAATCCTTTATGGTTGGGATGTCAGCTACTGGGATGGGTAGGCCAAGTTATATATATGTCAATCCCTTGTGTTGTGATGTCGGCTACCGGGATGGAAATGCCAAGTTGAACGGTTAAATAACATGTACGTGTGCATGCATGACGTAACTTAGTCTTTGTATACCAGGTTCCTACCCGGAGTTGTTCCCTTAGAGCTGTTAAAACTCACTTCCTTTTCTTTAGATAAGTCGGGTTCCTTACCCGGGGTGGTACGTTAAAGCTACCAAGCTCAAGTTACTTCACGAGAGGGAAGGAGAATGAGCCATCGGGTTCGTTACTCAGTAGAGCTCGTATATTCTTGAGAAAAGAGCCATCGGGGTCGTTATTCAGCAAAGCTCGTATGTTCTTGGGAAAATAACCACCGGCTTACTTACTCGACAGAGCTCGTATGTCTTGGGAAAAGAGCTATTGGGTTCCTACTCGGCAGAGCTCGAACCTTTTCCTTGTGAACTACCGGATTTTCTTGTCCGGACAACCTTGTGCCCTCGTCCGACCTTGTCGGATTATTACATCAGTTGTTATGGTTAGGTGCCAATCCAGACACCTAATATTGCACACCTATTCACCTGTTTGTAGTGTTTGTGAATGACGTATATGATTACATTGAGATTGGCCATTGTATTGGCTTGAGTTATTAAATGCATTGATACCATGGGGGGTGTATGGCATTATCCTAACTAGGACGAGTTAATCCCGGATAGGGCCATACATTGATAGTGCCCATGATAATCTAAATACGTTTGGATATACATAAATACGCACGGGGTGTATGACATTATCCTAACCAGGACGAGTTGATCATGGGGCTGAGTCATACATTGATGGAGCCGTGGTGATATTTTATGTATTGACGTGAGATGCCGGGACCGAGTGGTTAACATTGCAAGGACCACAGTTAGTGCATCAGTGTGCCTGAGAATGGGTCAGTATATATGTATATGGGGGTGTATGATATCATCCTACCTAGGACGAGTTGAGCCCGAGCCTGGGTCATACATTGATGAAGCCCATGTACATACTTCATGCATGACGAAAATAGGATGGTTGACTGCAGAGTGCAAGAAAGACTTGGGGGGCCATTACTGTAGGGTTAACCTTCTGACACCCATTTTGGCTGATCACCATGGGGGTGAGACCCGTGCACAACAGAGTGACCCCAACGAGCTGCAGTAATCATTTGTACCATGGATTTGGCCTATTGTCCGAGATGGTACCACATTGCATTGACTAAGAGATAAGTCTGGAACATGCATCATGACTAGTCATTTTAAGATGAATTGTGAAATAATTTTGGACGGGTTGTCTATGATTGTATGCGTCATAAAATATTTGAATATTGTTGAGATTTTTGCGATGACCAAGTTATTTTTTTATAATTGATGATATTTGTTTAATTATTATTTTACATGATGGACTCACATTTGCTTTGTTGTACCTTGTGGTTTGGTACCTGTGATGATCACGAACCATGTTCGTGTGAGCAGATGAACAACAGTAGGTGACCGGGAAGATGACCTATGTTGGTTGAAGCGGCCGAGTAGCCAGGATGTAGATGGACTAGATCCCGGGCAAGAGTTGTATTTTTGCTAGTTACACCCCTTGTTCTAATGACTACACCCCGACGTTTTGTAATTGATTATAACAGCTAGGGCTTGCAAGACTTAAGGTTGTCTAGGTAAGGGAACCCGGTAGTTCTTAAAGAAAAGTACGAGCTCTGCCGGGTAAATAACCCGGTAGCTCTATTCCCGAGAAGGTACGAGCTCCACCGAGTAAGAAACTGGTATACAGACGTTCGCCAACAAGGACTAAGTTACGTCTTGCATGCATATATGCATGTTACGTAAACCACTCAACTCGGCCAACCCTTCCTGGTAGCCGACATCACAAACAAAGGTTTGACACATATATGGAACTTGGTCAACCCTTCCCGATAATCGACATCACAAACAAAGGTTTGACACACATATGGAATTCGGCCAACCTTCCCTGTAGCCGACATCATAAATAAAGGTTTGACACACATATGGAACTCGGTCAACCCTTCCTGGTAGCCGACATCACAAACAAAAGTTTGACACATATATGGAACTCGGCCAATCCTTCCCGGTAGCCGACATTACAAACAAAGGTTTGACACATATATGCAACTTGCCCAGTCCGACTTACCCAATCCAGTAGTCGTCTTCTCCATAAACACATCACATAAAAACTTCATCAATTTATTTCATGCAAAATATCAGAACACATATATGTACTGCATCTCAACCATGATATCTAAAACTATTATTAACACAATAAAACTCCCTTTACCTGGACAAGAATTCCTTTATTTCAAACTAACGTGAGTTTTGTTTGAACACAAGTTCTCATAGCAACTAGGAATGAAAGGGATTAAGCTCTGTTCATGAGTTCCTCTTAACGTAGAGGTTTTTCCGCTGCAACTACGGTGGTTTTTGAGAGTTAAAGGTGGTATAGAGGGTTGATGAAGAGAGGTTTCTAGGTGCAAAGAGTTTAGAGAGAGAAAAGAAGAGAAATGCGTTCAGAAGTGAGAATGAATCATGCTTTCGCTTCATGTACTGCTATTTATAGACAAAGATACTAAGGCAAGTTACCAACAAGTGTGAACAGACAGCTATCACAGCCACCAGAGTTGCCAATCTTGCGTGACTGAACAGCTACCATAACCACCATCGTTATTACTATGCGTGTACGAACAACTATCTTAACCACAAAATTTGACTTATATCCCTTACACACAAATTCTTATGCAAAACACTTTAACAAATTTCAAGAATTATCTTTCAAGCACAAATACCAATGCATAAGCATTTGCAAGAATTATATTAAACAATTAAACAACGTAAAATATCTATCAGCTTGTAAATTTTCAGGGTGTTACAATGACGGCTCCCTCCTAAAGTCTCTAGCTGATTTAGAATTCTTTCATTTTTTAAAGAATTTTAAATTCTAAATTTATAGTTAAAAACAAATTCCATTTTAAAGTGCAAAAATTTTAAATTTATTTGAAATGAGTATCCAAACAGATTATTTAGGGAGAGAGAATTTTAAATTCTCTAAATAATTACTTTTCCCATTTTAATTCCCTCATCCAAACAGATTGTTAACGAAATTTACTTTAAAAATTATTCATATCACTCTTTAAGTCTTTATGAAACTTAAATTCAATTTGAAAGGATAGTCAAAATTATAACAATTTCTCTTCTTCACAGTAGCTACAATTAAGTGTGTTTCTTTTTTCATTCGTTATATATATATATATATATATATATATATATATGACAAAAGAATCAAAATATTGTTTTTAAAATAAATATTTACCAATTTGGTGTAGTTTGAAAATTATTTACCAATATGGGGTAGCCAAACACGCCTAAATTGGGCGTGACTGGTCCAGCGTGTCATGCCCCAATTGGGCGTGTTCCCCCCCCCCTCCCCCGTTGCGACACGTGTTACACAGACATGAATTTGTGTGTATATAAGCTTCAAATAGTCATAACTTTTGATATGAATGTTCGATTGAGGCGTAGTCTGTGTCAAAACTCTCGAAATTGAAAGAGGAAGGTCTGGGCAAATTCCAAAAAGGGGATTTAGTCAACTATTTTTTTTTTCAAAAAATGCCTCTAAGCACCTCAAAATTAGGATTTAGGATTCAATCATCCAAAAATTTTCAAACAGTCTACTTTTTTAATTATTTAATTAGTTAATTTAATTCTATTTTTTTATTTTTTTAATTACTTCTTTTAATTTCGAGGACTTTGACATATCGTACGCCTCAATTGAACATTTCTATCAAAATTTATGACCGTTCGAAGTTTATATACATATTTAATGCTATTCTTTTTTTTATAATTACAAAATAAATTTTATTTAATTTAAATATCCAATTACCAGTAATATTTACTGGCTATAGTGATACACTGACACGTCACATTACATAACAGTCAACGTTTTTTCTTTAACGATTAACTTAATCAATTTATTAAAGCAAAAAAATTAATATAATAATTATCCGAAAACAAAAGTTGATTTTATAAATTGTTGTTTAATATTATTAATTGTTATTTTTATATAATTTTAAAGTATTTTTAGACCGATCTTCATCATAGATATGATCTTCTTTACTTTTTTTAATATTTTTTTATTTAGTATATTTTTTTAATTTTATATGATTTTATTTAATATATTCTGGATTTTTGGTATATCTAATTTTTAATATATTATTATATTTAATATATTTTCTATATTTTTTAATATTATTTTATTTAATATAATTTTTATATTTTTATATGGTTTTGTTTTATATATTTGGATTTTTTATATAACTAATTTTTAACAAAATATTTTATTTAAAATGATTTCTATATTAAAAAATTATTTACAATTTAAAAAAACAAAAATTTTCAATTTTAGTTGTTAACACTTTTTACGACTGAATATTGTGATCGCAAATATAAAAAAACAATATTCTGTCGCAAAATATGTTAAAGACGGAATTAGCAACTAAAGTGGTCACGTCCAATTTGAACTTGTTTGACTACGCCATATTGGTAAATAGTTTCCAAACTGCACCAAATTAATAAATATTTATTTAAAAAATAAGATTTTGATTCTTTTGCCAATATTTTCTTGCATACCGATCGGAAGTATAAAAATATCTAATTCTCCATCTCCCAAAAGCTGGTTGTGACGTTTGGAATAAATTTTAATTAATATAAAAGGGGAAAGAAAAAAAGAGGTGAAAGCCTTCACCAGCAGCATATTGGCTTTGATTGCAAAATATCAAATGAAATCCAAAGTTTGTTTCGCCCACTGTCACACGGTTCGTTTCCACGCATGTTTGGACACCTTCATGCAACCTGTCTTTACTTGTACAGCTTGATAATACACGCCCATGTTTCTCTTCTTTAGGATAAACATAGAGTCCTACCTAAAACAAATTTTAAAATAAGACTTTTTTAGTCTAATAATTATTTTTAACAAAAATTAATAATTTTATTAAATATTTATATTTTATTAATATTAATTTTTTGAACTTTTATCAAGAATGCAAAGTTATTTATTAATTTATTATAATTGATTTTCTTTAACATTTTTTTCAATCAATATTAAAGTTAACTCATTTAATCTTTTTTAAGACATTATTGATTTTAAATAAGATTTAATTAATTTTAATTTTGGAAGAAAAAAATTTGTCTAAGCAACATTTATCAAAATTGTTAACATTATTCTATAAACAATAAAAGCATTTATAAAAGAATCAATTCTTTTTATATAATTAAATATGTCAATTGGTATATCATTTTCTACTTGTATAATTTCTATTATAATTTTCAGTTCTGCAAACAAATCTACTTCATCAATATTCGAGTAATTATTATATTTTAATGAACGTTTAAGGTTAAAACAATATTCTTTTAAATTACTATTATCCAAAGACTTCAATTTCTTAATCCTAAATAGAAAACCAAAAATATCTTCATATATTTTTAAATTGTTCAAATCTATTTCTTAATGTGGTACTTGTTTTATCTATTATATACAAGAAGTAATCAATTTTAAATGATTATTCAAGAGATTTTACAACTTCATTATCAATATTCTCATCAAATTATTTTTTTGTACGAATAACACATTTTTCACAAAACTTAGGTTCTATATCCATTTCGGTAGCAATTTCTTTAACATAAATTATAGCATTTTCAAATTCATCTTCTCTATGACAATGGTTTGACATGTAGACTAAGAATATGATGTTGTAGAATTTTTCATATTTTTGTTGAAGAAGAAAATAGTGTATATATGCATTGTAGTACTAAATTTAGACTATGACAATCACATTGAGTATAAAATGTTCGAAGATTAATGTATTTTTTTTTGCAACCTTGATGTTTTCCTTTCATATTTAATCCATTATCATAACATTGTCCTCTTAAGTTACTATTATCAAGTCCACTATTATTTATTTCATTCATAATAGCATCAAAAATGCATTTTCCAGTTGTATCATCTATTTTTAAAAATATTCAAAAACTTGTATTTGAGTTGAAGAAACATTTACACACCATAATACAAAAGACATTTATTCTTGATGACTTGCATCAGGAGTACAATCAAGTATGATTGAAAAATATTTTGCATTCTTAATATTTTTTTATAATATTTGTTTTAATTTCACTTGCTAATAAATTTATCAATTCATCTTGTATCCTATGTCCAAGGTAATAGTTTTGAATTTTATTATCTTTAATTCGAAGAATATGTTCTTGCATTATAGGATCAAATTATGCAATAATTTCAATTATACTTAAAAAGTTTTCATTACTTTCTTCTTAAATTTTTTCATCTGTTTCACGAAATGCTATGTTATTTTTTGCAAGAATTTTAACAACCGCAATAATTCTAAATAAAACATTTCTCCAATGTTTCCTATCTCTATTTATTTGTTCTTGAACATGCTTGTCAATTTTTTTATTTTTTAATAACCTTATTTCTAACTCAATCCATAAACTCATATTAGCAATGTGTTTATTACTTACCCCATGATTCCTCAACTTATGACTAATATTTTTCAATCCCTACTGCCTTCATTAGCTAATTTGGTTGTACTACGAATAAGATTAAACAATTTGCAACAAAAACAAAAGACTTTATCAAAATCTTGAGAATAAATTAATCATTTTCTTTCAAGTTGTTCACCATTAGACAACTTCTAAATGTACAATGATGAATACAAGTGTCTTGAGAATTCATCCTTAGTAAAATCTATATAAGTAAGTTTAATAGGACATTTTTCTACTAATAAATCTCTCAAATGTGTACTAATATTTGTCCATTGACTTGGATCAAATATATTTTTAATAGTTGTTTCTTTTAATTTATTAATTTCTTCTTCTTTTTCATTTTGAGTGTGAGAATCAATATAATCTTGTTCATTAACTAATAACACTTCTTGGCTATCTTCATTTTCATCAATTACTACATTGTTGACTTGTTCATTAACTAATATTTCTCTATTTTCATTTTTATCGATTTCTATATTGTTAACTTGTTCATTTAACGAGCAATTACCTATATTTTCATTTTTATTTTTATTTGTTTTGATAAATCTATTTGGAGCCATTTTTTGTGATTTAATTAAAACATCAATTATTTTCTTTTCTTTTTTAAATTTTGAATAACCAAATTCATTTTTTTGAGTTGACTTTTTGAAATAAAGCAACTAATGTATGAAAAATAAATAAAATTATAATTCAAGATTATGGAAAAAATGTTAGAATAATAAAACCTAATTGCCAACTTACAAATTGATTGCTTTATATACTTCTTTGAGTTGAGATATTTCACCGCAATGTTTTTTGAACTCCAAAACTAATAAATGTAAAACAAAAATATTTTAGAATTTCAAGAAATTATATAAAAATAATACCAGAACTAAATTATAAAAAAATTATAATTGTATTTTAAAAAGCAAAAAAAAGTATAAATGATTCAAATGATTTAGCTAAATGAATAGAAAAATTATTAAAATAACCTATAGAATACCTTAAAATCGGAAAAGGAACAACAAAGTCAAGCCACAAATCAAAATCAAAACAACGAATATTGAGAAAAAAATTAAGAAGGGTACTTAATCAAATGAGAATAAAGAAAAAAATAATTATAGAGTAACAAAGAGTATAAATGAGAATGAGAATGATATTTTAGCTAATTTAGAATATAATAGAGAATGACTTTTGAATGACTTTTGGTAATTAGAGAAAATAAGAAAAGAAATTTCAGATTAATTTTAATGAAAATTGATCTATTTAGATTGAGAGACATTTGATATAATCAATCAAGAGATAAACTAATTAATGAAAATTAGTGAGTAATTAATTTTAAATGGAAACTAAACAATAAAATTATGAATCTTATCGAAAATTAAAACTATATTTTTGTATTATTTTTATGGGTATTATAAAAAATATATATGAGTCTTATAATTATTAATATTTTTTTGGCCTAAAGCAAAGACTTTAATTGCTTTACCCTTGAACCAATAGTGGATAAATACTACTTAACGACGTGTATTGTCTCTTTCAATCATTCATACAGTTTGTCAATCATTTCCAATAATAATTTGTAACCATTTATTATTATTTTTATTTCTAGAAATATTTCCATTTTCTTTCTCCATTTTCTTATTTATTCCATTTTCTTCTTCCACTTTCTTTACTAACCAAATAAAATGTTAAAACTTGTACCATGTCAACTTTTATTCTTATTTTCACTAAACATACATGACACAAAGTGTTGGACCGCGGAAGTCACTAGACCATTGAATTGAAGCAATGACCTCATGTCTTCCCCTTTTTCGGACCTCAATATTTGTTATATATTTTTAATAAATTGTTTTTATTAATTTGAACTATTAAATGGTAAATTTTGCTATAGTATGATATATTATTTATATTAATAAGACCACAAATATTAAATATAGATGTAAGTATTATTATAAATAATTTAAGCATAATTTTATTATTTATTTAAAAAGTTAAAAAAAATTGTTTTACATCTATTTTGGATCCTATCTCTTTCTTCACTAAAAATTTGAAATTAGTATAGAGTTTAAATTTAATGAATGAATCTATAACTGATATATATGAAAAAAAATATTTTGGTGCAAATATTGATGCCAATATCATATTTTTAACTAAAATTCTATTTGTATCAAAACCATTTTGTATTTAAATGTATATAATTGGAAATCAATTTGAATACATTTTAAAATATGAAATCATGTTCAATTTTTTATTTGATTTCTAAAAATTGAAAAAAAAAATTACTCTTATTCATTTTTAAAATAAAGATATTGCAAAAGTGCATACTAAAAAATTGCACTCTAATTAAAGTATTACATTATATCCAAAGATTATTTTTTTAAAACATGCATTGTCTCTAAAATATTATTAATAGCACTTGTAACTATAATTATTGTTGAAAAAATAAAAACTAAAATTATTTAAATCATATATAATATTAACTATGTAAAAAAAAGTTAATTGAATTTTGTCATAAATTTCTCTCTATGCGAAAGTAAGAGAGAAAAACATTATACACAATCTTACTCTTGTATATACAAAGAGGCTGATTTCAGATTCAAATCCATGACCAATAAATCACAACTACACAATATTTTCGTTATGTCGTCCTTAATAAATAAATAAATTAGTGATAATAAATTAAAATTTAAATGTAAATTTCACCTTAGGCCTAATAACTACTGTCTTGCATAAATGCATTTGTTTCCCAAAACATCCTTTAAACTATTAATTAAAAGACTAGTATAGGTTGAGGAAAGTCCACCTCTAGTCATGTTAGGCATTGGGCAATCCTAGTCTCTTCCAACTCACCTTCATTGACTTCATTTGAATATAAACATCATAGATCATAGCTAGTTATGATTACATAACGTGAGTTGAAGCATACTATGAAGTGTGAACCGTATTTTTCGGGAAAGGAAAAGTTTGATGATTCATAATCAACAAACAAATAATTAAGCAAATATGGACGACAAATCTCTTAGGACATAATCGTTATGTGGCCCATAAACAGAATTGAAGCAACTATTACAAGGTTTTTATTTTGTATTATTGACTTTTAATGAAAGAGCCAAATAATAAAACAACAGTTACATTTTGGGTTTTAAAAATGAATCTCTTGTCTTATCTATAAAAAGTCTATGATGCTCAATTGATTCACACTCATTCAGAATGAGTAAGGCTAAAAGATCCTTCTATTTTTTTTCTCTGTTTTGTGAGTGTACTAAGAATCTTAGTTCTTGTTTCCTTTGTTTGTAATAACAATGGTTGAAAATGGGAGTAAGCTTCTATTTTATACTCTTTAATTAATTTTATGTCTAAGAGTGTATTTTATTCTTACCTTGTATCAAGGACTAATGACAGAGTAAAGAATATATTTTGATATTCACAGTAAGAATTCTAACAAAATCTACTTTTACTCTACTGGGGTCTAAACAGTTTAGGGACAATTGAGGAGAAGTTCCTAATTCCCTTGCACATTTGAACCTCTTGTGTCATTTATGTGATTTCATCGATGATTTCTCTTTTCTTTCAATCAATTAAAAACTAATGAAGCTTTAACTAAGCTCTTCTTGTGGACTTTAGAGTAATTAATACAATACCAATATGATTCGGTTCATTTTTTTTAATGTTACAAAGTAATCAGACAAACCTGGCCACCAGAATCAACCTAGTGATAAAAAGATACATGTAATTTGCAAAAGGTTTTAAATTTAAATCTTCTTGTAGCAATTGTATACAAAAAAGAGAAATAGGGAACAAGACAATGGATAGAAGGAAAATGATGTAAAACTTTTATCGACAATCAGCTAATCATAGACTAGAGGTTATATATAGAAGAAAAAAAGTTTAATTGTAGTTTTTATCTTTTTAATTGTGTACGATTTTGGTTTTTAAGTTTTTTTTTATAGATTGAATTAAGTTTTTCTATTTTAAAATAATTAACAAAATTGGTCGTGTGAGTTTTTTTCTACTTAAAACTCTTAAGTTTTAATTTTAATTAAAATATTTGAGGATTTATGATGGGGTTAGGGTATGAAATAGTTTTAATCCTAAATAAAAAGAAATATTTTTAAGAGTTTTGAAAAAATTTGGTAGAAGTATGAGGAATTTCATAAGACATGATATTAAGGTTTGAGGGGGGATTTGTTTAGGTGAAATTTGATGTCTTAGTTGATGAATTTTGAGTTGAAGTTAATTTAATCGATTTAATTTGTAATATAAAAAAATCAAAACGAGATTTTGAAAATTTTAGGTAAAAGTAAATCAAAGAGAGACCAAATTTGATAACTTCTTAAAAAAAAATTAAGAACTTAGATCACACAATTTAAATTAGAGGTGTAAAAGATACAGTTATATGATACTCATTTTTATTTGCTAGTAATGATGAGAGAGAGAGTGAGTGGTTGAAATAATGGGTGAAATCAAAATAGTGAAAACATTTTTTTTAGAATAAAAAAAATAGTGAAAAAACTTATAACATCATAGAATAATGGAACTTAGAGAGAAATAAAAGAATGAGTCAAAAAACATAATCCGAACACATAATTAAAATACACTAAATTTAATTTTTAGAATCTAAATCATAAAAACCAACCTTAAGGCAAACATGTTCATTCACCCCTTCGACTTTACCTATTTCAATCTTAGAAGGGCATCTCCAATCATAGAACCCAATTTGTATTTATAAGCTCACTTTTGTAGGTCCTATGTATCACATCACATTTTAAGAACTTATAAGTAGTTTTTTTCCTCCAATGGTAAAATTGTTAAGAACCCAGTTATTTATTTATTTTGGATGAAATCTATAAGCTCACTCCATTTTTATTGTTTATTGTTGATCATGGTTAAGAACATGGTTTTTATAAGTTTTTGTATAAGAACAGATTCTACGTACAACTAGAATTTATGTCACTAATCTTAGATATAAGGAAGAAGAAAAAAAAAAGAACAATTTCTTAGAATAAGAATCCATCTAAGAACAAGCACTGGAGATGGCCTAAACCATTCTTAAATTTGTGCATCACATTCTTGCAGTACACTCCTTTTCTTTTCTTTTTGGTCGAAAAACAAAGCATGAATATATTAATTTAGATTTGTCTAAGGTACAAGTTATACCCAAGAGATACAAAAAAAGAATAGCCCTGTAGTAGTGTCGATTATTATGCATTTATGAATCATATATCCAGAAATGTTGCATAACTGAAAACATAAATTGTTTACATGTGGCTATCTAGCCAAGTTCCACCAACCAAAATAAATGTTCACATTTCTATGTGTACCCAACTTGTATACCGGTAGTAAATGTATATTCCCCTAAAGCTATTGATCAGTACCTCTCTTTCAGGGTCTTAAGCTTAATTATGTGTTGTTCCATTTTGTGCATTCAACCAATGGTTACCAAAGCTAGTTACCATTGCTTGTCCTTCTTTTAGTCATGTTTCCAAGACAAAAATTCACAAGCCACTTAAATTTTTCAAGCATGTATGTGGGGCAACATACCATTGCATCATTTGCATGTATGACAAATGTTTAGCTTTGCCCAGAAATTTAAACCATGACCATGCAACCATTAGCTATTTTTGTTGCAGCAGTTGAGGTTCTAAAGCTTCCCCTTCAAAAATAAACTAGTTTTTATCCTTCCATAGGGTCCATGTGATTGCACTCCATAACACATGCCTTGCTCTTGATTCTGCTACTGTTGTTGAGGGTAGTATGTGCTACCATAAGTGTTGAGATGGGTCTTGCGTAAGCACTGTTAAATAGCCTTTGCCCTTGTACCATTCCTTCCATTTTGGCTCGATCATCTTGCATGAAAACAACACATGTGCAGCTGTCTCTTGTGAGTCTCTACATCATGAGCATAATATGTAACACCCGTATGCATCCGGTTGTTAACATTCAATTATAGTCGTTAAACGCAACAATTAATTTATAATAATTAATTAGGAAGCAACTACTAATACGACGTCATAATATGTCTTGCAAAATTACTTGCACATTATGTATGGTAATTGTTCAGGGAATAACAATAATATGCATCGAGTACATACTTCCCACAGGGCCGGGTTCAAAAACGCATATAAAAAAACATAACAAAATAATGAGCCAACATGCCCCCAAAATAATACTAAGGTTCGTCCAGGACCCCTTCTCGGCTCGGGCTCTTGTCCGGGATCCCTTGGACTACCTCACTACCCGGGCCTCCTGCCTCAGGTTCCTCCGTCCTCCCTCGGCTCATCACTTGCAAAACATATAATCCCCAATTGGGGTGAGATATAAATATCAGTAAACTTCGGGTCCTTGGAGGCTTCTCCTCCCCGAGTTCACATTTAACAATGCATAGCATCAAACTCGACATCACCTAATCCAGTCATACAAGCTAGCCATACTGGCTGTCATAAATAAATCACATGTATATAACAACATAGATATAGTGAGAGAAGATCATCCACTTAAGGGCACATTCTCCATATATCTTTGTCTGAGGAAGATCATCCACTTAAGGGCACATTCACCCAGGACTTTCGCAAACACTACCTGAGGAAGATCATCCACTGAATTGCACATTCTCTCAGGGGTCTGCTCGGACGTATATGGCTCTTCCAAGAGAGGATCATCCTTATGAGGGCACACTCTCTCAGGATTTTCATATATACTAATTGACCACTTAGAGTTGTTCCACATGACTTTGACTCCAAAGGAAGTCCATATTTAGTCCATTCTACTGGCCAGAGGAGCTCATCAAACACACAACATATCATTATATACATGTTTTCAACCAAAAGCAGTAACACACAAGTTCAATACCACATGCATCATTACATATCAGAACCATCACTTCTCAGAGTGTGGTGGAACACGGTCAAGGGAAAAGCTCTCAAGAACGGAGAGCTTACCTGCTCTAAGAGTTACGCTGGTCTTCCCGGCCTTGAGGTTACAACCATCTATTTCCTCTCTATCGCGCTCTGCAAAACATGCAAGGAACAAGACGGTTACAACCATTGCATGCAAGCCATCTATGACGGTCATCAACCAAGGCATGAAAAGAAATGTTATTCTTTTCCAGAAAGGACCCAAGCTTAGTACCAGCTCTAGGTCACAAACCCTCTCATCATAAAATCTAAACCAATCGGTAAAACGTGAGTGTCTTACATTCTCAGACTTCCAGGAAGGCTATAGGATAGCCCTTCCAAGCTCGAAGTCCTTAAAGCCTTCTTTCCCTTGGTATCAAAACTCTGCAACTCTTATCAGAGAAGACGACTTTTCCGTTTGATGGTCTTTTGAAGGAACTAAGGTTGGACCCTAGCTATGGGGTGGTTCCCTTCAACTTCTCAGTTGCATGCATAGGGTTTTTTGTTAAGGGTGGGTGGCTATGAATTTCTCTCACTTGGAAAATGGAGAATACGGAGGGAAGAAGACGATAGTGTTCTCATCGAAATGAGAGAAGTGGTCTATTTAAATGACCCTAACACGTGACACATGCGCCAATTAGTGCCAGATGTCAAAATCTAGCTAAGTTATCGCACCCACTCACTACCAGGTTCAGGTCACCCATCAAGAGCCAGTCTTGTGTAACTCGGCTTATATAACCTGGATAGCCTTGTGCAGATATGAGGTACAAGACAACCAAGTCTCATCCGTTGCATAAGCATGGGCTATGTCTGTCCTCTACCGACCTTGCTCGGGTTCCTACCTTGACACTTCACAAGTCCAAGGTTTCGCCTTCTACCGACCTTATCCGACCTCATCCGGCCTCATCGAGTTCCTACCTTAGCACTTCACAAGTCCAAGGTTCCGCCCTCTACCGACCTTATCCGCCCTCGCTCAGGTTCCTACCTTAGCACTTCACAAGTCCAAGGCTTCGTCCTCTACCGACCTTATTCGTCCTCGCTCAGGTTCCTATCTTGGAACTTCACAAGTCCAAGGTTTCGCCCTCTACCGACCTTATTTGACCTCATCTGACCTCGCTCGGGTTCCTACTCCACATCAGAACCGTCCCATTGTGGTCCTATTTCCTCACCGAAGTGACATCCCGGTCACACGAATCCGGATGCCTCATTAGCGCTGACTAGGAAACGCGAACCCAGATTTGTTATAAACCCAATTATCTTCTTAATCATAATATTATTATATTAGAGTGCCAATGTGGACACCAAAAACCTTACATAATACATCTACACCTTTTTGTATAATGTGTCGCTTAAGGAGATTAATTCTAGATGGCAATTTGTCTAAAAATAATCTCCACAAGAAAACACCAACTTTTAGTGGTATAGACATATTTCAAATTGTGTTGAAGATTTGACTATTCTCACTTTGTGGTAGAAGACGCTCCTGTATGATTGTGTAGGCTAATTTTATAGTGTATATCTTTATTTTTTTTGGTTTCCATTTCCAAATATCTAGTCCATGTTGCTTTGGTCCCTGTAAACGAATCCTAGAGAACTAAGGTTGCCTCATGTGCAACTCATATTTGAACATTTCCCTCCTTTATGTAAATTTCCACACCCACTCTTCCGTTGCCCATTGTCTCATTTGTAAAATGGAAAAATCTTTTTGTTCTGAGATAGAAAATAGCCTAGGGAGCAAAAAGCAAAAAGATACTTCTTCTAACCAAGCATGCTTCCAAAATTTAGTCCGTTCACCATCACCAATAGACCACTCCACATTGTCATCAAACCAAGTAACCTCACTTTTACTTCCACAAACAAGCCTTAGGTCTCTCCACCAAATTGAGAAATCCCTCTCACACTCAACCTCACTTACTAGCTCACTCCAACCATTATATTTTGACACCAAAATCTCTTTCCACAAAACATTTTCTTCATGGAATAAGTTCTACTTCCAGTTTCCAAGCAACGCTTCATCGGACCACCTAATATTTTTAATTCCTATACCTCCACACTCTTTTGGACAAGAAATTTGGTCCTAACTAACCCAAGCTATTTTTCTTCTTCCTCATTCCCACCCCATAAAAAGAGCCTTTGAAAGCCTATGATTTTTTTGGCCACTAAAGTAGGTATTCTAAAGATAGATAAATAAAAGATAAGGTTATAATTTAATACCTGGTTTATAAGGCAAATGTGGCACGCCATGGATAGGTTCTTGTGCTTCCACCAAGAAAGTTTTTATTTAATTCTATTAAGGATTGGAACCCATGTTCCCTATTTTATAGGATTGGCCCTAATGGGCAAGCCTAGATATGTGAAAGGAAGCGACACGAGTCTACAAGTGAAAATAGAAGACCATATTTCCAAATCATCAAAATCTACCCCAATGCCTCCAAAGCAACTTTTTGGAAGTTTACTTTGAGCTCGAAGGCCACTTCAAAACAACGCATTAGCGATTTAATAACCAACATGTTTTGTGTATTTACTTCCACAAAGAATATGGTGTCATCCGCATATTGCAATAAATCCACCACTATTTTTTCATCTCCTGTCTTAAAACCCTTGTAGGCTTCTCTATGTCTAGCCTCTCTTACCAGACCACTTAGTGCCTCCGCTACCACATTAACGAGGAAAGGTCCTAGGGGATCACCTTGTCTTAGACCTTTCTTGGGGATGGACTCACTTGTTGGGCTTTCGTTTACAAAAATAGAAATTGTGCTTGATGATAAACAACCTCTAATCAAAGCCACTCATTTGTATCCAAAGCCTAGCCTTTTTAACATGTAAAAGAGAAAATTTCACCTTACTGAATCATAGGCTTTTTCATAGTCAACCTTGAAGGTTACACACTTTTTCTTTTTGCTTCTAGCTTCATCAACCAGCTCGAATGTCACCAAGGCACTATGGATGAGGTGCCTCCCTTCGAGGAAGGCACTATGCCTTTGATCAGTCACACTAGGCAAGACCACTTTGATTCTTCTTGCTAGGAGTTTTGTGATGATTTTGTAGAGAGAACCCACTAAGAAAGCACCCATGCATTTGGGATTCCTTCACAAAGAGCAAAATATCATTCTTCAATAGAGGCCAAAATTCTTTGAACAACTTAAAGTTGAAACCATCCGATTTTGGTGCCTTTGAGCCCTCACAATCCCAAATTGCTTCCTTGATCTCTATCTCCTCAAAGTCTTGCACCAAGGAAGATGTTTGCTCATTGGATAAACACTTAAAAGTAATGTTCTCCAAGCCAATATTGTCAAGTATCTCTCCACCGGAACTAAATTTTGAAGAAAAAAGTTCCGATTAATATCCTTTACCTCCCTAGGTTCTTCACCCCATCGTCCTTCGTGCTTTAGACCCTTTATCAAATTGAACCTCCTTCTTGCATTGACATAGGCATGATAGAACTTGGAATCGTAATCCCCATTTTGAATCCAATTGATCATTGCCTTTTGTTTTAGCACAAATTTCTTTTGTCTAGCCACCTTCCACCATTGGCCTTGCAATAAGAATCTTGATCGTAGCTCTTCTTCATTAAGATTCATTTCTTCACAAATCAAGTCTAAGTCGCTTATCTTCTCCTCCAAAATCTTCATTTTTGCATTCAATTCACCAAATTGGTTTTGTTCCATGCCCCTATCTCCTTTTTAAGCAACTTCAACTTTTCCTTTAGCACAAAAGCTCCCCTCCCTATGACATTGAAATCCCTCTAATTCTCTTCCACAAATGTTTTAAAATCCCAATCTTCAAGCCAACAATTTAGAAACCTAAAAGGCTTAGGTCCTCAATCAAACTTTTGGTTCTTCAACACCAACGGGCAATGATAAGATAATTTTTGATTAAGTGCTCGCAAGTTGCTCCCTTCCCACAAATCTAACCACTCCTTAGATACTAGCATATGGTCTATCCTACTCATGGATTTTCCGTTTGGTCTAGTCCAAGTAAATCTTCAACCAATTAAAGGTAGGTTTTCCAAACCCAAATCTTCAATAAAACAATTGAAACCTCTCTTATCCAAGTCACCATAATTTTTTAAGGACTCACATTTTGTTTTCGACCAAACTCTAATGTTGTTGAAATCACCTAATAAGATTGATGTCTGCACTGTGTTTCTCCTTCTTTCGAAAAAAATAAACTCCCACAACCTCCTCTTAGATGCTATATCATATGGGCCATATATGTTAACCACCACAATAGGTATGTCTCCATTAGCCTAAATTCCTTCAAGACCTATAAAGCCATCACCAGGAAAAGATGTTGGAGTGTTAAACATTCCTTTTGCCAAAAACAAAGTAAACCTCTTGTTGTATTATTTGCAAGATAGTTGATCCAACTCACATCATCCCCACCCTATAAAGCTTTACACATGTTACTTGGTACTTCTTGTTGCTTTGTCTCTTGCAAGCATAACAGATCTAGTTTCTCTTCCTTTACCATGTTTTTGGTATATCTCCACTTGCTGCACCACCCTAAACCTCTTACATTCTGAGTTGCAATCTTCATTGGCAACTAGATTAGTCTCCTTCATGATGGGCCAGCTTCCCGCTTGGTCCTTCCATTGCCTCAACATCTCTTTTATCCAATTCCATGAAACGTTTAACCATGTCTTCATAGCTTCCATCAAAGGTGATATCTAGCTTTTGAGCCATATCCCAAATTTGTTTTGCATCTATCATTTTTTTCTTCCAACAAAGTAAGCTTTTCTTATTGTCTTGAAGTCCCTCCTTAATAAATTAATAGAAAGATAATGATTTCATTCTTCTATTATTTCTTCTTAGCTTGATACCCACGCTTGCTTTGTTGTGTTTGTGTTCCCCCTGATGTTGCCTTGTTGTCGCTCTGTAAGGCTGAACCATGCTTATGAGAAATATCATCGACCTTGGCTTGTAATTGTGAGTCTGTTATAGGTTTGGATAGAAACTCATATATCCTCCCCTACGAAGTATTTTCTAGATGTACTTGTTCTTCTCTATAAGCAAAACATTCTCCAAAAAGTGGTTGTCCCATGTTATTTTCCACATAGTAATTAAGGCCCAATTTAAAGGATCATTTACCAACCAACTTCCTTGTTCCATAACTCAAATTGGATGCACCATATTTTGAGTTGATGTTTCTATTGCCTTTCCTTTCTTCTTGTTGACTGCCACACCATGGGTCCCACTGTACTCACCAATGGGTCTTTGGAAATTGTTTGAATTTGAAACTTGCTTTTCATAGGTTATGGACCATTGGTA
Source organism: Glycine latifolia (assembly GCA_013407115.1). Taxonomy (NCBI): domain Eukaryota; kingdom Viridiplantae; phylum Streptophyta; class Magnoliopsida; order Fabales; family Fabaceae; genus Glycine; species Glycine latifolia. The sequence goes on from CM023943.1 coordinate 21,832,470, forward strand.
ACCATGTTGTTTTTGAGTTGCTGGTCCAAAATTATGACCATCAGGCAAATCATTTTTTCTTGTATCTTCCTTAAACTGAGATGTCGTCGACCCTTTTCTCACTATGCTCCGACCACTGTCTTGATCATCCGCTAATTTTATGGACATATCATCATCTTTCCTTTTGCCAACCATGGACGAGTGTGAGTCCATAGAGTTTACCTTTTCCATGTTTTGCACAAACAATCATTCTTCCATGGCCCATCTTCCTCCTCCATTCTAAACTAGTATAAGCGTCCATTAATCCAAATGATGCTTGAGTATTTAACACTTATGACTCACGAGGCTTTTTTATAAGGATTTTGGCCCAGTCTATTATTGTGATTTGTCTGAAACAAGCATCACTCCATAGTTCTATGGATATACTATATAGGTGAATCCACACCAGCCTACTGCTTGGATTGAGGCCTTCTCTCCATGGCACTATTCTTTTAAAGAGTGTAGCCCAACTATCAATGGTAGCTTCCATGGCTCCTCTAATGTCTTCCTCCGACACCCCTGAGATTAAGATTAAGTCCTCTCCCAAGTACCTGAGTATAACTTCCTTCAAACCTTCCATGAAGGTTTTCTCCAACATTTTATCCAGCATAGTTAAGTTCCTCAATCAATATGAAGCTTATCCCTTTGTTGTTGCTCGCATTGAAATTCTTGACCTTTCCAAGAAGAGTCTATTTAAGCACCCATCGTAGATGTATGTCGAGCGTGGGGTTGTTGCTTGCACATAGCTTCTATCAGGTTGCCGAAAGCGATTGTATCGGCTTGGGTCTTTGTTTTGTCTTCTCATCTGATTGTCATTCCCTTGGAAATCTTCCCTTCTAATCTTTTTTCTGAATTTTGGGATGTTGATCCTTAGCCTATTGTTCCCAATCAAAGGAAAGCCTATTTGCTCCCAACGACGCATCTCATTTTGTACTATGATGAATCATACGAAGCCAAATTGATGATCTTGTTTGATTCTCCTTTGTGAAATGTAGATAGCCTAGACCCTTCCCCATTTTCTGAAAATCTTCCCCAAATCACTTCGAGGGTGTTGTCTAGTAAATTTTTGAAGTAGAAAGATATGATATTTCTTCTCTCTCGATGGACACCACCGTTAAGGTGGGTTGAGCCTCCCCTAAAGGCATTCTCTCCCTACACAATTCTTCGCATACAAATAACTTCCCAAATATAACTTCACTCAGTACACTCCTTTTCTATTTCCTCCTTTCTTCTTCCCCTTTCCTTTGCAAGTCTATTATCAACCCTTACTTGAATTAAAATAAGTTAAGTAACATTTTTATTAAATAAAAATGGTTTTTATAATATGGATGCTAAAAATGCACCACCTTGTATATAATGGTTATAAGAATCTAATGAATTCACGGTTAGAATTGTATGATTTAATTGGATTCTCAGGTGATGTTGAAGCATCAAGAATAGCTTATATTTTGGCTAAAGTTGTATTGTTTGGTAGTCAGTAAATATATGCCAAGATGCTATACTCTTTAAAAAAAAAATCTAATCAAAAGAGAATTTGCAGGGTTACAATCGTAAAATCCAGCACTAGTGTCGTAAATATGCAATTCGATAATTAAAATATATTATTACTAAACAGGTAATAACTTTAAAATTTTACTTGTAAAGTTCTCAACAAACAATAATTCAATTAAATATAGTTTAAGAGTCAGTTTGAAAGACTTTTATTCTTTTATTCCTTCTACAATTTGGTATCCTTTAAAAAGTAGAGGATCGACAAAACTTTAATGGAACCCACCCATGTTTTTGGATCCTTCCAATATTAGACAGAATCACAAGAAAAAAATGCCTCTTATAGTTAAAAGACTAAATACCTTTATTTTTTCATACTCCACTTTTTTTCTTAAATGTTTTTAGTCAGTCAATTTTTTTATTTTTAGTCTTTAATTTAAAATTTATATACTTTTTAGTTTCTTAAATTTACGATTTTTTTTTAAATTTCTCTTTGTGATAAAAAATCATCACAAAATTATTCATTCAAACTATCAAAAATAGTTAAGAGAGACTATAAATGTTTTAGAGTGAAACATAACTAAATCTTTTTATATTAAGAATATTATGTCATTTTATATACACTTTTATCTTTCCTTGTTATCTTTTTTCCGATCAAACCTACTAAATTATCTAACTTTTCACTCATTTTTCCCCCTAAACCAATCATAGTATCAAAGTTCATTTTAAATTAAAACAAAGAAGTACCTTAAAAATAAGATAGATGAAAAGTTTAAATAATAACCAATACTAATTTCCTACTATTATTTATTAAAGTGAAAACAAATAAAAAAAACTTTCTAGATTCATATAGTAGCAAAGTATTAATATGCATAAATATGCCTGAGACTTCAACCACCATTGCACTTAATGACTTAAACCTAACATGACACACACCGCACTATCTGTATTACTGTATATATGCATGACTCTCAGATTATATTATTGTTCATAAAAATTTTATAAGCTCCGAAGCCCATCTTACCTTTGTCAATAGGATCTAATTCAATTTATTGAATATGATATATAAATTATTATAAATTCATACTTTTTTTATTCCTACGAAAAAAAATAATAATATTTTCTCGTGAACACATAAAACGCACCATGAAACAAATTCAGTTACTAGTTAGTAATGTCTTTCTAATATACCAAAAGAGAACGAATATATACATAAATACGTACACCATGGAGCCTTGTGTGCAACCAACCACAAACCATTAAGCAGGAAATGAAACTAAAGAGGTAAATACCCCCTCAAATAAAAGCTGATTTCTGAAATACAATGAACAGCTATAACCTAAAAATACAGATACACTATTTCTACATTTTCCCCTTCAACAACTTCTATCTATCATACACCTATATAATCAAATTATTGAGACTATTTTAAAACCACAAAAGCTTAAAGAAAAATGTTGCACCACACCAGCAGTTGGCAGAGTAGAAAAATCATAGCATCGAATGTTTATAGCACCACAACTAGGCTTCAAGAGAATTCTTTGTCGAAAAACACCAGCTTCCATTGAACTCATTCAGAGCACAAGATTCAATGATCATCAGTCTTTAAGGGAGTAAGGCATGAAAGAAGTCCACTAATGGAGCTGTGAAATGCTTCACTCCCTTGGCCTGGCAAGCCACAAAGAACTCAGCGCTCGCAGCCGTGAGAAATAATCACTGATGGCAAGAAGAGCACGAGCTGATTGCCTGGTCGTTAATATTCGAAGCATTTGTTGTAATGTCTGCTGCCGCAGATTGTCAGCCTAGTAACATGAAAGAATGAGCTGAAGATTAATAATTTTGATGAGTGAATCCATCATGTCTGGGGAATAGTTTAGGTCCAGTTTTTCGTGCATGCACATCATCAGTTGCTTTTAGGCTCTCATTTAAAGCATCTTCCACCTAAGGCATGCAACTATGCAGTAAACAGTTTTATATGTTCCATCATTCTAATCTCTATTTCTATTCACATTTTTTTTTTATCATGAAGTTTGTCAACTAGTGGTGTTTGACACAGCATGTATGCAAGTGCAACAAGACAACACAACCTCCACAATCCACTCCAGTCATAGGCTGATCATTATCCTATTTATTTTATAGTCCGAGTCTTTTACAAAATAGACAATTTTTTTCGAAGCTGAAAAATAATCTATCTTTTACTGAAGAAATTGATTAAAAAAAAGGAAATTCCATGTAAACCTAACAAGTTATCGAGTCTAAATTACATACTTGGTCGATGTAACACATAATAAGATTTGACATGTCATTCTATTCATTACTATGATATGCTGACAAAATAAATTCTCATTGGGTATTTATGTAAAATATTTTACACAGAGAGTGCATATAAATTAAACTCAGTTAGTTAAAAGCTTCCTGAGTTCTTTTTATTTCAAAAATATGGAAGTTGAGAAAACAGAATTAGACTGGAAAATGAGCATACCTGGCGAAGAAACCCCTCAAGAGTACCAAGCTTTCCCATGGCCATAGCCATTTGCCCCATGTAATTTGCTACATTTCCCGAGGAGCCTGATGAGCTGGGTGAACCATTAGCCAATGTCTCAGATAGTGATTGCTGCAATGCATCCATCCCTTGGGAAAGAGCATCTTCAGCCTGCTGGGATGATTGCTGCAAGTTGTAGATGCCCATCAATTGTTGCTCGGTTAACGGCTCCAACTGACTTACAAGAAGCTGCAACAGTTTCAATCCAATCTTAGCCAGCATAACATGATAAAAGTATATGAACTTTAAAACTCAACAACAGAATTGATTATTGTAAACACAAAACTGTTAAAACTGATATTTCTTCAATTGGAAAGTTCCTAAACTTTATCTTGAATTTAGGTTTCAATAATGTCAAGAAAAAAGGTCCCATCTATTTTGATTCTTTTGCTGCTTTTCTCACTTTATATTGTTGGGAAGCATGGAATGCAATCAGTGTTCAACCACATTAGTGAAGCAATTTTCAAACCAGAAAATAAAAACATTTACAGAACATAGATAAGAGAAACTTCTCACCTTGAGGAGTTCGGATGACCGAAAGCCTCCAATCCACATGAAACACCTCTCAGCTGGAGTCTTCCACATTCCTGACAGAATGTGGAAAACATCAGCTTTTGCTGCAACACCTTTCAGCCTGAAGATATCATCAAACTGCGTCATGAAATTGTCAACAATTGTTCGAAGTTCAATATCTCCAGCATGAGAATTTATTGCAGCCCTTAGCTCATTGGTTTGTCTATTATGCTCTTCTAACCATCGTGCGTACTCTACATCAAATGCCATAGCGCCTGTACAAGAAGAATATTAAATTGATTTAGGATTTGAAACAAAGCACAAACTTTTGCAAAACCCTGCCCATGACCATCCATGCTACTGAGTACCAAGTTGTCAGAGTTCAAAAATTACATAATAGGCTTGTATAACATATGATGCAATCAATCACAGCAAATAACACCAAGCTCTATGGTGTAACAGAAGAATGCAGTACTTCAGTGCAACTGAAATGATGCAAGATGCAACCAAATTACCAATGTTTGTCAATGAAAAATATGAACCAACATAAACGGAATCCAACTTAGAGATGGTACTATATCTTTACAGGAACCTTGGTTTATTTCATGAAAAAGAATAATATCAGAGAACCTGATGAAGCACTTAAATCAGCCATAAATATTTTAACGTGTAGAATTTCATGTTGGTTAGGGACAGCAACTCAATAGAGGTGCCTTTATTAGGTTTCTGCCAAATTGCCAACGCAAAATTTACATATACACTAATTTCGGGATGCACATATTGTTAATTGAATGTCAAACCAAGTGCCAATCACTTTTGCACTGACTATGTATTATTATTATTATCAGCCTCATAACATCCCCAAAAACTACTCCAATATGTTTAACCCTCAAAACATACAATTAGAGGTACAAGATGTTTAAGTACCATTTCCACTCATTGATTGTGCCTGATCTCCAGTACTTGAAATAAATATTCCCTGGAAAAGATTAATAACCAAATTGTAACACATTAATGTAGTAATACAATCCGACAAAAGAAAGATGAAAAAAGGGGACTCAAAGGATAGCTGGATAGGTATCAAATTCTGAACAGAAACAATAAACATAAGTACAAAACCAAACCTGCTGGCGAGCTCGTTGGAGCTCCTGCTCAAGTTGGGTCAGTTTCAACCTACTGCTCTCTAATTGTTGCACATATGCCTGAATGAATAGAAACAAGGATTTAAAAAAGAAGTCCAGAAATATTTATAAAATATGACAAGTTGTTGGGTCTCAATAACATGACATATTGAACAACTAACCAAGTTATATCACAATAATTTTCCAAGTTCATCTACAATTAACAGAAAAGGCCTTACCTTTTTCCTCAGTCGGCTTTTCCTGGCAGCCTCACGATTTTGAGCAAGCCGTCTTAATGTCTGAATGAAAAATAAAAAAAGAAAAATTAATGCATAGTAACAAAAGGCTTATGCCATTTGAACACAATTACTGCATAAACCTTTTGATCTGATTTATCTTTTGATCCACTGGATTCACCCCTTTCAGGCTGCCAAACAACAAAGAAGCACCATATTTTAGAGTACAAATAAGCATGCTTTTGTCTGTATGATAATATTTTAACAATTGGAAGGATAAATTATTCTTAATATAACTCTAGAGGCATAACCAGAAGCAATTAAATTGATGAATTCTTTAAATCCAAGATGCAGAATAAACTGTATTATGAAAGTAAAATATTACCCTTTGATTTTTGTCTTCTGTATCATCTGTTGAAGTATCAGTCCTAGGGCTAGCATCAGCCATGTTGGTCTCTCCCCAGTTCTCACGACCAGCAGATGTCGAAGCCAGAGTTGGTTGTGAATCTTTCTGAAATACCAATGCCTGAGACCCAGCAATAGCAGCAGAGAGGTTTATATCCGATGTTGCAATTGACTGCATCTTACATGTAAGAGAAGAGTTTGAAATATTGGAATACATTATATGTTGTTACCTATTGATTCTTGGAAGCACATAAGCACATAAATAAGATAAGAAATTACCTTATTTAAAGCACCAAATTGAATATCAGCACCTAGAGCTTGGCTATTTGATTTCATTTGATTAAACATCGGATCTGAAAGATAATATAAAAACAAAAGAGTAAATAGAGGTTTATAAGGTGCAAACAGGGCGATGATAATTCTAATATCATGCATTTCTATCAGTATATATTCAGTTTTTTATATAAACAGTTTCCTGAGGAAAATCAAACATTTGTGGTTTAACGTTCAGTTATTTTATTCCAACAACAATCCTACATCTTCTACTTGCTTTTGAAGGGTTGTACTAGAGGAAACACACCTTTCTTTGGGAAAATGTAGAAAATAAAGGTTTTAAGGTAGAAATAAGATGAAGGCTCATTTAAAAGCATTTATACCAGTAGTTTATAGGAAGAACTGGAAAGAATATCATATTATTCCTCAGTTGGTATAACAATTCAATTTGGCATAGAAGCCAAACAAAAGAATCATGAGTACTGATTGATAGAGTGCACACACAGAATACTACATAAAGTGAGTAGCATCTTTCATAGAAATAGAGATTTTACCCCCAAATGATAGAAATAGAATGAAAGGCTTATGTTAGGAGCAAGTTACAAACAAGTGCAATCAATCGGAAAGGATATGACTCTGTTTTAAATACATAAAATTGGCAAGCACAACAATAAAAGGAGTGGGAGTATGAGACATGATATTAAATTCATATACAGAAACAATAAATACCACACAAAAAAAGGAGTCCAACTATTATAGATCAAAACATGAGTAACATACTTCTGCTAAGATTAATGGTATCTTCAACACGAAATCCCAGAGATTGCTCCAGGGTTCCAAATTCAGATATGCGGGAAGGATGAACATTAGTTGCTTCCATGGTCCTGAAACCAAAATCATGACAACATGTTAAAAAAAATAACTGAATGCATATCCAATCATCCAGGCAAGGCTGAGAAAGTCCATGCTCCCAATCCCAAGCTAAAGAAAAGTCCAACTTGCCCACTCAAGATCTAACAACCAATCAATGAGAAAATTCAAACACAAAAGGTCATAGTAAACCTTTAAGCAAATCTGAAGCCACCAAGAAAGGAAAAAACAAGAGCCTACAGTACAGGGCTGTATAGTTCAAATTCCAAGAATTAGAAGAAACTATGGCATTCGGTTTCAACGAGAATGAACGAATCAGCATAATGAAGTGAGCAGGAGGATTTGTCTCCACTCTAGAATAAAGAATCCCCAATAAACAGAAAATTTTAAATATAAAAAACTTTTAATTATTTCCCCCTCCACACTTTCCTCTGCAATCTTGCAACAGATAGGGCCTAATTCCACAGCAATACAGAACAGTTCCCCAACAACATGAATAGTTACAATTAGTTACATAAAGAGTAATACTAATACTAGACTAGCAAATATTGATTGACACCATATAAACAATCTACCCACATGTGAATCATAAAACAAAACAAAATGGAGATGTAAGATTGGTTGGGTGGTTAAGAAAGAAGAGAAGGAGGGAAAGGTCGCAGGTTCGATCCGTTCTGCTAACAAAAACTAACAAACAAACAATTAATACTTGCTGATAAAAAATAAAACACAGAAAAACAAGATCCCAGAAAACTATCATAAGACCAATATAGAAACAAAGTAAACAATAAACAACATAAGTGTCCTCTGAAAAGTTTACATGGAATTGGAAGAAGAAGGCAATGGAGGAGCGTAGCTTGGCATCCCGTTCAGAACCTTGTTAGTGTCCTTAGTGTTAACGTTTACTGTTCTACTTCTGCTACCCATCAATAACCATGCTCAGCACAACGACCATCTTATCTCTTCAGAAATCTTATTAGCCCCAAAAGACCCTGAATCCATTTCACAAAGCACACGACTACTTCAGTCAAACCTACCACAAAAGAAAAACTTGAAAAAAAAAACAAAAAACTCAAGCACACAAAATCTTCAACAAGAAAACCACAATTTAACAAGCTTCTAAAAGGCAAGCTCAGGAAACAGGAATCAAGCCAAAACAGCCCCAAACTTGGTCTTTTAACATTGGCACCAAAATAAGTGTTGGAAAAACAGAAAGAAAATAAATAAATAAAAACTACAGGACAGCATCACTCTCCGTACACCCGTTTGAAACAAAGACAAAATTTAGGAACTCAACCAAAACCTCTGCAGCATCAAAAACTAAATTTGAAAATGAAAATAAAAGGCCCACCTTATATACAAAGCTGAACAACATAAAGTTGCAAAAGGGAAGCACATGAAATTTGATATCCAAAAGGGTAAAAATAAATTTAAAAAAAAAAAGAAGCGATCTTGCACAACCTGGTCGCATGAAAATCGAAAATAAATGAACTTTCCACGGATTCAAGCAACACCCAGAAGAAGAAACCGATGGAATAATGGCCCTGCAAACCCTAACCAGCGGCAAGTTGACGATAAATACCAAGACTTTTTGACTTTTTTGATTGAAGGGAAATGGCACTTTAATATTTTATTATTATTATTATTATTATAATATAATGATGTTACACAGTACAATTTCATCTCTAACCCTGGGGAAATTTTGTTCGGTTTTTTTAATTATTTATTCGGTTTTTTTAATTATTTATTCGGTGATTGTTGCTTATGATTGAAAACAATTTATATGGTTTTATTACCACACACACCACACACTCACAGAGGAGCATCATGTGTCATCAAGTTGATCTTTTTGGTGTAATTATAAATATTTTGTATGGAGAGAGAGTGGAAGAAGCGTGACGTTCAGACCATTCCAATTTCTTGCATACGTCCTTTTCGTCTGAAACTATCGTCCATTTGAAAAAAAGAGAAAAAAACTTGCCTTTTTAAATTCTTCAAATTTCAGTTAACTTTACCGGCTTTTTGTATTTTTGTTTCCTTCTTTCTTTTTACCCTCCTGCGTTGGTGTTTTCATCACTATGCCCCCTACTAGTACTAGTACACAGTACACTTTTGATCGGATATCATGTTAATTTTTTTTTCATTATTGATAAATGTTACTTATTAATATTATTTATTTTGGTTAATAAAGAATTTGAATCCGATATTTTTGTTTTTTTTCACCATTAAACTAATTTTATATTTTTTCCGTATTTGTTCCTTCTTGGTGGAAAATTAAATGGTAGTGTAACAGTGTGCTTGAATAACTAATGAGAATCAATTCTACTCCATAGAATTATGATACATCGGGAAAAGGTTGAAGTAATTATTTATTATTTTACTTTACTCCCCCGGTAATTTATTAATTAATTAGAATAGAAGTGAAACTAAATCAAACATATAAAATATACTTAATTATATATTTAGTTTTTTAATTAAAATTTAACGTTGATGATACGTCTCTCTCATCCCCTTTCCTTGGTCATTTTGACCTCCACAATGTCATCCTCACAGAATAGTCGTTTTCATTCTCCTCTATCGCAAGTTAGATCTGAATGTTTGGAAGTTAGATCTACTCATTGATAAGGTGACGTTGCGACAGTGATGATAGAGCCCACAACAATGGTGTCAGAGTCTCATCGTTGGTAATGGTGGAGGTGGTGTGCGGCATAGTGATGGGTGGTTATATTGTGCGTGTAATATTCCTTCTCCTTCAGGTCGAGTCCCCCGCCTTCTCATCACTGTGATGAACTCCTTCATCTATGGCCTCTCCATGAACTTCGTCGTGGCACTAGTGACAACGATGGACATGGCAAGGCACTTCTTCAATATGTAATTGTGTTGTTTTGGAAGTGATTTCAAATTTGAAACTTAATTGGTGTATTGTTTATTGATTTGGTAGGAGGAGTTGTTGATGTTTGGGTATTGATTAAAAGATCTAATAGTGTTGGTTTGGCAGTGGATGGTTAGATTCTTATTCGAACTTATTTGGAATAATTCGGATTATTTTTTTAAAATTATAATAAATAAACGGGTAAAAACGTCAATACATATGAATGTTTTAAAAATAAATACTAAACTTAACGACACCAATTGTAATTGGATGAAAATGATATAATTGTTGCATTTTGAACAATTAAACAATCAAATAAAACCTTTAAATAATTGAATTGAGTGATCAAATTAAATCTTAAATTATAATTAAGTAACCATTAAATCTTAAATTATAATTAAGTAACCAAATATACAGTTAAGTATATAAAATATAAAGCTGAGTGTAAGATTAAAAAAGAGGATCAATAAGAAAATATTTCTCAATTACTATTTTAAAAATACTTAATTTAAAATATTTCCAAAATTAATTATTGAGGAGAGAGGAATTGTTTTTTTTAAATTGATTTTAAACCAACAAAAAATTGAGAAGGGAATCAAATAAACTCTAACTATATGGTTTTATTTTTTCGGGCTCTTAGAATAAAGTTTCTTACGTTATTAATTAATTAGAGATTATCTGTTTTAAAATAATTATTGTTAAGTTTAATAAACTTACTACATATATTTTATACTAGGTACCTTATTATCCATAGGTTTCTCGTTATGTGAAAATAAGGGGGAGAGATATTATACGCAATCTTACCCCTTACTATTGTATATGCAAAAATACTATTTTTGGATTTAAACTCATAACTAACAAGTTACCAATACACAAATTTACTATTGTGGCATGGTTCACATCAATAATATGTGACTAAATAATAAAATAAAAAATAAGTGATTATATAATAGTATAGAATTAAAAAGGACACACATTTCACTTGAACATAACATTTTTCAAAGATACAAATGTTAGTGACTACTATTGTCACTCAAGTGTCACCATCAACACCAATATTTTCATTGTCATTGTCTGCATTATTCCACTCTCACCATCATCATTTTATCATTATTGTTGTTATCATTACCATGTTACTACCATTTATATCGTTATTGCCACCACTTTCACCTCTATTGTCACTATTATTATTTCACCTTCATCATTATTGTTTTGGCTCATTATCATCGCTTTCCATCACTATTATCATCACCACCATTGTTACCACTTCTATCACCATCATCAATATTTCATAATAGCGTGAGCTAAAATAATATAATAAACTAAAACTCAAAATTAAAAGCCTGTAACCACTATGAATGGAACCTTAATTTAGTTAATTTCAAAACTAGTCATTCTTAACCTTAATGTCATTATATAGAAGTAGAAGCCCCATGAGCTTAAGGAAAATGCGGTATGCTATTTTTTTTATAAAAGTAAAACATAATATGAGATATTTTTTTATTATTTTATTGATATAAAGTAATTTCATCAAAAGTGATGATTAATTTTTATTGGAAAATGAAACCTATAAATATATATAAAGTGATATTTTTTCTTAATATAATTTAGTTTATATTAACAATAAAAAATTTAAAATTTAAAATATTTAATTAAGAGACACAAATAATTATTATTTATATAATGATCGATGATACCAAATCCAAGACATATGAAAACCGCATGACAAGAAGAAACATCTAAAGAGGAATCATTAAAATTGCGATGCAGAACTCTAGAAGTCAACAGCCTTTTTTAGGTCCCATTAATTTCAGAATCTTGACGATACTCGATTCAATTTAATCAATACTATAATCATAAAAATATTACTAGTACTAGACTTTTCAGGTATATGGCAATAAGTACAGCATTTTCAGCTTTAGACGAACAATATTGCCCAACCGAATCACAATATTAACTCCAACTGCAGAATAACACGTGAGATATTATTAGGTAAAATTAGCTAGTATTAATTTATATATGCACTTATAAATTTTGTTGGTATGGCGAGATCGATTCGTTTGGCTTATTCATTTGGCGAATTACAATTGTGCATTTGTCACGACAGCTAAGAGCAATGATTTGCTTCAGTAAATTAAAATAAAGGGGCTGCTCAGTGTTTCATTACGCATTGAAAAATTATAGTTTATGTATTAAATAAAAAATTATTTGTACTCTGTATTTGATTACAAAAGTTAATATACAGAATAAGTTTATTTACTTTCGTAATGATTATTAAAAGCTATACTGCTTAGCATAATTTTTGATCGACTGGAATTGTAGTATTATTTCTACTAACAATATATAGAAATTAATATAAGATCATAGTTAATTTAGAATATATATATATATATATAGAGAAAATAATGTACCAATATTATATAGAGTTTTTATATCCAATCAGAAATATATATATATATATATATATATATTAAGATTGTTAATTTTTATAAAAATTATCTTAAAAGTTATTACTATGATTTACAATAAAATACATAAACTCTTTTTGAAGTTTGCTCTTACACGTACTTTTATTTTACTTACTTTAAGCCTCCTAAGGAGGATTGATATAACGCTTTCTACGCCTTAAAGGAAGGATTTTTGTGTAACGAAAGCCTAAAAATTAAAAGAAAATCTATAAGGTTCAAAAGTAAAAGTGTATTAGATGTAATAAGAACAAATCTCATAAAAGTCCTTGTAATTTATTCTATAATTTATGATTAATTGTTAGTATATATAGCTTAAATATTAAATTCAATCAAATCATATTTTAAATATTGAATTGATGTGATTTACTTTCTTAATAGTTTCATTGGTTCAATGCAATTTATACCTTAAATATTAAATTCAATGATCATATCATATTTTAAATATTGAATTATGATTTACTTTTCTTAAAGTTTCAATTAGTAACAATAATAACAACATAAGCTTTATCTGAAATCCCTTTAAGAAAAGCTTTATCTGAAATGGGAACACGAGGAAGGAGTCCATGCATGCATATATTCAAAGTGGACACTAAGAAACAAGAATTGGAGGAGGAGTAGAATTCAATCAAAACCAGTTTTCCCTTTTCAAAACATTTGAATTTGTTTTCATACTCACAAATGGATTAGACCTGGCTAATTAACAACACAAAAAGGGAAAGTGTGCGTGCGTGATGATTCGTCTTCCTCGTGTGAACGGTGAAGGTCCCCAATAATAATATGTTATGGTCCCTCGCATACACAATACACCCTTCCATGCACGTTAAATCAAAGAATGTTCTCATTATGTAAAATTTTATTGTGTTTATATATATAGAAGGAATCATGTATGTAAGATTTCATTACATTTTAATGAAAAAAAAATCTATTTGATAAAAGAATTTATATTTACTTTTTTTTGTATAAATTTTCCTTTAGTTAGTAAGAGCCACACATCCAAAGGAATTAATTTTGTGAACCACCGTTGATCAAAGACCCCAGAGAAAGACAAAATGCACGTTAAATGACAGCATGGCAAGTAGTGGCATTTCCGTAATTTTAGCCAACAAGATGGGCCTTTGTGTTGCTGTTGGAAACAGTGAAGTGGAAATGAATCCGATGCAGTCGTCCTTTCTTTTCCACCGCGCCGCCTGCTTTGAAGGAAGCGAAACAGAAGTTTTGTTTGGTATGTGAAATGACAATATTATCCATCGGTGATAAAGTCAAAGAAGGTAACTTGGATTCAAAGAAAATGAAATGAATTCACCTCCCACCTGCCACTGCTAGTGACCGAAATTGTATTTGGCTTCTTTATCCTCTTAACAATTATTGATTGTGTTACTACTTTGTCTCCAGTGGGTAAAAAGCACACTCACTTTTTTTTTTCTTTTTTTGGGTTACAACCTTAACATTCGAGGACAATCACACCAAGTCACATGCTTAAGGATGAAAAACAATTATTATAGGGTAGTTAAGTAATAAACCCTCATTAGTGGATCCTTAAAATAAAGTACAGTAATTAATTTAATTTTAATGCATGTGATAATTCTCTGATGTTAAATTTGATCATTCTCGTTGATGACTATGCAAGTGATTATATATTTAAAAAATATTTTATCCCATTCATAATTATAATAATTTAATGTTTCAATCAGTTTTTAAAGAAATTAGATGTTTAAACAAATATTAAAGATATACTTAATATTAAAAACATAAAAAGATCTAATACTAATTAGTATTGGCTAATTAGTATCGGTTGTTTTTATGTTTTTAATATTAAATATATCTTTAATAAATTATTTCTCAACTGTTAGAAATATTTTATGTATAATCTATAAAATATCTAATTATCTATACATATTGCAACAAGACTTAAGGTTTAAAGTAATACAATTTTCATGATTAATAGTTGAAGAATTTAAATAACATAACTTATCTAAAAATACCAAACCGGTATTTGTTCTCTTACCTTCATTAATATTTTTTCATTAGACATAGTAATTTTCTATATATATCACAAGACTTAAGTTTCAAATGATATACTTTTTATCATTTAATAAAAAAATATTAAGTTTATATAAAAGAAGGAATTAGATTAGTGATATTAATAGTTGAAAGGTGTAGCATAAAATTTAAAAAAAAAAGCTTTATTGTGTCCTTCAATCTCAAATCACTATTTAAATATTTTAAAATAATTATTTTAAAAATAACAAATTTATCATACATAATAAACTATAATTTGATTATGTAAAATTTTTTAGACTGTTAGCATATAATATTTTTTCTCCTAAAAAATCAAATGAACTTTGTTCAATATAATAAAAAGAATTAAATTCTTTAAGGGGCTATTAAACACAACTTCTTATCATCATTAAAATTCTTTTACACAATACTTTATTTTAAAAAAAAAGTGAATTTGGGTGTTTGATTAGTTAACATAGCATTACTTTATCATAAGATGCATGTTGCATATCTACAAATGATTTATATGAAGAAATACTTTTAAAAACAATGATTTATATGTAGAAATTAGTATATTCCAAACTTCGCACAGGTCAACCGAATAAGCGATAACAAAACTCATTCCTAACATTAAACCCCATCTCAATAGAATTTACTGCAAGGAACCAAATATTATTAAATAAAATTACACTAGAAATTTGTAATTGCACGGAAATAAATACTAATGATCATTACAGAAGATTTAGTCACGAACCTAATGATTAATATTTGATCACACATTGGCCCTGTTATCATTAGAGTGGTTTTATGCCTCTACTTTGGTATGTATAGCAAAACAAATATTTTCAAATTCTAGTTTTGCTGACATGGTCTTTCTCTGTTTTTCTAGGGTAAAATGTGGAGATAACAAATTGGAAATGGCAAAGAATTAGCGTATAAGTAAAAAAAGAATAAAAACCGGAAGTGTGTAAAATTGCCAATGGGATTGGTGAGGGGGAAAAAATATTGACAAGGTATTCAATTTGAATTTTTTTGGTGATTTTTTGTTAACAAATTATCCTTCAAATGTTATCAAATGTTGTTGTTACAACTTACAATTTATTGTCTTATTAAAAAAATAAAAACTTACAACGCATTTCGATTTTAAAGTATTGAAACAAATTTTCTTCTTCCTAAATTTTTATTAAAGAATGCACAATTAAAAGAGAATTTAATGTTTATACAATGTCATTTAATAAAAAAATTACTATTAATATAATTTTTAAATTAGATATCATAAAATTAAAAAAAAAAACCACTTATTATATATAACATATTAAAATTGAATTACGGTATAAATCTATTGTATACTATCAATACATATGCATAGTCTATTTTTTCTTTAAGAAAAGAAAGCAAGACAAATTAGCCAGCTCAAATGAAAAGGCAGGAAAGTTAAAAAGAGAGATGAAAAAAATATTTAGCACTCAAACGGCTTCTGAGTTAATGGATCATATCATATTTGTGCTTTGTCTTTTCATTGATGCGTATTTGGTAGGCCTATAGAATCATTGATGCTTATTGCTTATTCTCTTTCAAATCCCTTTATTTTAGTGGTCGGAAACTGGATCCAAAATGTAATCAACGTACTCATATTTATGGAACGTGAACGCATGTGTAGGTAAGTCTTTTCTCCCTCTTTTTTTTTAAACATTAGCCCACTTACTTAGCATGATATTGGCTGCTCCAGCAAAAATTCCAACACATAAAAGCACTTTCCTTTTCCTAGTTTTACTACTATGTCACACTAGTTTTTGGACATGTGCAACGTACGATTTTTTTAAAATATTATATCAGAATTATTATGAATATAGATATTTCATAAAAATAAATAATGTAATGATATCTTGTAGAATAAATAAGTTGGACAACAAACCAATTTTATTAAATTAAAGAAACAAATAAAATTTTTGTCCAAAAACTATCTTATAGATGAACAACAAATCAAAAAATTGATATTTAAGTTTGGTATTTATTTGTTAGGTTTGTGAAGATATTTGTCTGCAATACATATGTATGGTGTTTTCATGAAATATAATAACTTAAAAAATTTATTTTTACATGGATGCGCATATCCTTAACCCATGTATTTTTCTGTATGAAAAATATAATAAAATATGCTCAAGAGACTAAAAATACAAATATGAAACAACCTATTAAACTGAAAAAGAAATGTCTAAAAACATATAAGTTATCAAAAGAAATTTTTAATTGTACGTATGTATTATAATTATTAATGTGATTCTAAATAAATTATCTATTTCCGTGAATTAAGTAAAAAAAATTCCTACTTTCTTTCATGAAGAAAGAAAAATCCTCATGTGTTTTATTTTATATATAATTATATAAATTATTACAACAATAATTAAAATATAAAAAACTATAATATAGTATATTTTATTTCTAGAAATTTAAATTTTAAGATGGTATAAAAAATTAAATAATAGAGAAGTTAATAATGTTTCTTTTAAGGTGATTTAAATAAGAAATAAATAATTATTTTTCTAAATTTAATTTTTTACTCTAATTTTTCATAGAGAAGTAAATAATCATAATTTCATTGATTTAAAATAATTTTTATTATGTAATTAAATTTATATTAATTAGATTGAAGAAATTGTAATTTTAATAAAAAAAATTTTTAGCAGAAAAATTCATCCCCATGAATTGAATATAATTTCTCTTATTAGTCTTCATTAAAATAGTGTATCTCCATGTACTATATTTATATATTTTATATTTTAATAAAATTCTAAATTTTACTTCATATCTTCATTAAATTATTGATCTCCATTTTGAATAATGTAAATGATTAATAAATTATTATGAAATAAAATTACATTTTCTTGCTTCGTATTTTATATTTCAAGAAAAGTATAAATTTCACTTCATATTTTATACATAATAACTTCTATCTTAGTAAATATTTAATTTAAATATATTTTTTTCTAACTGATAAAAATATATATAATTTCTATCATTACTAAATTAAATATATTTATAAATTAAATATAAATTTTCTTATTTGATTTTAAAAAAATCATCTTTATATTTTATATTTTGAATATAATTTATATTTTTCTGACTAATAAAAAATATATAACTTTTATGTTTAGTAAAAGAAAATTCTCCCCGTAAATTAAATATAGATTTTTAAATATATAATTTTTATCTTTAGTAAAAAAAAAGTTTCTACCCATAAATTAAGTATAAATTTTCTTATTTACTTAAAAAAAATCACCTTCACATTTTATATTTTAAATATGATTTCTATTTTTTTATTAATAATAAAAATATATAATTTCTATCTTTAGTAAACAAAATCTTCCCCATAAATTAAGTATAGATTTTGTTATTTACTTTTAAAAAATCATTTTATAATTTTTTATCTTTAATAAAAAGTTCCTTCCCATAAATTAAGTAATTTTTTTACCTCCCTACTCTTTCTTTCATATTTTATATTTTATATGTAATTACTATCTTTAGAAGAAAAAAAATCCTCCCTACAAATTAAGTATAGATTTTCTTACTTTTTTAAAAAAAATCATTTTATTTTATTTTGTATTTTATATATAATATTTTTCTTTCATAATTTTTTTTCTCATATATTAAATATTGATATTTTTACTTACTTTGAAAAAACATTTTTGATATATTAAATACAACTTCTATATTTAATAAAAAACTTCCTCCCAGTAAATTAAGTATAAATTTTATTACTTGCTTTTAAATTTTTTTATATTTTATATTTAAATTTTTATCTTTAGTAAAAACGTTACTCCCCTTAAATTAAGTATAAATTTTGTTTTACTTGCTTTAAAAAAATAATCTTTTGAATAGTATCCGAATTTAATCTTTGACGAAAATAATTTTTAATCAGACTTTATATTTATCACATGCTCAAACTTCGGATTAGCTAAGATTTATTTCCCATGATAAATAGGAAGATTAAGTAAAAAAAAATCTTCATATTTTATATTTAATTTCTGTTTAGTAAAAAAAGTTACTCCCTATAAATTAGGTGTATATTTTTTTGACTTACTTTAAAAAAGTCATCTTCATATGTTATATATAATTTCTATCTTTAGTAAAAAAGTTCCTCCACGTAAATTAAGTATAAAATTTCTTATTTGCTTTTAAAAAATCACCTTCATATTTTATATTTTGTATAAAAAAAATTCCTCCTCGTAAATTAAGAATAGATTGTGTTACTTATCATAAAAAATTATTTTCATATTTTATATTTTAATATATAATTTCTATTTTTAGTAAAACAGTTCCTCTCCTAAAATTAAGTATAAATTTTCTTACTAGCTTTAAAAAAACCATATTTTATATTTTATATATTATTTCTATCTTTAGGAAAAATTTCATCTCCATAACTTAAGCATAGATTTTGTTCCTTGTCTTAGAAAAACCATCTTCATATTTTATACTTATTTTACAGGGAGAATAAGAGGAAAGAAAAACCCCACCCCATAATAACCCGTGGGTACTTGCCCGAATTCATCTTGATTTTAACTGGAAAAAATCAAGTTTATCGGATTCGGATTCAAGTTCAGGTTTTCCCCGAAAGTCAAAAGCGGGAGCAGGTCGAGTATGTGATTACTGATACCTGCCTCCGCCCCGTAATAGATAATATTAAAAAAATAAAAAAAGAAATATTATTTTGTAATTTTTTAATTGAATTGATTAATTATGTTTTTGTAATTTTAAATTATGATATCATATTTTAAATATGAGTTTGTTATGTAATTAGTATTTTCGTTCAATTTTTTCAATAAAAAAAGTTATATTATTTTTTAATTTTTTTTATTTTAATCAAATAGCGGGGGGCAAGATGGAACTGGGAAAATCCAATCCCCAGCGGGGGCGAAGATGAGGATGAGAATGAGTTTTAAAATTCGACAAGGATCAACGACAGGATCGGAGAACAAATTTCGAGTCAGAGACGGGGACGGATGCAAAAATTGCCCCCGTCCCGCCTCGTTGCCATGCCTTGGTAGGTGAAAAAAGAAAATATTTTGGAGCCGAAGGTGATGGGCTTTCAGATTGGAGAAGCAGTGGTTGCGATGCTTATTAAGAGGATTGTGGTTTGTGCTATATGAATCATCTTCGACGACCATTTTTTGTCTGTAACAGAATATAAATTTACTTATAATTTTCTATTAAAGCTTAATTTTCAAATGAAATGTTTGAATTTATTATATATAAAAATCATTTAGTGAATAATATTTAAATTTATACAAATTCATAATTTAATGATTCCAAATCTACTATAAATATAAATCTTAAAAAGTCAACACTTACTGAATTCTTTTAAATTAAAATTCCAAATTCTTGCGAAAAGTGCTTGATAGTTGAAAGTTGCACCAAATAGTTAATTTCAATTGTGTTGAGTCAACTCACATAAATTTTAAAAGAAAATCATCACAGAATGACTTACAATGGTAAGATACTTTTATATGCCCAAAGTTATTCTCTGCGTCCCATGATATTATAATAACATAAAAAATCACTAATTTAAAATTTGCAACAAACTAATTAACTAAACATAAGTTATATGATGTAATAATATGCTATTTTAAATCTAGAACTCAACCAAAATTATGTTCTAATGTTGTAAATCAGGGTATGTTAGTCCAACAAATATTGTGGAAATATGAATGGTTGTTGTTACCATGATAAAAGAGAAACAACTATTATGTGGTAACAGAAGTGACAAAGGAATTTCAGCCAGTGTCAATTACACCGGAAAGTCTTATAAAGTTATTTACATAGTTGCTGCTTTCAACACATCAAAGGTTACAGGAAATTATGCTTCCAATGTAGAAAATTTTGGACATCATTTTACGATTGTCACTTTTATTGCTCTAGTGATTTATTGTCTCTTGCACCTACAGTGTAAATACCATCTGGCTCTCATTCAACTTCACCAATATCAGGCTTCTCCCTTGACTCTCTTGAAATAATCAAGAGTAGCAATCAAGTAACTTTCTTGTTAAACCTTATAGTTCTTTTCCATCCACTTCTTCATCTTCATTGTTAGTTCCACCTATTACTTCATCTGTGCCACCTATTCCATGTGTTTGCCATTCCAATAATAATAATAATAATAATAATAATAAATTGAAAATAATTTCATAATAATAATTTAAATGCTAATATAGTTTCAGGTAAATTGTTCAACCCTGCAAATTGAGTGTGTATTCCTTGATTTCATGAAAAGATATTCGTGTCCATATGTATATTTTATATTAATAAATTTATATATTCTTTAAAAAGATTATAAGATAAATTTTAAAATTACCCAGGTAAAAATAGTAATTTATTATTAAAACATTTGGTTAAAAAAAAATAAATAATAAAAGAATAATAAGAAATAGAAGAAAGGAAAGTATGAGTTAAAATGAGAGAAAGAAATAAAGAGAAAAAACAAATCATAAAAAGTGTAATGTGAAGAATGAAAAAAATGGGACAAATTACAGAAATGTAAAATAAATTTGATTTTTTTAAGACATGTACAATCTCACTACTTAGAATGATTACTCCATTAACTGACCAATAATCATGATGGATAGATACGTTTTTTTCTTTAAAAAAAAAAGACTTTGAAAATCACATATTGAAAGAGTTCTTAATAATAAATTTACAAAACTTTGTTACGTAACTTAAACTTGGTTTGTTTTTCAATCCGTTCATATCTTATAGGTATGGTAATATCAAATGATGATAATGTAACTACTATAAATATGAAAGTTACATTTTCAATCCTTTCATAACTTTTACTATTTTTAAAATTCCTAATTATTAATCATTCTAATTATATAATTCACTTTTCTTTTATTTATATCTCAGTCAAACTGAACCACTGTTAAGCATAAAATATTTTCATTGTTTAATCCGATATCAAAATTTTGTTTTTAAGCGAAAGACTAAGTTTAAGTTCTTCATTTTAAGGTCATGCATAATGTATATAACCTTGTATTAATAATTGAGCTCATGTTTTTTGTTGAAAAAACAACCATCAATCAAATTATGATTTTGATTCTCATTGATTAAGTAGCTTGTGTTGTACTATATAAAGATTAATTAAAGATACAATAACATTACTAGCCTAACTTCTACTTCAATGTCATCTCTTTCGTATATTTCTCCTTCTGGAAGTTTACTCTTTGGTTTCAATTTTAACTCTGGTGAGAACTGGTAATTTGGATCTCATTCACATTTGGATGGTCTTGAAAAACTGAATATTTAGTTGTTTAGTCCCTCCTTATCTAAGCTCTGCATACTCTGGTTCTGAAACAACATTTTCATATGCTCCAATTACAATATCCAAGTCACTCGTAACCTACCACACATTGGTATACCTCCCATTTGGAGCCTTCTTTAATTTCTTTAACGCATTCTCAACAACAATCTTCCTAGCTTGCTTTCTTGGTGTCAACTCCTTGGGTTCTTGCTCAGCTTTCCTGGTGTCACATTGGTATACCTCCCACACATTTATATATAAAACCAATCAAGCTAAAAATTAATAGTTACATTTCATCTAACATAAATTTATATCAAAGCATTTCCCACATTTTAACTATAAGGTTTCTTAAGAAAACTGTTTTACAAATTTCTATTAAAAGTCATAGCTGCATTATTTAGTTGTACACCATAGCTGCATTTCAGTTCTAAATCTTTCCGCGCTCGAACGCCTGTGTGTTTTACTTGCACCAGGTTTAACATCGAATAGATCCCTTCCCATGATGTTATATATGCTTACTTCTATAAAAGAATATATAATGTCTATAAAAGATATAACATACAGAAAATTATTGAATACCCATGCACTTATTTTTTATAATCTGTATCTTAGTTGTAAAAAAAACTAGGTTCCTCATTTCCTAGAGGATCCTCGCTATCCAAAATGTAAGGGAGAGAGATATTGTATGTAGCATTATCCTTGCATCTGCGAAGAGACTATTTCCAAATTCGAACCCATGACCAACAAGTTACAAAAACACAATTTTACCGCTGCTCGCCCACCTATTTCTTAGTTGTAAACATAGGGAAAAAAAGAATGATTGTGTTAAACATAGCATATATATCTTAGGCCTTAACAAACTTGTAACCACATCAGAGTAACATTCATTCAGCCTATTTCTATGATCTCCCATTACAAAATTGAGACCATTTCTCACACTTTTAATTATAAGCTTGCTGTAAAAACCTCTTTTACAGCAGTTAGCAAGACTCGACAGGGTAGAATCTATCAATTCCATATAGAAACATATCATCATGGTTAAAAGTAAAACCATTTCAAAGTCAGTATACCAATTGTTGTGTCAATAATCCATAACAAAACAATGAATAGTACTTTTCATTGAGTTGATAAAGTAATAAAATGAAACCATAGGCCTCCAAGAGATAAGTTGTTAATCAATCATAAATTCTTCATCAATCCTACCATTACCAAATAAGATGTTTGGCATAACAAACCAAACAACATAATGAGAGTTGTCCTAGCAAAAGCTTCCAAGAGCAGAAGACCACTTTCCTTTGCAAATTTCTCCCCTCCTCTTTGCTGACTGCCCTTCGATACGACAAATCACATGTTCAAAATCAATTAGAATTCAACAAAAAACATAGAAAAAGGAGATAGTAAAATATTAGATAATTGACATTTGTTGCTTTCACATGGTGCTCCTTCTGATTGTCCAATCTCATCAACCATAAGGAATCAATATTTAAAAAACCAACCAATAAAGCTCGTCAAAGAAAATTTCAAAGTTCATTTGGACATTAGATCAAACACATAACTTGCAACCTACAAATCAGTCCAAAATGAAGGAAAAAACACAATATCATTCAAATAAAATGTACAAAGACTCGTATAACATTATCCAGATAAAACATTAAAAGAACAAATGAGTAGAAATCTTATCTGCATAGCCAAAGAAAATCTCAAATTTCATTTGGGTATTTAACCAAACACGTAATTTTCAACTTGCAAAGTAGTACAGAACAAATAAAATAAATATTTAGCTATTTCTCCATAACCCATCAATCAGGTCATTTTGCAACAACAGAAACAATTAAGCCCCACCAAAATCATTGGAATAACAAAAACTAATAAAATCGTATGAATGAAACATTAAAATAAAAAAATAGATGAAAAAGAGGAATAAGGGATAGAAGAGGAACGAACCGTGTATGTAAAGAACAAAAGTTAATACCTCAATATATAGAGAGCATTCTTTTGTTAACTCAGTTCAACAAACCCTATAACACGTTGGTTTCCCCCCAAATTCAAAATTTCAAATTTATTCAACTATTCTAATTAAAACAGAAAAGTGTGTGAATTTGAAGTCCATTCCTTTTTGCAACTATTCCCTCATCAGATAAACCCTGTTTCTATAGGTCAAATGTTGAATATGGAAAGAAGAAAGATGACCCTTTCTTTTTGCAGAATTATGTAGCAGGCAGAGAACGCGTTCCACAGCTCAGCTACAACTTTTAAGTTAGCAAAATAAGGCTTAAGTTGAAATAAAATCTCTTGTTTTCTCATATGACAAGTTGACACGATAACTCAGATCACCGAACCAAATTATTCTTCTGCAAATAAATTCGAATTGATTAAGTGATTATAGTTATTTTGGACAGAAATTGTAAATACAATATTAAAGCAATCAGCCAACCAGACATAAAAGGAATAACCATCATGAAAGCAATCCTACTGAAAAGTCAGATAAAATCATCCTTTTGACAAACCATTGACTAAACACCAAAAAGAAAATTAGCGTTCTCTGACAGCATTAACATAGTGATATAAGCTCAATAAACGAAACTACACAAAAGGAATATGCAAATTAAGTTTACCTGAGTGACTATAAAAAATGTAAAATATACAACAGAGGGCAGAGGAAAGAAATAAAAAAAATAAAAAAATGTTCAGATGCTAAAGAATAAGCCATAAGGGAGGAAATGAAATGGATCTGTTTTGAATTTCAAATGCCAAAACAATTAGGTCAGTCATCCAATTGTGCTAAATCTATTTAACTCTATCCATGATTGATATTTGCTTTTAAGATTATATGAATACCTTGCTTTCACTAAATATGAACTTTACTATTTGGGCTTCAGTTTCGTTCTTTAATATTTATCTGTCAATATTCAAATTCAATACATAAAAGGAGTTTGTGAGACATAATGATCTACTTTTCTCCTGTTATCTGGATTTGGTGGAGTACCCCACTAGTCCTAATCCCTACATGTATATATTTATCTCAATAAGTAAACAGCTGTAATAGCAATAACCATCACCAAAACCTATCTTCTATCTGAAACTTGATTCCAATCCTTAGGAAGTAAATAAGAAACAGCATGTAGTGGAATTGTCTCATCTCATGGGGATAGGGAATAAGTTCAGAGATTAAAAAAGTAAGGAAAAAGATACTAGCGTCACAGGGGAGAGGCCCTGTTTCTATTACTCAATCAAATTAACATGCATGCGGCATGCCCTCTTTACTAGGAAGCATCTTGAATATGTATTACTCATAACAGACCAGTAGATTACTCAACAATATTTATATAACTAAGAACTAAGGTTGGTGAATGGATAGGTTACTATTGAACTAAAATGTATGATCAAAGTGGGAAACTGAAAGATCACGAGTTAGAACAAGCAAATGTAAAGCTTATTGAAGGATTTTATATCCGTTTACTAATTACAATTACCATTCCCTGCCATTTTTACTTGTGTCTCTTAGATAGTTTATCTACTCCACAGTTGTTCCATAATTAAGATCCAAGAGTAATAAATTAATAGTTAACTCTTATGTACTCAAATCCTTATCATAATTCATAATACGTCAAGAATTTGAAGGATTATTGCAGAATATATACAAGAAGCACAAAAGACTAGCAAGATTACTTGAGGATCAGATTCTTTACTTCAACATCATTAAACACTGTTTTTAATATTTCCTATTCACAAGAATAACTAGTATTTGGTGACTATTTGCAATATATATTCTCTCATTGAAAAGCCATATATGCAGAATAAAGTTATAGAAGAAGAATAAGATGTAGAGTGCTATCTCTGTATGATTCAAACTATTCATGTACCAGCAATAGAGTTTTCAATCTGAATTCAAAATTCTAGAATTGAACTCTTAACATGAAAATAGGCACTGTTCCGAATAATCAGTTTCCAGGAGCATGAGGAAGTCATGAGCATCCCTTACATGCAAAAGCAGCAAGAGGTGTAGCTGGCTTACCATTACAAGTTGGGAGGATACAGTTTGCACTAGATGATTGTAGACTTGCAGAATTGCATCTAGCAGGACTAGGTGGTGAAAGTTCAGGACCATCGGTACCACAAAATTTCCAAGGAAAGCATCAACCAAATATGTTTGGACTATATTGTTGGATATAGTACTGTTGTTGGCCTTATGTTTTATTATTTATAGTTTGGGCTTGGGCCCATGAATAGCTACGGTGCTTAGGATTTCTAAGTCTTTATATTTCCTTGTAATCTGAGTGCAATTGTACGAGTGTATGAGGAAATATAGTGAATAGCTGGATATAGCCTACATTGGGTGCACCAGAGGAAACTCTGTGTTGTTTTCTTCTTTCCTTTCTCTCTTTCTCCTATCTCGATTGTTTCGGTAGCCAACATATATTAGATGTGCCAGAGAGAAGGATGGAATGCAGAATATTACACAGAAGAACGTGGCCCGCAGAATTGCATGATAGGAACAAAAGATGAGTCAAATGATTCAGGAATAAGTTCAGTAACAGGTAGCAGAAACATGTATATATGCTTCATCATATATATAAAGCTAAGTATTTTAAGCAGCCTAAAATACAACTGATTCTATAAGAGAAAAATATATACAGAAGAATTTCTTGAACTCTTACCAATCAGATTTTCATCACCTTATGAAGAAAATCACAACTGTATAGCAAAAAGAATTATATTATCTCTCTATCAATCCCTTGCCTTCTTTATTCTTTTTATTAGAGATTCTATTGATGCTTGGATTCTACTTCCTTCTGTTTGCATCACTGCTTGAGATGCCTCACGTAGATGCTGAATCCCACGACCCAAACTGGCAATGGAGGGGGCTGCAGGTAGAGACTCAACGGCACACTCAATCCCATCACCATAAAAAAGCAAGCCTGAACAAGTTCCAATACTGCCTGCAAATGTAGCCCAAGGCAAGAACCCAACATGCCGCACCTTTCGCTTCCTCATTATTTCATAGAAAGCTGTTCTCATGACTGAAATACTGTTTTTTTGGGCAGAGGCTATAACACTGTGAGCAACTGCTTGAATCTTTTCGGTAGATACAGCTGCCTTCATGATGCCAGACGTTTTTGCTCCTGAAGTTGCAATCCCTGGAGCCGCAACTTTAGAAGGGCCAAAGGCAAAAGCCAGCACTTTCTGCATCTGGCTGAGACCGATTTTGAGTGACGTTGGAATTTTGAAAGTGACAACTTTCACCAGTGTTGATGCTGGGACTACTTTGGTCAGCGATGAAGCTCCCAAAACTGCTGTCGCTCCAGCACCTACTGCCACCACAGGTTTATCTGTTAATAGCCGCTTCTTCTCATTATGATTCAACATAACCCCTTTACCTTCAGAATTTGTGATCAGTTCTCCAATCAGCTCTTTGACTTCAACAGGGAGAGGAGTATCCCAATGTTTCCTAATACCAGCCAAGGCACTAGCATCAACCACCGCCACAATGGTCTTAAACTTAACAGCCTGGCTCCGGATAGCCTGTGCAAAGAGCGCGTGCGACTTGTCATCAACGGGAAGATCCGAGAACTCAATCTTATCCGACTTTGCAGCACCTTTCCTGTTAACAGGCCTCAACCCCTTATTATTCAAAGCAATTCTAAGCCCCTCGACAGCAATCCGGAAAGTATATACCTCAGAAACAGTACTTTTATCAAGAACCTCCCCTCTATTCACATCCAGCAACATCTTCTGCACATGTGCCAGCGCCATCCCGAGCGAAGGAAGATCACCAAATATACTATACAAATCCTCAAGCAAAGGATAAATAGACCTGGCAAAACCCGGGGTCTCGTAACTACTTGAAGGCCGAATTTCCTCAATACTAGCCCTCTCCAAAACAGAACTACTAAGCAAAAGTGGATCCGAATTCCCCGACAAAGCCTTAGCCAACATCATCCTAAGTTCCTTATCAAGAGAAAACCTTTCCAAAGCCGAAGGAGCCCAAGAAGCAGCATGCTGCTGAGGAACCAAACAATTAACAAGACTTCGAAAATGGCTACCACTATCAACAACTCCACCACCATTATTGCAATCATTATCACTATTATTATTACTATTGTTACCCCAACAAGAGGGAGAGGGAGACTCTATAACAAGAAACGACGACCCAACATCCTCAGCAGCCCTCTTAGCCGCCAACAAGGGACCATGAAAACTGGTCCCGAAAATCTCTCTCAGCACGAAGTTCCCTGCAACATTCTCGTACATGTCCGTACCAATTTTATCAAGAAGGCAACGTTTGAGTACCCCGAAAGACGAGGTCGGTAACGGAACGGAGTCTTGTTGTTCTTCTTCTTCGGACTGAAGCTGAGAGAAGGGGGAAACAGCGCCGGCGGCCTGCACCAAAACGGCGTCGGGTTTGATCTCCCTGATGACACACGTGGCGTCAGAGGCTGATCGCTCCGATAAGTTGAGGACGGAGAGGATGTAAATTAGGGTTTGGGTTTGGGGATCGCGCACCGAGAACACGAATTGCTTCGTGTCTTCGGGGACGCTCAGTTTCTTCACCAGTTGCTTCGAATCTCTCAGCTCGTCCACTCTGAATGGCCACACGTTTAGTAGATTCCGCAACCACATTTTCAGAGAAAAAAAAACAAAAATGAATGAATTTGGAACGAAGAAGAAGAAAAAGGTGGATTTGATTCTGTGTGTGTTGTAGGGTGCTTCTGCTTCTCTCGGTGGCGCGCGAATGAAGGTATCAACTGTGAAGCATCACTCACTCACACAATTTGAAACGCACCGTTTCGCCCATTACCTAAGCCTGCTAATAGTAATCTAGTACAATATATATTTTCTTTACCGAATGAATCCAAATTGGCAAAGGATAATGTGGGTAAGTAATCTTTTTTGTGTATAGTGCATAAAAATAATGACTTTTAGATTATCTTATTTAATAATATTATGATACACTAATCACCACCTTTATTTACTTACATTGTCACTAAGGTAGGTCTTCTCTACCTTCAACAGTGAGTATCATCTATCTCTTCTATGTGGCACCACCTTCATCACAACACAGATTTGAGCACGCGCATCAACCCCAATGTTACCATATTTGTGCTCGTAGTGTCAGCTTCGACCTCGTAAATGATGCGTGACCCAACTAGGTCCTGCATGCGCAACCTGTAACACCCCGTGTGCACTCAGTGTATTATCATTATGATTATATCAGATTAGCGCTTAAACACTTTAATTAAAAACTTGCGGAAGCATAATCGAAAACCATATTTCTTGATTACACTATGTATGAAATAAAAAAAAAAACATCTCAGCCCAAACAGGACAAGCCCATGCTGATCCAAATCACATAAACATAACCATAGGCAGATATGCACAAATATCTCAACAGACATAAACAGGAGGAAACATTATTACATAACATAAGCTGGTTATGAACAATTACATCATCTGACACTCGAAGTGTCTATACAAAAGAATAAGCATCCGAGTGCTTTTGATCTCAAAGATCCTTCCTCACACGAGGGCATACATAGCATATACACAACAAAAGAATACAGGTGTGCACACACACATCTTCCCTCTACAGGGTACAAAATATCAAAAGTCGAGCCTCAAAGCTCTCCTTAAGCCGCCTCACAGCCAAGCAGGTATCGTCTCTACTGGGGCCTCCCGCCCTAAGATCGCTCCTCTCTGCCGGAAGAGTCACCTGAAACCACATAATCCCCACACGGGATGAGATAAACATCTTAGTAAGCTCAGGGTCTTTGGAGGCATCTCCTCCACCCTGGCTCACTTTCCATGACACAAGTCATCAGGCATTACAAACAATCTGGCCTCCCGGCCCTCATAACAATACTAGCAAGCCATCTTGCTCTATGTACGGTGGATCGCATCAACACTGACCTCAGTGTGAGACCGGAGCTCACACCCGTGCCATCCCATCGGGAGCTACCCCTTACGCATGGACGCACGTATATGGTACCTCCGAGAATAGGCAATCAACCGCAACGGGACACACCTATCTCTTGGTTTTAAGGGATCATCATCACCCTGGGATCACCATCACCCACGAGCAAACCAGACTAGGAGGCGCGCTCTCCTCCTAGGGAGGTCTATATCTATCTAACTGGTCAGAAGATCTAACAACAGGTATCATACACATACAAGCACAGATACAAGCATATATCATTATGAGTATGCAACATCCATTAATGCATGTATCATGAATGCAACCATCACTCCCTCGGAGTATGGTGGAGCACAAGCAAGTGGGAAATATCCCCAAGGGGCCAAGAACTTACCTGGCAAAGCCGAGCCCTGCAGTTCTTCCCTTGCTCTGTGGCCTAGGCTACTGACACCCGCGGTGTCACGCCCTAAACAAGGCATACAATCACATATCAACATCAATACAGCCATATCAGGCACAAACATATCAACGGTCCTCAACCGGCACAATGAAAGGAACCTCAGTCCTTTCCAAAACCACAATTCCTCTAACTTAAGGTTCATCCAGGCTCATCACTCCCAATCCATCTCATAGACCCTCAATGGTCTATCTCATCTCAAACAAGGCACTTGAGTCGCCACAAGACTCGGTGCAATCCATCATCAAGAGCTCAAAGCTCTATACAAGGCCTAAAGCTCAAGGATTCATATGTGGCTTGAACGGTTCTTTCACACACAAGACACCGTTCCAACAGCCTCCCAAGCACATAAAAACCACAAACCAAGGCTCTTGCATGTCACAACATAGCCAAGCAACTCAGCATACCACTAAACATGCATTACATAGAGCCAAGAATCAAAGTTCACCAAACTAACATTTGAGAGCTAATCCTTCATCTTCACAACATTCTAAACACATGTTTCTAAAGGACCCAAGGCTAATACTAGCTCTATCACAAGTGGGTCACTATTCACCCAAAACCCCAACTCACAAATCAAGCGGTGAATCTCGAGTTTCTTACCTCAAAGATGACAAGGAAGGCCCAAGGACGACTCCCCTAAGCTTGGGTATCCACGAATCGCCGCCGTTCCTCGCCGAACTCGAGTTCTATGAACTTCCCTTGAGAAAGGGATTCCCAAAATGAGTGGGTTTTAAGGGAAAAAGAGGAAGGATTCAAGTTCACCAAGTGTTTTCCAACAAGAATGGTGTTTAAGGGACTTGTTTTGGTGAACTATGGTGAAAAAATGAAGCTTGGAACTTCAACAATGGAGGAAGGGCGTTCAGAGGAGGAAGAAAATTGATTTTTGGCCCAAATTTCGTAAAAATGGCCTTTTATAGGCCCCCAGCGCTAGCTCTCACTCTACCAGCGTGGCTCCCACGCTACCGACGTGGCATTCCAGTGGAAAATAGCTTTTTGGGGCACTTCCCACGCTACCAGCGTGACATTCCAGTGAAAAATGGCTTTCTGGAGCACTTCCCACGCTACCAGCGTGGCTCCCACGCTACCAGCGTGGCATTCCAGTGGAAAATGGCTTTCTGGAGCACTTCCCACGCTACCAGCGTGACTCCCACGCTACTGGCGTGGCTCCTTCAGCTCTAATTCTGACGCTAAATCCATCGCTAATTCCGTCGCTAATTTCGTCACTAACACTTTTTCTGACCGAATACCGCAAAATTTAAACTTTTCTTTCTTTTTCTCTTATGTATTAAACCTAGGTTATTATACAACCATCTCTAGCCCTATACCACAACATGTGTGCGAGCTCCAACACCCCTGCGTGCTACACCATCACACGCGACTCCACCGACAATACCTCCTCTTTCCAACTGCGACTCCCCTCGTCAGATTTGAAACCTGCACGATGAAGGAAGTCGTATATTTGAATCTTATGTGACGGTATTGAAAAACACTAGCACTAGGATCGATGAAGATGATGGCAATGAAAATTAACGCTTTCTTTGGTATTCGATGAAGGAAAGTATGGTGTTTTGATTTCTAAACTAAAATTATATTTTGGGAAGAAGAGGGAGAGGGGAGTGGAGGAGGGTTAGTGGGTAACAACGATGTTTTTTTGTGGTGGTGGGTGGTAACCAAACGACAATGAAGATGGAGGAGTTGTTGAGACTGTGGTGCAGAGGGTGTACTGCTATCAAATAATCGACTATGGGGCAGGAAATGGTGGCTGGTGGCAAAGTAATTGGAGAGAAGAAGAGAAATGATGATAAGATGTAGAGGATGCACCAAAATACTATGGAATGAAATGAATCTAATGATTGTTATTTTTTATCCACCATACACGAGTTATATAACTTTTGCATTGCGCTATCCAAATCATGTCAAAAAATTTTACAATAATTCATGTACATACTTAGAGAATCGAGGTAAGTCACCAAGTTCCCTTTGAGAGTACTTTACTATAGTACTCTCTTCACTTCAACCAAAATCATTTTCGCCATTTTTTTGTATTTTTAATATTTTTATCATGCTTTTTCATTTATTATTATTATTATTATGTTAATTTGTGATGTTAATCACTCAATAGTTTTTTAATTTGAATTTAATTTATTAATTTATAATTATCACAACTAAGTTTTTATGTTATATTTTTTGTATTGAATTTTTGGAACGTTTATTTTCTTATTCAAACAATCGAAACTTTTGGATAAATTTTAAATAGAAAATTATTTAAAAGATTTAGAAGTAAAAAAATTATTAAAATTGAATCAATTAGAGGTAAAAAAATTTGCTAACTTTTGGTTTGTGATTTGAATCAATTGAAGGTTAAATTTTATAAATTAACTTGAAACTTCCTAAAATTTTATTAGTTTCATGTTTGGTGTTTTAATATTAAGTGATTTGTGCTAATTTTTTTTGGAATAACTAGGCTTAGTTGTTTATTGCCTTATAACATTGGTTAAAGAATTAAAAGGAGAAAAATAATTATTGAAATTGCAAAATTATGTTGCTTATAATTTTTTTATGTTCTCTTATGATTTTCATAATAAATATTTTCTTCTTTTAGTTTCTTAATTAATACCCTAATAACACTGCTTAACAAAATTCAAACAAAAAGGCTAAAATACAACTTTGCCCTTATATTTTTTCTCAAATCACATTTTATTTTCATATTAAAAATAGAAATATTTAACTCTCCAATTTTCAAAAATAAGGAAATTTGGTTCTATCATCTAAATCAATGTGTTGATTATTAAGTTAATATTGTTGATTGTTCCTTAAGTGACTTATTGGTTTAAATTTTTTTTTTGTTTTTTGTCTTAGGTCAGAGCTTGTAACACTTCAACAAATCACACCGAAAAGAGAAAGATCTAAACACTATGTAGGTATGAGACAGTACAATTAATAATAATTTTAATTAATTAATTTGTACTACATATACCAATAAGATACATATACTTTTTAATAACCCATAACTTAAGAACTCCACAATTAAGTATGTTTGACTTGAAATAATTATGGAATGGGTGACAATCTGAAATGTTTCTCGGTAAACATGTGAATGAGGACAAAACACGATGAAAAATTTCATGTTAGTTTGTGGGAACAATCATTCATTGATTCTAAAAGGAGTCGGGGATGATTGTCAATGTCTCAACAGGAGCTACCTACAGAAGGTTTTGACCAACAATGGTATTGAGTGAAGTGTCATCGTGTGAAATGACGTAATGTATGAGCTACTAACAAGTCGATAATCAGGGACGTTACAAATGCCACATGTGTCCCCAATCCATTGGATTAGAGATTAATCTCGCTCGTGGTGCGTATTGCCACTGGTCCAAGAGAATTTTTCACATGGTGGAAATCGATATTGAGTTTTTTCGCTAAATAGATTGTTCTCACTCATGTGAACGAAGAGCCTTACATCATTGTGTTAATTAACCCTTTGAATTAAAAAAAATTAAGACAAAAATTATATTTTTTGGATTTATTTATTGATATCTAGATGATTCAATTTTTAAAAAAAAAACAAAAAAAAAACTAATAATCAAATGTGACGTAAGATAAGTATGCCAACTAAAGGTCAACATTTAAAATTAATTGGCTAAAATTTTGAATTGGATAATAAAACTAAAAAATTTCCTATTTCTTAAAAATTTTAAAAATTGAGAAACTAAATGTGTCTACTTTTTTTAAGAGAATAATCAAAATAGGGGATCAATAAAAACAAGAGGACCATATGACTATACGAGTTTGTACAAAAATTAATCGAAGGGTTGTGATTTGATTAATGAAAAAGTAGGAATATTGTTGATTATTTAAAGGATTTATAAATTGGATGAATTGAATTAGTCAAGTTTGAGAAAATTGTAATTTTCAAAATTCAAAAGTGTGTCTGCTAAATATTTAGGCTTTTAGCTATAGATTTTAATTATTATTACTATTATTAAATTTATATATTACTTGTTGTTTTGAAAAATTAAATCTTTCAAGATTTATAAATCTAATTGTAACTGGTTCTCTAATTAATGAAAGGTCAAGTGACAATCGTAGCGAAAACTTGTCACTGTTTGTGGTACAATATCAACATGTGATACCACAAATCAAGATATGGATATGGAATATTTACCGCGCCAAAAAATAGTGATTATCAAAAAGTTTAAACACATATAAAATAAATATTTCTCTTTTAATATGATTTATTTATATCCAAATCAAGATTAATTCTATCTACTTTATTAAAGATTTAAAGTACATTCTTATAAGACACAAAATATTTAAATAATATACTATGAAACTGATAGTTTTTCATCTTTTCCTTTAATATTTATAACTATTAATAAAGACAATTATTTCTATTTGATTATATATTTTTAAATATTTTTATGCTCTAACTAATTCTAAAAATTAACTTTTAATTAAACAGTTATTAGAAAAAATTAAATAACTCCTGTAACAGTTATTTACATCTTTTAATTATTTTTAATTTTTAATTTAAAACTAAAAAAATTGGTAATTCAGGCACATAGTGCCTGTTTCCAACTAGTTTAATATAATGGGAACACTTAAAATCTTGAAAATGAAATCATGGCGCACATCTTTGAGCACATTCACTCTAAATTGAGAATGGACAATTGACAAATCAAATCAACCATGTCCTTTACACTTACTCATTAATATTTAATCCTACTCGATCTGATCTGATCAGATGAAAATTTAGATATATCTAAATTTAGATATATGCATAATCATTCTGTTTCCTCGACATATTTCGTTTTCTAACCCTCATGAAATATCCATCGAGAGCCTTAATGAGTCACTTTCTGCAATAGCTGCTATCACACTCGAGTCTAGAGAAAGGACCATGAATAGTTTTTTTAATTAAAAAATCCTAATTGATAATCATGAGATTAATCCTGAATGCGCAGAGATTATTGAAGTGAATTTTGTTTTTTTCAATCAAATTTATTTCATATACACAATTAGATAATCAAACTCTAATTAATATGCTTAAAGGATCTAATAATCTATTAACTCCGGACTTTGTTAGTTAGTAAGAGTCATACTATACTTTGCTGCGCTGTTGGGACAGTGATGCTTTCTTTTTTCGGAGGAAAAAAGGAAGAAATTAAAAAATATCACCTAGACAGTCACTGAGGGAGCCAGAAATTTTATTAAGAGGGGATAAATATAAAAAAAATTATATCATAAATAAAAGTACCCCGAATATAATATAAATCTAATATAAAAAAAATTATTACAAAAATTAAAATCACTTCATGACTTGACTCTTACTCTACGTATTTTTATATTGTTAAAATTATTTATAATTGAATTTGTGCTAAAATTTAAAACAATTTTTTTTTCAATGTATGTAATCAAAGAATCATTAAGAAATTGGTCTTTCATTCTATTTGTCTGGTCTTGATTATCTTCATAACTGAGAAAGATCTTTCAGTAGTTGCTGTAGAAACTGGAAGAGCGAGTACAAGTCTAATCACTCTATCAATAAAAGGGTAAATGATGGACTTTCCGGTTCTTGCTACCCGTTGACATAATTCAGATGTAGTTGATAAATTAATCAAATATAGATATTTAGGAATGTCAAGCTCAAAATGTTGTAACTCTATTTTCAAATGCAAATAGTAGTTTATTTTATTTTAGAAGAATAACAGGAAGAAGAAGAAAGAGAAAAATAGGAAAAAAGAAAGGAATGAAGGGATACCTGAAACTCTTCTCTTTCACTTGTTTACCAAATGAAACAACTTTTTTGACTCATTCTATTCTCTTGAGATTTGTGTTTCCTTTGTGTCCAGATCTCTCTATTTTATAGTGTTCTTTCTCCATCTTCCTCTTTATTTTTTTCCTTTTTATTATTATTTTTTTTCGTTTTATCATCTTTCTTTCCTTTTTTTCTTTTTTTGTTATCTCTCTTTTCCATTTTATTTTTATTACATTTTCTTTCCTTTTTATTGTTTTCATTTTTTTTTTCTTTTTTATACTACATTTTTTTTATATTTTTTTTCCTTTTTACCTTTTTTAATATTTTTTTCCTTTTTTTTTCTTTCATTTTCATTTTTTTTATTAATTTTTTAGGAGAGGGTGGTGTACCCTAACCCCCTATTTCCGCCACTGAGGACAAGGAAGTACTTTAATTTGGCCATTTTCTTTGCATCCAATTCCTGATGACGAGAGTTTTTCGTTATTAGAGGATTATTTTTATTTTATTTTTTCCACTTATTAGAGGATTATAAGTTTATAACTTCTCTGAGCAAGCAATTTATTGAAAATAGACCGGGACTGATTCAACCTAAAAAACTTAATTGAGAGAGAAGATTGTTTCAAATCACGTCTTAATAGACTCCTTACATTAAAGACTAAACATAGATTGACAGGAAATATGATTTTTTTCGTAAAATAACGCAGGTAACCCAATTTAACGTAAAAACTAAATATTTGTGAGTGAGTCACCGTTAGATTAGGATTGATAACTAATCGAACTAATTCAAATATAATATAATAGTAATTAACTTGTTTAAATTTGATTTATGAATCAAATAAATTAAACTTAAATTAAAAAATTAAACTCGTTAAATAAATAAGTTAAACTTGAATTACATATAATTTAATTCGATTTATTCATGAATTAGTTCCATATATTTATATATTAAATGATATATTATATATTATTAATTTCATATTAATATTTTTGTATGAATAAATCAATATAATTATAATTTAAATTGAATCTAGCTAACAAATTAAATTGAGTTATTTGTGTGGTTGAATTGAGTCAAATTTGAGTTAAAAAAAAAATTATATCGTATTTGAATTGAACTTTGAATTAAGTCAATTCTTATTAAGTTGAGTTGATTGTTTTAAGTCCTAATTAAAATTATAGACATTAGACTTTGATAATATATTAAAAATAGTTAAATTGATAAATTCTAAAACAATGTGGTGTGAATTCAAAGTATTTTTAGTTGCCAATAAAAATTTGATTTTTTTTAAAAAAAATTGATTCCTTTTAAGATGTATAGGTAATGAATTTTTTCTCTGTTTAATAAAGTTTTCATACATACAACATAAATTAGATTCTAATTAACATGATATCTCTGTTTAATACAGTTTTCATACACAAAACTACAAATCAGATTCTAATAATTAACATGGTTAAAGGGTATAATTTTGTTTTAGTTTTTTTCTCCTTTTTTCGTGTTTTTAAATAATTATTTTTCACAAACTAAATGAAATTTACAAGAAGTTATTAGAAGCTGTAGTTTTTTACAGCAACAGTCAATAAATCAATTTTCATAAAATTACAAATGTAACATAAAAATAACAGTTCGTTAATTAGTAAGTGCACCACATACTTTATAATTAGTGGATTAAAATTTATAATTATTCATATATAGTTATACGAATAAAATTTATTCATCTCATTTTCTTATCAAGATGATACATTTTTTTATTATTACAAGAAAAATACATATTAGATCGCTGTTGACTAAGAGTTGATGCTAATCATGAAAAGTTAACACCAATTTATACTTTAGTGTTGATCAAGTGACAATCTCGAAATCATCACTAACAATGTTTGACAATTATGTTTGCGTCGAATGAAAGAGGTAGATATTGAATAGTGACTTTGCCAGAGCCAACACTTAGGTTGACACTAATGTTCTATGATAAGAAAAGAAGAATTGAACAACCATTATTTATCAACAATATGTTCTTCACAGTATCACAACC
Organism: Glycine latifolia; assembly: GCA_013407115.1. Classification (NCBI taxonomy): domain Eukaryota; kingdom Viridiplantae; phylum Streptophyta; class Magnoliopsida; order Fabales; family Fabaceae; genus Glycine; species Glycine latifolia. Next base: position 21,870,725 of record CM023943.1, read on the forward strand.
AACCCATCATTGTTACGCCACGCATTAATAACCACCACCCTAAAGCCACCATTTTTATGCGACACAAAACCTAGCAACAAACATACATACAAATAATCAAAGCAAAGAAATAGAAAAGACATAAAGGGGAGAAAAGGAACAAAAAAATAAAAGTGTAGCAAGAGACAAAGAGCGAACTACGTACCATGCGTCGTCACATGAGGTAATTTTCGGCAGCAACTATTCTTTCCCCATTTATACTCTTTTTCTTTCCATTGATTTTTGTGACATCTCCTCCCTAAACATCACCGCTTGTGGTGACACTTAAAAGGATTGATTCAACAGTAAAATAACTGAAACTTAAACTTTAGATTTACTAACATTCATCATTAGTTTTTTAAAATAAAAAAAGTCACACATGTTGAACAAAAGATTCTACCTATCACTCTTTTCTTTAAAGTAGAGAAAATCTTTCAATTTTAGCTTTAGGCCTCACTTTCTTATGTTGGCCTTGGAAGCTCATATGCTATTGTCTACACTTGTTCTATTTTTTTTTTGTCCAAAAATATTAATGGATAGATTGTTAATTTTTGTTAGCAATGATGATCAAATCCATGACCTTTCCTTGATTTTTACTTTTTTTTCTTAACCATTCAATCAATTTTATATCATTTTTTTACAAGCCAATTAAATTTAATTGATAACTAAATAAACTTAGAATGAACACAAGGTGCGTCCTTACTAAGATAAACAACGATATACAAATGAAGGCAAAGACAATGCAATACCACATTAACTGTTGTCCATAGTGCTCAAAACCATGATCAATTTCAAACAATTCATGAACCTCAAATAGATTATTGACTAACTATAATTTACGAACAATATGGTCACAGACAAAGGAAATTTGAAACATGTAACATTACATTCATTCTTGAGGACTTAATGCGTCTACTATGGGCTAGTCCCTAAGAATATAATATGTTCTTCCCAAAATGATTTTTGGGACAACAAAATTAATAAAAAAATTTGTAAGACTAACCTAGGAAGTCACACTGGCAAAGAAGGTTTTGAAGAAGATCTGTAACTCATAATTGACTAAACATTTTTTATAATAAGGTTAATTAATAAGAAATATATGCTAATCAATACTATTTAAATAAGTAATAATACCAATTAAAATATGATATTAATACACATTAAATAAGGAAATAAAACTAATTAAATATAACATTAATGTCATTAAAACAGAAATAATTTATATAGTTATTACAGTATAAGATTTTAACCTTTTGAAATATTTAATTTAATCAATATAAGTAAATATACAGAAACATTCACATCCCACTCCAAGCTATGAATTCATTACTACCAGCTAACAAATCTGAAAATAAATAATATTAATAAAAATATGTTATAGAAGAAAACATGCTATTAGCGTCGGCCAAAGCCGACCCTAACATTGAATATGATAGCTATCAACTCTCATAGACCAATAGATCATAGATTTCTGTTCCTGTTCAACACTTTTTTTTTTACTGGAATAAGATTTTTGGAGTTATATATAAGCGCTTTGCTCATGCTCTTTCTCCCATGCAGAGAGCACAGGACCGTACAGCTAGTTTTTATCACAACATAACGCTACATATGTATATTCCTGCAAATAAAATAGAGATCTCTTAAACTTATTAATTTGAATGGAGTATGGGTAAAAGACGGATATACTGAGCATAATATTGCATAAGTTCAAGGAAATGAATGTAATTTATCTGAAAATTTAATAAAAGTAAAAATATTTTTAAAATGTCATAGAAAAAGTTTTAAAGAAGTATGTGATCAATAAAAAAAGTCATAGTTTTATATAACAAATCGAAACATAATTAAAAAAATTTAAATTATTTGACATTTTACAACATTAAAAAAAAACAATTATCACCCTTTTTATAACTTCAACCTTCTCTATCTAAACTCTAAATCGACGTTCAACATTTTAAAAATATACAACAATTTAATTTTGTATTGTAGTGACTTTTTTAATCTTCATACAATAACCCTAAAATGACATTTATTTGAAACGACAGGAGTAAATAAAATGACCAAATTAAGTATATCCATCCGCCCCGCATATATTTATTCTCGTACCTTGAAAGCAGAACGTGTCAATTAAATCGTTTTAATGGCTAGTTATAAATTCAATGTATTGAGTCGATCAGTGTCTTCTTAGCTTGTTGGATGCAACTTGCATAGCAACAATATATGCAAACTGATGGAGAGGCACAACTAGGCATTTGGTGTGCTTGCTGCCAAGTAGAAGTGGGGTTCATGAAATGTACAGTGATTTGTGATTTATTAGTGCATTCCAGCATCTAAGTCCTAGTTGTTGGGTTGGCCAAAGAAAGTAAGAGCATATTCTAATAATTCTATAAATTCTTTTTATCAAGGGGACTGAGTAGTGAGTACCATGCCACTCTAGAAAATAAATAAATTAAAGTAGTAATAATTTTATACTAGTATTAAATTAAATATTTATTTATTTCAAAAATGAATTTACTTTAAAAGAATTGGTAATTATTTTTCATTCTGCTACATTTGTCGTTGTTGTAAAAGATTAACGTTTCTAATTTCCAAAAAGAAAAAATAACGTTTCTGCTCAACCTAATGTTGTAGCTCTCTAAGCATATATTACGAAAATGTGGTAACTATGTTTCATTTATTAATATTAATGAATGGATGAATCAATTCATATAAATTATTTTACCTTCATTAATAGTTTCATGTCCATGTATTATATAGTTGTGCTAAATATTTAAAAAGAAAAAAATATTATTTTTTATTGATAAATATTAATTATTAGTTTTTTGTCAGCAAGAAAAATTAAACTCAATTTATTTTCTTTCCTAATCATCCAACTAATTTTATATTTTCATTTGTCACCTAAAATAATTTTTATTGAATAGGGTGCCTATTTGAGTCCTAAAAAAAGGTTTCACTTAATTTTTAAAAATAATTACTTTTTGTCTTTCCAAAAGAATTTTTAAAAGAATAACTTTTTTTGGAAAAAAAATTACAACCAAATTTAATGGCTGAAAACCTTTAAATTCGGTTTATAATATTTTTTATAATTATTTTTATATAAAACAGAGTGATCAATAATAAAGACTTTCTTCTCGCTGGGATCAGATTTAAAATATACATTTTATTTTATTGCGTAAATAAAAAAAAGTAAATAGAAATTTAACTACATTCAAATGTGAAAGATTATACTTATGCTATACGTACATACATGCACGAAAGTGCATACAACTTAATTATATATAATCGAATAATTCAATTTACACATACAAATACAATTATTTGTGTGCGTAGCATTTTTCTTGTAAACATTACTAGTACGTAGTTGCTTGAACACAAGGGTATCTTAGGCTTTGTTTGGGAGTTAGGAGGGAAAGGAAAGGAAAGAGATTCAAGGGGAGGGGAGGAGAAGGGAAGGGAGAAAAATGAAGGGAGTTTCTTCCTCCTTGTTTGGGAGTTAAAAATATATTAAGAGAGGGAAATAGAGAGTTAATAAAATATTTTTACAATTTTATCCTTATTTCAAAAAAGTTAAATTCAATTAAATAATACTGGCTTAGTTAAGATAATAATTTTATTAACTCTAGCTGGGGTAGGATAGTAATTTTATTATTTTTCCTTCTAAAAACCCCTCAAATAGGGGGGACAACAATTTTTAGACTTTGAAGGATTTCAGAGGAGTTTTAAAAATCCTCAAATCCTTTCCCTCAAAAATTAAATCTCTCAAAAAGAAGATATCACCACCTAAACCTTTCCCTTCCCTCCCTTCCCCTTTAAAATCTCTCTCCCAAACAAAGCCTTAATCACATACTCTTGACCTGAGTCTGATGAGATCTTTCCCCCCAAAAGCTAGCTATCCTCTTTCTCTTTCAATTCCGTCTCTCGGCGCTCTTTTCTCTTGCTCTGTGAATGCGAGTGCCTGTCTTTATCGGCTTTGTTACGCATCAGGGGCGTTTTTATTTTTTAATTACCGTTTGGGGGTAGTTTTTAAATTAATTACCAAAAAGGGGTAAGTCGTAACATCTGTTACGACTTCTTTTATTTTTTTTAATTTTTAATCTGAAGTCGTAAATTTTTTTACGACTTCAGTATAATTTTTTTTGTAATTTACGTGTAATATTTTTTTTACAAGAGTCGGAAATATATGTACGACTTCGAAATCGTAAATATATTTACGACTTGGAAGTCGTAAATATATTTACGACTTCTCAAATTTTATTTTATTTTATTTTTTTAATTTTTACTGTTTTTATTTTTTAATATTAATTTACTGTTGGAAGTCGTAAACTTATTTACGACTTCCACAGTTTTGCTTTTTTTTTAATTGAGTTTTTTTTCCTTAAGTTTTTTATTACTTTCTTTTTTTAGTTTTTTTTACGTTAATTTAATTAAATAATTTTAAAAAATTAAAGAATTAAATAGATTAATTTTATTTTTAATTAGATTAATTTACTAAATAGATTAATTTGATTTTTAATTTTTAAAAAACTTAAGAATTAAATTAAATAATTTTAAAAAACTTAAGAATTAAAAACAAAACTTAAATTTTATTTTAAATATTATTAAATTTTTAAATATTTATTATAAGTTTTGTTTTTATTTTTGTTTTATATTAATTCTCATTATAACTAACATAAGGTAAAAA
>CM023943.1:21880420-21892181 GCA_013407115.1 Glycine latifolia
CGACTCTTGTAGAAAAAATATTACACGTAAATTACAAAAAAAATTATACTGAAGTCGTAAAAAATTTTACGACTTCAGATTAAAAAATTAAAAAAAATAAAAGAAGTCGTAACAGATGTTACGACTTACCCCTTTTTGGTAATTAATTTAAAAACTACCTCCAAACGGTAATTAAAAAATAAAAACGCCCCTGATGCGTAACAAAGCCGTCTTTATCTGTACTCTGCTAGGGCTAGCTACACTTACTCGGCTTGGCTCCTAAGCCTATATATATATATATTACACACACACACTATTGTGTAATGTGTACGTCTTTTATTGGATTATGATTACTCATTTTTTGTAAGAAAAAAATATTTATCATTTTTCATTGATTTAATTAATCATTTAGTTATAATATTATAATCGTTTGCAAACTTAAATACTTACAAATCATTCATTTTAGTCTCTATAAATACTATTTTAATCCTTTTTGGTTATTATACTCTAAATTCATATAGACTGATAAAAAAATTAAAATAGTATTTATATTATAAGAACTGTTTTTAAATATATAGATTAAAAGGTAAAATCAATATATTCAACTATATACACGATATCAATAATTAAATCTTATTTATATGTGTAATGATTTGTCTATCTGTTAAATTATAATTTTGGTTTTTCTAATTTTTCAAATTCATGATTTTGATTTTTTGGATTTTAATTATAATATTTGGTCTCCCTAGTTTTATAATTTTAGTCCTTCTAATAGATTATTAATTAATAAATATTTTTAATTAATTGAGTCATTAAATTAATTATAACTATTAATTATTAAAAATTATAAAATATTATTAATAATCCTAATTTGTGACAATAATGACTCTCCTCTTTTCTGCAAATACCTCTTCCACATTCATTGTCATACACAATTCCACCGACAATAATACCACATTAGGATTAATAGTCTTTTATTAAAGTATTTTAAGGAATGATAATTTCCATTTGATTTATAGTTAATTTAATATCTCTAATAATCACAATTATTAATTAGTAATATATCATAAAGGACAAAATCATCAATGTATAAAATTAGAAGGATTAAATGTTACAATTAAAAATAAAAGGGACCAAAATTATGAATTAAAAAAATTAGAGGGACCAAAATTATAATTTAACCTTTTCTCTAAAAGGAAAAGTAATTTTTTCTTATAACTTATGTCCTTTAAAAGATAATAAATATTATTGTCATATTTTACTTGTTTTTTTATCCCTCATCATATTTTACGGGTAAATAGGGTGGGAAAAAGACACAAGTTATATATATATATATATATATATATATATATATATATATTGTTTTGGTATAAAAATTTTCTTTTTTGGTGGAATGTTTTGTTATCTACATCCCATTCTAAGATGTTAGATAAATTAGTTCTTTTAGATTATATTTGTCAAAATTAGTTGAAAGTTAGTTGGTAACTAAAAGTTTTTCAGTTAATTTATTAAATAAAATGACTGAAAATGTAAAATGACATATTTGAAAAAAACTACTAGGAAAATTGGATAAATATTTTAAGGATAAAAAAGAAATAAAATATAAAAAAAGATAAAAATTAGTGTTTTAGAAAACGCTACTTTAAGTAACATTTCAAAAAGCGTTAAAACCTACTTAAAAAAAATTATTTATTGAACAATAGAACAAATTTTTTAATGAATAAAAAAATTAAAAACTAACTTAAATGATTTACTGAACATAAATTTAATGTGAATAAATAGAATATAACTCTATATTGTAATTCTCATTATTTATAATTAATAAGAAAGTTTTCCATTTAATATGTTCTATAGAGTGAGGCCCTATGAGTATTTTTTCAATTGTAAGAAATAAAAATTATAAATCTAAGTCATGAAAAAGATTCAGATTAATTTTGGTGTGACTGATATGTTTACTTTTTATGGAGAGAGATGAAAGGGAGTATTTTTCAAAATTAAGGAATTAAAAAAAATGGAGGACTTAAAAAAAATATGACCCAAATTTGAGAAAATTAAAAAGCATATTTAAGTTTATGTTTTAAAACAATCTCTTTTAATAATAAATTTTTAAAAGTACCCTTCTTACATCAATGGGTCAAATATATTTGAAATTATTATCCGTATATCCTTGGTAACACGTTATTGGTTGGGTTTTTTTTTTTTTATATTTCCAAACACATGCTTTTGGCTTTTGTGTTGCATTCAAAAGTGTGCTTTTGAATTAATATATGTTAGCGTGATTGGTATGGCGCAAAATTATTGTTTTGACAATTTTTGTCTGTTTGATCAGTGTTATGACTTTTTGTTCTTTTCTTAATATGATTTTTCCTACAAAATATCCGACTCATATTCATCGGGTTATATATAGATTTTAGACAATATGTAAATGATTATAGGTGAAATAATTTTTAAATTGGATGTTGTCCATGAAGGAGCTGAAATTTCAAACATAAACATGCAACTGATAAGTGGTGCACTTTGTCACGACAATTATATTTTATCCTTATCTTTTCTCATATGCACAACAGTAATTCAAAAAAAAATAAAAAAATCAAAAAACAAATCACGAATTGCCTCCTATTTATATATTTTATATATATTTTATATGACATTATTTTTAGTCAAGGTGAAACTTGAATTTTTCTTAATATACATTCTCACACCCAATGCTTTTGAGTTTGTTACTTGAATTATATAAAGATAGACTCTGATATTATATTAAAATGTGAATTTAAACATAATTCAATTTCAAAAAATTAGTTCAAGGTTATTTCCTATTTATATACTTTATCTAATAGATGTGGAACTTGAATTTTTTTTTCAATAAAAAATAAAAGTGAAAGAAAAACCTACTAAAATATATAACTATGGGTACTCTAGCTATTATAATTGTTGGGGAATTTCATCATATTAATTAAGTTCCCTCTTCTGTTAACTCAAAATAGGTATTAATATTAAGCAGAAACGTACAATAGTATTGTAGGCCATACTTGGCCAAGCCCTAGTAGTACAAAACAACATGTTAGCATTGATATACACGAAGTAAAAAATATAATGGATAAACATACATAGTTAATACATGAGTTAAAAAGGAGGAGGAAATCAAATAATAATATTTTCTTCATACTGTCTATTTTTATTATCCTAATACTATGACAAAAAAAGGTGGTTATGTGGGTAGTGTAGAGTAGTATCAAATATTCATTGTTGAAAATAAAGTGAATTTTGATTGTGTAAAGTTTACCTAGTCTAAAGGAAAAATAACAAGTATGTGCACGTTATTGTAGGATAAAAAAAGAAATCCTACATCTTGTTAATTAAAATACGAATTTTCTAACTCTAAATAAAAAAGAATTCCTACCATAAATTTAGATAAACTTTCCTTGAGAAAGATATGTCATTTTCTTATCACGCCGGTGTAATAATTTTGAAGACCGTTAACATCATATAATTTTTCTACAACTTTTTAATTCAAATAAAGTCAATACACGTGCAATAGAAAACATAGATATACTGTATAAGTAGTTTAATACCTGACGCTCGCAATCGTTCGTCTTTCTCACATATCACCTCTTTTGAAAGTGTTGAAATTTATCTTTAATGGTTGGATTGAAATGCTTAAACGAATTGGGCAAGCGTTCTGACCAGCCATGTGGGTCCAGGCTAATTTTCATTTCCTCCAAGAAATTAATAGTCAATAATTGAGTCATTTACTGATAGATTTTTAATTTAATAAAGAATCTTCCTAATCACTACTACTAAGATTTAGCATATTGATTAAGGAACTAAAAAATGTTTTTATTGTGAAAATTATAAAAGAGTATAAAAATAATATAATTTTATACATTTTAATAAAAATATTTTTTTATTAATTTCTTAACTAATATACTAAGGACACAATTAATATTTGCTTTTAATAAATTAACTACTGCTTCATTCTCATATCTTTTGATATTTAGAGTTATTGTACATAGATTAAAAAATATTTAGTAAAATTAAAAATTATTATATTTAAATTAAAATGTCCTCATTTAATATTATGATCTTTGATACTTACACCACTAGTAGTGGATATTAAATAAGGGCATATTCCTTTTAATAAAATAAGTATATATTTGAGAAAAATACATTAATTAGATTTTAAAATTTTAAAACATCAAATGTTTTAGAAAAAATAGAAAGCTAAAACATCAAAAGATACAAGAAGGAGGAAGTATTTGAGTTTCTAAGTTTGTTTTGTGAATTACTTTCTTGTTTAGTTTTCTTAGCTTGCTTAAATTATTAATCAGAAATATAGATTATAGATGTCTATTCAAGGTTAGATTAATTTGTTCACAGTGGTTGACCCCCCGTCACCTTCCAAGTTCCAAATTATATGCTAGAATTAATGATGGTAAGCACACAACATTTAGAGTTAAGTGAGATAAAAGAAAATTAGAGTTAAGTATGGAGGTCTTGATTTTAATTAAACACCGATAACCAATGTACGATATTTTTTCTTTTTCTTTTTCAAATGACCCACATAACATTTGGATTTATTATTTATGAAATCTAAATGATCCTTATAAAATATTATTTATTGGAATTCCACAACATGAGCATTATATAATAATTAATAGGATATCATCTTTTAATTAATGCATTCCTCTAAATTTGAAGTTGAACCTTAAAAGAATTACTTTAATGCAACTTCCAAGTGATTCCTAAATTGAAACATGCAAAAATATGTATAGAAATACAGTTTTAAAGAGAAACAGAAAGGGGAGGTATATTTTTTATTTTTAATGATAATTTATCATTTTATTTTTGAAATTATTAAATTAAAATATTTATTAGAAATAATAATAATAGTGTAGAAGGTATAATACAATAAATAATGAGCCACATATCTCTTTTCCAATATTTAACAACAATACACACCTAAGGCTCAAACTCAAAGTTTCTGGTCAAACTAAAAGTCTTCAACAATCTTGTGTCAATTAATGAATGTCATCAATGGTAAATAAATCCAATCTTTAAAATAATGAGCTAGATATAAAAAAAATAAAAATGAAAAAAGACAAAAGGTTATCGATAACTATTATTTCCCTATATAGTAGAATGGAAAATTGTAAAAAAGTTAAAACTTATGTAGTTACAACAGTAATTACATCCGTGTTTTGTCCTTAAAATAAAATAAGAGTAGAGAGTTAATTAATTATAACAAATTTGATACTTTTACATATGTTTAGTTTTTTATGAGTTATTTTCACATTTGTTTACGTTACTATACTTTCCAAATCCCTGATTTTTGCTCTCTTTTTTTCATGGTTCTATCCCTTTCATTTTCATGAACCAGTTCCAATCCGTCCGTACAATGTGAGAGAAATTTTTGTAGCTAGAAATAGAAATAGAAATAGTAGGAGAAGAAAAAGAGGGTACAGTGGTAAACAGTGAGGTCAGCAGCACTTGATTGTAGCCGAGCCAACTTGGGAATTGGGACCAGTGGCCCAAGCCCAACGAACACTGCTTGGCTCAGCTTTGTAGCCAACTTGAGCGAAATGACGCCATCTTGGATTTTACCCATGACGTCATCACATCTATCCCTTCCCTTCCGTGCGTGCCACGTTGTGTCATGCTGATTCGTTCTCTATTATTTCACTCGAAGCCCGCGCGTGATACCACCTCAGAAGTTTTCTATTTACATTTTAGACTTACATATAACTTTTGCCTTCAATGCCCACCAAACTTAGATTCAAACTAGCCAATAAAATCCTTTGTATTTAGGAGAAATTCTACGTGGGTATTGCTCTCCCTTTAATTAAAAATTAAAAATTAAAAATATAAAATGAAGGAAAACATTTTGGGTTAACCTTATTTTTTTATATTCCAACAATATGAGTTAATTATTTAAAAAGGAGTATAATTATTAATACTCCAATTAAATTCTTAAAACAATTAAATAAAGTAATAAGAGTATTTAATGTATATCGTGCATTGACTTAAACTAATAAATGTTCGGACTAATTAGAATTTACAAATTTAAATCTATAATAACTATTTTAATTAAAGATTAATTTGAATAAATTAAATATATTTATAGATATTTATTTGAAAGTAATTTTAATTTTTTTTGAATCAAAGTAAGCTTAATATAACGACAGTTGTTTTAAAAGTATTAATAAAAATGATTCTAGTTGTAAAAAATATAACTTTTCTTATTTCATAGCGAGGGAGTTGAAACCAAGTGTATTGCATCAAATTAAACTTAGGAAATTATATTTATAATAACTAAAAACATATTTTATCTTTTAAAATTTATGCTATATAAAAAATTATATATCAATAATGATATTTTTTATCTATAAGGAAAAAGATCGTGTTAGAAGATTTATAATAATACATATTATATTCTTAATTATATGAACTAACTGAACTAAACACATTTAACGTAAATATATTTATTTTAACTTAAGCAATATATAACATTTTACATATGTAGTGTATTATTTGTTTTAAAATATAGACTTTAAAACATTCTTATATAAATTTTAGTTTCAACCTTTTTAACGTTACACTTAGTAATATTAAATGTTGAATATCTATATATTATGTGGATAAATCACATTATTAAATAGATCTCATCAAGTTGCATGGGATAATCTTAGTGCAAATAAACAAGAAAAAAAAACGAAAAACGCACGCGCCTACTGTCGGCTGGGAGTGTGCCCACGCCATCCCCATTGCTCTCACGCACCTTCTCTTTAACCCAATCCATGAAGTAATTTTCTTTCATTTTCCTCACATCCCGGAAACACCCCACCCCTCCTTTATTTATTATTCCCCCAAAATCAAAACCCCTATCTATCAACACTCCTCATTATCCTCTTCTCTTGCAAAGTCATATATAGTACGGACACTGTTAATTAATTAATTATTTATTTCTTAATCACCCTATGGACACCATTCGCAGTACCACCACCACCAGCGTTCAACAAAGAACCCCCACAAAGAAAACCAAGCCCAAGAAAAAGAACACCCCTGACCCAGTGAAGGTAGTGTACATATCTAACCCCATGAAGATCAAGACCAGCGCATCCGAGTTTAGGGCTTTGGTGCAAGAGCTCACCGGCCAGGACGCCGAGTCCCCGCCAGATCCCGCCCGCTTCCACGGCCTAATTCACCCCGATTCCTCCTCATCCGTCGATAATATTGAGGAAGAGGAGGACATTGTTCACCGTGTGAATTGTGTTGTCCCTCCTGTAGCAATCGATGAGACTATGAGTCTCATCGACTGCTACCACGAGAAAGGACAACAACAACCTTCCTCGTTGGAGAGTATAAATAATTTCGAGCTGCTGGACGACGACGACGTTTTCACGCCCCAGATGATAGAGAACATCTCCGCCCTGCTCCCAGCAAGTGTATTCTATGAATCCCCTCATCGTAATCACTGGTGATACCACGGATGGATGCAGTGTAATTAGTTTTTATATTATGTTACTTCTATCCTCGGTAAGGTCAAGCTCAAATTTCAAAAAGCAAGTTAAATTTGCTCTCCATCTATAGATGGATAATAATTGTTCTTAATTATTGTTAATTTCGGACCATTAATTTGTGAAGTATATTATTGCTTGTTTATATATATATATATATATATATATAATTTCTTTATTCGACTGAAGTGACTGACTGAACTTGATGTTGATTAATTAACTGTACCTTAATCATGCTAACTTAACTTTGTTTTGAATGTGTTTTTAATTATTTTTTTTATGTATGTTTGGTTATCATGAAAATGAAATTAGGGCATTAGATTGTGATGGGAGTTTAGGAATTTGCATGCTTGTTAGGTTGATTGGAAGAGTTTTTTTGCTCGGCGGTTCCGGCGACTTTGTTCTTTACTCTTGTGGAGGGATAAGTGAGAAACGGAACTAGGTGCAAGAATTGATTGATTTGTTTTGGTGGTTGGAATTGAATTTGATGTAAAAAAAAAAAGAAGAGTATGGATAGAGAGATCGATAGGGACCCAATTCATGAAAAAACTTCAATGACCACTTATTTTTAGTACATTTAATGATTCAAATACCAGTGCAGTATTTTTTGGATGGGAAAAAATTTCTGCCCGTATACCTAACCACGTCTAGATTTTTGTTTTTTTATAAATAATTTTTAACACTCAAGTTAGCTAGCATAAAACATGCATGCTCAAGTTGGTAAATAGATACAGATGTAGTGAAGCCCTTAATTAAGATTTGCGTGAAGAACATTGCTTATTTCAGGTACATCTTAGTTTGTAAAACTGGTTCCTTGTTTTGTAAAAGTTTTTAGATACATACAAACGGAATCTTAGTGCAAAAGTAACAAAATATTACTTTCATGTTAAGTTAAAACCAAGTTTAAAATTCAAACTAAATCTTACCTAAAAGCTATCAAACAACACATGCACAAGTTTGGAAACAAAATGCATATATTGACTTCCCCAACATTAAATTATACACAGCCATGAAAATTGCTCCAGGAACAGATTGTTTCAAAAAATTTGTTGATAAAGAACAAAGCAAAATAGATGGTTTAAATTAAAAGTAAGATATTCCTATGTGTAGAATATCTTATCCTTATTTTTGGTAGTATGAACATTGCCTAGCTAGATACTGCTGTATGTAGTTATCGTCAAATATTGGTATATTCTGGCACAGCTTTGACATTTTCCTAAGTTATGAAACTTTTATGACAAGGGGAAGAGCTAGAAATTGTATTTCCTGTACCACAAAACCCTATACACAGAGAGGCAAAAAAAGATATACAGTAGAGAAAAGTCTGAGATAAAATATTTGATATGATAAAGATATATATGGAAAAAAATAATGTCAAAAATATTGTGAAATTGTTTCAAAATAATATAACTCAAATGGAAGTTGATCAAGTAGAAATAACAGAATTTTACTTAAGTATACTCTGCAACATTAAAATATTTTTATATTATTATCAAAATTGTTAATTTATGAAAGATAAATTTATTTACTTTTATAATAATTATATTGATAATAGTTTTTGATTGGTTGACTCTCTAAATCTATTTTATTATAACAATGTATGAGTATTAAACTCTTATAATTATGGACTATTAATTTGAAGCATATATAAACTCTACTTTCCAGGACTTAAATTTTATTTGTGTTTTAATTAGTAATTAATCAAGATAAATTATGCTAGTATATATTTATAACCAAGCTTAATTTCTTGACTTCTTATGTTGGATATAATGAAAAACCCTTATATATGTTTGATATAATTAAACTCTTAATAATTATAATTGAACAAAGTTGTAGAAACTAAACGAGAATTATGGTGGTATATATAAGTGTACGTCTAGCTTTCCAACCTCCTTATCCATTTATGGAAAAGTTAGCACCAACTATGACTTTTATTACGAATTACAGTAGCAAGATGAGGAAGCCAGTCACTTCAGATAATGAGACAACATAGGTTGAGCAAGATCCTTTCAGTTTCCTCTGATGACGATGATCATACGATATCATTTTCGGCGAAATATATATGGAAAAAGTTAACCCTTTATATATTTAGGTATATAGTTGAAGTCTTGAAGATATTTTTTAATGGGTTTCTGCTGTCGTTAGTTTTCGAATGGTGTATAATTAAAGGAGGTGTGATCATTGATCTGCATACTATTTTGTTGTTTCTCACACGTATTAATTAAGCCAACACGAGGATCATGAGTACAAATCAACTATATATATAGTACTATATAGCTAATTAATGAAAATGACTGTGGTATTTGTTCCCTTAATCATCTTGTTTCTACATACAGATTAGTTGTTAATTTCCTCATGTGTGCACTTTTCAGAAGAGAGTGTATAAATTCTCATTTTTTTTGGAGTGATTAATTTTACAATATACTTTTTCTGCTATACTATATATGTATTAGCTTGCTAGATATATTGTAATTTTCACAAGGAGTTGAATGAGTGTGTGTGTGTAATAATATTTATTAATTATTTGAATCGTTAAATGAGAGATAATATATGATGCGCGCGTCTCATCAGAAAGATTTGGAAGTAATTTATGAGAGAAAAAGAAAAGGAAGTTATATAAGTGACTGATGCAAACAGGACCAAATTGAAGGACAAAATTTCGGTTATTTCTTACAGCTTGCATCTGCTCTACTGATTATCTCTCGTAATGGTGGGGCGAACCTTTTCTTCGATCTCTCAAGTCTCAACTTGCAAAGGGACTTCGATCATTTTATCAGTTTATGTATGTCTTGGTCAAGTGAAAAGACTCTTAAAGTGTCAGTTTCTGGAGTGCTTCTTTTCCATTTTTTTTATTCCTTCCACAACGTTGTAAGGAATATATTTAACTTAATAATATTGCAAATTACAAATTTTTTACAAATTTGTAGAACAGTAGATGTATCATGTATCAGAATCTTTACGCCCTCCCGGCAAAATCTCACCTGCCAACATATTTTTTAGAAAAATGTTTCTTTTAACACTATTAAATTATTTTTAGTGAAAAAGACTATGTATTAAGGATAATAATGTAAAAATAATTTTATTATCATTTAACTACGAATCATATGATAAGTTTATTGATTTTTATAATAATTATTTTATATTTAAGTAATTTCATTTAGATAGTGTACTTGTAGTTATGATAACTTTTTTTTGTCATTAATTATAAATGTCTCTCACTACATTGTATTAAATACTAATCTCACTCATCATATATGTTTAATATTGATCTAAGTAAATTTTACACATAATTAAACAAAATTTTTCTATTAAATAGATTGTTATTTCACTTATAAATGTAATGAGATTTTATATGGATGCACTAACTATATGAGTTGGTTAGTATCACTTTAATTATGCATAGAAAGAAGATAAAAATAAGAAAAACATATAATATATTCTACATTTTTTAAAAATTATTACGAATGTATTTAAATTTTTTCTTAACTTCTTACACTAATAAATTAAATTTAACAATGGTTAGACATTACGAATATAAACTTAGAGTATGTTTAGTGTGTTATATTAACATAAAATTTTGTTAATATAAAAAATAATATATTCTAAATATAAAGGATAATACATTAGTAGGTCCCTGAACTTTTATTCAGTTTTTATTTAGGTTCTCGAACTATAAAATATTGTAATTGGTCCAATTTTTGTAACTAGTTGAAAACTTTTGATTCAATCTTTATCCATTTTCTAGTTCTAGTTTGTTTGTGTCAGGATAAACGAAGTTTTAAGTTTGGAGCGGTCTCTAAAAAAAAAAGTTTGGAGAGGTGATAATTTCTTGATTTATCTAATTTTTCCTATTGTTTTAAGAATACTTTAAGTCAATTACTGTCCAACTCATTTTTTCTCTAGAATTAATGAATTTTATAATATTAGAATGGAGAATTTTATCTATCGTATTTTCAAGGTTTTAATTAAGAATTTGATCTATTTTCTTATATTTTGTGTTTAATTATCTTTTTAGGTAATAAAGAAGTAGAATAGATTTCTAATGGATTAAAGAAAAAGTTCAAAATATCATAAAAGAGAGCCTTCAACAATTTTGAGTCTTATGAGATATTGGTCCCACTCAAAAAAAGATAGAAAATAGATTATGAAGGGTATATTTTCTCATCTCTCAAATGGTAGCCGTTGTTTATGGTTCTTGCTCTTTCTTTCTCTAGGATTAAAAAAAGATAAAAAAAATGGATTAATGCAAATATATATATATATATATA
>CM023943.1:21897642-21920739 GCA_013407115.1 Glycine latifolia
AAAAAAAGAGAACCTAACATATCATAAGGTGTAATCAACAGAACAAACAGAAATGACATTGAGGTCATTATTTTAAAGTTAAAAGAAAAGACATACAAATGGAGAAGAAGATTTATATACCTGTAAGTTTGAGGCCATATCTGAGTAGAGGAAGAATGAGGTTCTGTTCTAGGATTCCCCTCGCTATCACTGCCACACTGATCACTATCATTATCACTGTGGTACCCGATAGCTTCTATGTCCTAGTCTTCTTCGTTGTCATTGAACCGATCCATGGAAAAATCATAATTTTTTTCCTTGTTCTCATTCTTAGCCATTCTTACAATATTCCTTCAATTCAATGCAGCTACACTTTTTTTTTATAGCAAGACCAATATTTCTTCTGCTGTATGTTATTATGTAACTTGTGTTGTTCCTTGAATAACTATATGGCAACCAGAAGCCAAAGATTCACATTAAGTGTTTTTTTTTTTTTGTGTTAACAAATAGTAATGTGACTAGGAGATGAAAGAAAAGATAAATAAAAGAAAAGAGTAACAATGTTGATTTGTCTCTGATGTATGAATGTGTCTGCTACCAATGAATAAAGTGGTAAAAGAGTTGGAGATTGAGATGCATAACAGTTGCATTGTGAAGCGGAACGAGGAAAGGAATTAGGAACCCATGTAACCAACACTTGACATCTGTCACGCTGGGAAACAAAATCATTTTAGCATAGTGTACAAACAAAACTTAAAACGGGTAACAAGCTCAAACCAAGCAAGATTCATTTTACTTGTTATTTAAAAGATTTTTTTTAATTAGTTTTACTATTATACCTTGATTAGCTTTACCATTTCCTTTTTTTAATTAGGATAAAATATATTTTTATTTTTCAATTATTCTAAATTTTTCTTTTTAATCCCTCAATTAAATGCTTACATGATAGTTTTTTTATTATTTTAAATTATTTTGTGATGGTTTATTTTTTCTGGTAACCGCTAGAAATTGTTCAATAGACATTTATCCCAAATCTTCCATACATCACCATTAAAAAAAAAACAATGAAGAATGCATTCTTGAAACTACCAATGTCTATCAATTGCAAGGAAACTAATTCCACGTGTTTCCATTTACCATTCTAATGTCTACCAATTCGCACAAAGGGCACAAAGGGACTTAGCATCCTTCAATATGTATTAAAATATCCAATTGCATATAACCAGAAAATTCGATAATGGTAAAAGTAAAATCCTTTCTTTGCAAGACCCAGTACCCTTTCTCAATTTCAGATCAACCTCTTTGCATGATACAGTATCCTTTCTCAATTTCAGATCAGCCTCGTCCATTCTCAATCTTAGTAATCAAAGTCAATTCTCGCGTAATAAAAAACCACAAACATTGATCCTCAATATCAAACACAAAATTCATAAACAAGTAAAGAAAAATTGCAAGGTTCAGGGAGAGCGCAACGTCGTAGTTGCAGGTTCTCTCCAGTGGTGCGACTTCGGGAACGAAAAAGATGGAGGGGTGGCAGGACTTCGTGAGCGACAAGATTTTTTGTTTTTGTTTCCCTTTGATTATTCAGCACGAGATCCAGCCATGATATAGGGATATGGCCTGAGGTGTCGATGGTGATGTCAAAGAGACTAGATCTGGTCGTCGAAGCCTCTGCGATGAAGCTCGATACATTATCGCGGATTTTGTGCTCTGTGGTGGTGGCTGGATGAGTTGAGCACCGCAAGACGCAGCGGTCGATCTGAGAGCATGCAACCCTACTCCCTTTCTTCGAAAACCCTCATTTTCCCCCTTTTTTCCACCACTTCAAAATCCTAAAATTCCTCATATGGAACGGAGATCTGAATGTGTTCGAGTCAGATCTGCTCGTTAGTGAGGTGTCATAGGCGGCGGTGGTGACTGAGAGCCCACGACGGCGGCACAGCTCATGCCTCCTCTCCACCCATTTTTTTCTCCTTCAAATAAGAAAATCTATAGCTTACTTATTCTTTTTTTAGTTTCTATTTTGATGTTTCTTGTCTTTTGTTTTGATCTGAAGTTGGAAACTTGTTCAAATTCTTCTTTCCCATTAGATTTCTTATTGTGTTTGACTGTTTGGTTGTTAGATTCTTCATTTCTTCTAGTATAGATAATTTTGTCATTGATGTTAAGAAATTTCTGACGGTTTTTAACGGCCAGAAATAGTTAATCAAAATTTGAATAACTCTGGAATTTTTTTTCCGGCGGTTTTTAACTGACTTTCACATCATCATTTAACATAAAACTTTGACAATAAAGACCAAAAATCAAAAGAAAAAAAAATTAGAGATCAAAACCTATCAACATTTAATTAAGTGACTAAAAACAAAAATCTAAAATAATTAAAAGACAAAAAACCCTTTTAATTATTATTACTACATCAATCTGACAGTAAAGGAGGGAAAAGCTGGTGCTATATTATAGACTCTTACTCGGCTCACATTGAATCAGATTGTAAGTTATCAGTGAATCAGATTCACAATAACCAAAAAAAAAAAAACATTCTGAGTGTGGTAGCATATTCCTAGCTAGAAATTTTAATTTGGTTGATATTGAGAACATTCATCATGGCGATTCCTTATTGTATTCAGAATATTATATCAATGGAAAGAATCTAATTCTAGTGTTGTAAAATAATAATAATAATAATTATTATTATTATTGAATCTCAACTTATAAGATTTGATTCAGAATATTATATCAATGGAAAGAATCTAATTCTAGTGTTGTAAAATAATAATAATAATAATAATAATTATTACTATTATTGAATCTCAACTTATAAGATTTGGTTGAGAGCAGAAGTGTTTGTTGATCATTTTGGATCGATTTTGAGTTAAAAATTTATCTAATCCAAAAATCAAAACTTGTTATTTGGTTTGATTTGAATCCTTTTCTTAAAAATATTAAAATGCAATTTGGTTGAATATTTTTATGATACATCCTTGAATTGTCATATTATATCAAAGAAATTGTTATATTATGTCAAAGAATATGTTGCAATATGATATTTTTTTTATTGTTATGCCAAAGAAATGCCAATTACTAAAACTATAGAAAAACATAATATTGCTAGATTTTTTTTTTAACAAAGCAAAACAAATTTTATTAAACAAAAAGGTACAGGCGTGGTACCAGATGTACCTAAAAACACCAACAACAAAACCAGAGAACAAAACAAGAACATTACAGCCATATTCCCCCTCAAACCAGATACATAATTAATACTACTCACTGCATAACATTTCCATAAAAAACCAAAAGACAACCCTCTTCACATAGTATCATGAGTAATCTTCCAACTAACAATTGTGCACACTAAGTGTGTGTTTGGATTTCCAGTCCAAACCTACGTTTATGCCAACCATCGTCCAATGAAGCATCACTTTGTCTTGCTTTTACAGTAAATGCGTGTTGAACTTCATGTCACCACATCTCTACCGGCAAAGCAAACACATGCTAAGTGGCTGCCATAACAACAAACGCAAAACATCCAAAGAATGCTCTCTCAAAACATCCAATCTTTGAAATGCAATTACTCAAGTGCAACAAGGAGAAAAATTATGAAGAGCGAGGTGGAACCAAGGTTGAGGCAATTTTGTATTTTCTAATGTTATAGTAACTATCGAAGTGAGTATGAGTTCTTCGTTAGGAGCAATGGTGGATGCAGAGAATGCTGGTTTTCCAGGATTTAGTAATGAACAATGAAAAACTCTTCTGAAAATGTTGAGTTACCATAAACAACCTACAAGTGAAAAGATTATTGATAAGCATAAAAGTACTACAGGGATTATCGACACAGGAGCGTCGAAACATATGGCAGGGAGGTTGCAGCACATGCATGAGGTTTGAAAATTTCCCGAGTGTTCTGTTCGATTACCAAATGGATAATATATTGCTACAACTAAAGAACGCTTAATGAATCTATATGAAAACATGAAACTTAAGAATGATCTAAGTTCCAAACTTAAATTGCAATTTGGTCTATGCCATAGCTAATAAATGAGTCAAATTTTGGGGTCCAAATTACAAATGACATAGGAAATTTACAAAAAATTTGGTAAATTTGGTATACTCTGATACAAATCTAAACATATGTAGACTTATAGAGTCATTTTACTTGATTTAATGCATTAACATGATGTAATATCGAGAGATAATAATCCATATGTTAAAAGGGAGCAAGAGTGCTAGAGAGAAAGGGAGGGGAGGGGGTGGGTGGGTGTTGTCCCGTGTGTGAGGGAGGGAGAAGTTTTGATTTGAGCACTTTAGCCATCATTTATTTGTCATTTAAAATTAGTATTGATCATAACAACAAGTTAAGAATGAATAAAAAAATAATAATATCAACTGTTAACATAAATGGTAACAGTTTGTGTCCCTTAATCAATTATCCAAAATTCGAATCCTGACTTTATTTATGAAATAAATCGTGTTGGGAGAGAAATACTCACTTTATGTACACATGATTTTCAACAAGATTAATCATTATTTTTAGCGAGAACTATTTTGTACCAATATCATCTTCACAAAAAAAAACTTCATTGATGGATCAAAACAAGAGCAACAAGTCAAAAACAATATTGAATGAATAAGATTCATTTCTTCAGTAATAAATTTCCTTATTCTATCTCTCTCTTCCTGGGTAATATAAAAAAACTTTGCTTATAACCTAAGATATGCAATGTTCTCTGCCCACCAAGCAAGTTTTATTGCAGCTTTTATTCTGTATAAAGGTCATGTATTTTTGTTTACTTTCATATATACGACTGCCATATCTATCTCATTGTCACAAGTCACAGCTCCTTTGAACCAAAGCTAAAGAAAAAAAAGATGGGTCTATCTCTGCCGAAACTTGCACCTGGTTCCACATCTAACTCTCTCATATCTTGTTCTTTATTTCTTTGGCATATGTTATTTCTCTCATGCATGTAACTCTAGCTCGTGATTTTGATTATGGAAATGAATGGATATGATGAAAGCAACCTTAATTATTATTAAATTAAACAATAATCGCATTACATATCCACTATGCAGAGCTATGTTTCTTACATTAGTTATAAATTTGAGTTCCTTATATAATCATTCTTATTTTATGTTCTGAAAATTTGGAGGCAGGAGCTGACAAAAAAAAGCTCGAAGAACTTGAACCAATTATAGACAAAATCTATGAAGAGAAAGTCAAAGGCGCGAAAAAATTTTCAGAATTCTACCATGCAGTATGCGAGATAGTCGAGTACTTGACCAATTTCATATTGAAAACCTTAGCTAATTAATAATTAACTTATTCTCTGTCACAATTGTGCGTTGTGCTTTGTCAGGAAATTCAATGAAAAGCTTGGAAACACGCAGATCAAATTCCCAGAGACCAAGGCTATTAAGAAGGAGTGGGACAACAGGGTACGTACGTAGGTGCATATTTCTATCATAATATAATGAGATGTGGATGATTTATGATTTACAATGTTCAATGTTTACATATCTTTTTACTTTTACACCAACTCTTAGTAATATTATAAAATAAAATAAAAACTCTCAATAACTCAGTGATGTCAAAACTCATGTACATTACACCGACACCCTTAATAATTATCCAGAAAATCGTATTACACCATGCAGATAAGGGGTTGCTGTAATTATTAAAGAAAAAGAGTCATGTGCAACTCAAAATATTAGGAAATTTTAGGTAGTGGCTGTGTGATTTATTCTAAAAAAATAAAATAGAGTAAATGACTATTTTGTTCATGAATGTTTAAATTGATGATAATTTTGTTCTTAAAAGAAGAAAAATTATAATTTAGTCCCTAATGTATAAAAAGTGAAATAATTATGTTTTGTGGTACAACTTAATGACAAAATTATGTATGAATTTTATAACTTAATTTTAAATTGGTTATGGAACAATATAACTTAATGACATAATAATCCAAAAAAAAATTGAATGATGAGACGAAATTCTCATGCTTTTTACACATTCATGAATTAGATCAAAGTTTTCAGGACGTACTAAACTATCATTTGTTTACACATTCAGAAACTATCATTTATTACACACAAAAATATGTTAAAAAAGGTGTATATAATTAATAGGGTTTCTCTTTGATCATTTTAGCTAATATATTATAACAATTTATGTTCTGTATAGTTAACATTTGCTTGTTTTTTTAATGGCATGTGTAGAAGCGTCATGGAGATGATGACACAAACAAAAAGCCTCTGGCAAAAGAAGAATTCCAGGAGATCATGCAAAATTTGGTGAAGACATCAGGATTCACTGGTATTGGAGCAAAGGAAGCAATCTTGTGCATCTTTGGTGTTCCATTGGCTGCTTTGTTCATTAAGCAAAGAGTGATGCCTGAGGCAGTTCGTGATGAATTTTTCATTCCAGGAGTAACTTCTGCAACGGTTTTCACCCTGGCTGCTCTTAACAAGATTTGATATATATTATTATATTCTATGACCAACCCATAATGTGTTTGGTTCAAGCCTTCAAGGCACACAAAATGCATAATATTAATATATCTATGTACCAATTGATCGGTTGCATGAATTCATACTCACTCTTCATGCATAGAGTCAAATTCTCCAAATTCCTAAGTACTGGAAGTAACGGTTCCATAGCAACTTTAATGTAATTTGGTTTTGATTAATCACATTAGGAATGTTCATAGACTGAGTTATTTTAATACAGACCGAAAAAACTAAACTAAAAAGTTGTGGGAAAAAAACCAGAAGTCGGAGAAACTGAAAATAAAAAAACTAATTTAGTAGGATTGGATTGAATTGTAGATCCAATGATGTAATTTAATTTAATTGAAACCAAATTTATATACACATAAATTTATTTATGAAATTAACATCCAAAAAAATATATTAACTTTTTTTTATAAATCAATTTATTTATTAGCTGTGTTATGTGTTATTTGAAATTTGAAAAAAAAATTCAGAATGGGCTAGTGCAATTTATTCTTAGATAAATTAAAAACATGAAAATAATAAATTATATTAAGTTTAAATGATATTTTTGGTTCTTTATTTTATGAAGATTTTTAGTAGTTAATATTTTTACATTATTAACAATGTGAGTTTTGAATGGATGAAATGATTATTTTGAATCAATTTAAAAAGATAAAAGACTAAAATTGAATTTATAAAAAAAATAAAAGATTAAACTTAACATAAAAATAAGATAAAAGATCAAAAAATTCATCTAGCCTTATATTAATTAGGTATTTTTTTTCTTTATTATCAATTTTATTTAATTAATTAATTTTATTTATTCAAATTAAACTATATAATTCATTAACTATTATTACTACTTTTTTAAAATAATGAAATATAGAATTTTTGTATTATTACAATAATTTTAACGTATTTAAAATATATAATATGTTTTTTTAAAAAAAGAATTATTATATGTTTTTCTTATTATAACATTTAAATTCAAGGGCCAGTTTAAGAAAGTAAGAGTAGTCAATTCTCATATCACCTAATAACAAATTACAACAAGCCAACTTCGTTTGTTTAGAGGTGAGCTTTAGAGAGAGAAGCTTTTTTTTTCTTAAGCGTAAGATAATCAAAGTCCACAAAATTGCTGGAGAGAGATTGAAGGGGTATTTTGTAGGAAAGAATCTGCACTTAAGTTTCAATTGAATCAACTATTATATGAATCACAATATTGTGTCTATACTTTGTAATTGAAAAAAAAAATGAACAAGTTGTCAATTATTACTTTTTCAATCATTATTCTTTCATGATGGCCTCTCATCAGCGGTAGGAAGATCGATCAAATGGAGACATTAAATACCAATGGTTTGACAGTGATTGCGCACATTAAACCAACACAAATTAGAAAATTTGTTAAAATAGCCTGAGAATAGCATCTAACACCTTACCTTGATTTTAGCACCAGTCTCCATATGTCATGGCTCATAGAGGTTATAGGAGATGCGACCCACAAGAGCATGAACTTTTCATTGAATTAATAATCACATGGCACGTGCACCAAATTAAGGACATGTCCTCTAACTCACTTTGCAAGTGACAACTGTCAATAGTTTGACATAGTTTTGACGAGCATCGTACATGCATTTCTTGTAACATCAACATGTCTCCGAATTCTGAAATTAACATGCAAAGAAACTAAAAAGCTTGTGACAACATCAGAGTTCGTTTTGGTTCATCAGAAAACAACACGCATGGCTGCATCAATCTCCTCTGTTGCATGTTTTTCAAGGATGCATAAATAAAATAAAATAAAAAGTTCTTTGAATGCATTAATTTCTTCATGTGAGGTGTTACCAGATGTGAGGATATAAGGAATTGAAGAGAGAAGAGAGCAAAATGATTGGAAAAGATAGCGGTGTTATGAAGGCATGGGAGGCAACGATGAGAAAGACACATGCAGTTGCAAAGAAGCGTGCAAACAGCATATTTGGGACGATATCTTTGGCACATGTTGTGGATGAAGAAGAAAATAACAACAATGATGATTATGATGATGATAACGAAGAGAATAGGAAAAACGAGACATTTGATGTATACATTGAAGAGAAGGTTCTACCAAATGGCGATTACTACACAGGGGAATGGGCAAATAACTTCCCACATGGGCTAGGGAAATACCTGTGGACAGATGGGTGCATGTATGTTGGAGAATGGTTCAAAGGGAAAACAAAAGGAAAAGGTAGGTTTAGTTGGCCTTCAGGAGCAACATATGAAGGTGACTTCAAGAGTGGTTTCATGGATGGGAATGGAACATACACAGGGTGTAATGGAGAGACTTATAAGGGACAATGGGTGATGAACTTGAAACATGGTCATGGTTTCAAGAGTTATGCAAATGGGGATTGGTATGATGGGGAGTGGAAGAAGGATTTGCAAGATGGGGAGGGAAGGTATGTGTGGAAGGATGAGAGCCATTATGTTGGGGAATGGAGGAATGGGACTATTTGGGGCAAAGGGTCATTTGTTTGGGCTGAAAATGGGAAAGTGTTTGAAGGGTTTTGGGAAGATGGTTTGCCAAAAGGGAAAGGGACTTTCAAGTGGCCTAATGGGATTTCTTATGAGGGAAATTTTAGTAAAGATGGTAAGGATCAAAATGGTACATACCATAATTCATGCGAGTCATCATCAGATGGTGAAGAAGGGCATAGTGAATTATGGGATCCTCAAGAGTTGTATAGTGAGTTGAATGGTTATTCAGTTTGCCCTGGGGAGAAGGTTCAGGTGATGCCATCACACAAGAGGCTTGCGGTTTGGAGGTCTACAAAGACAGGGGAGAGTGCTAAGAACAGGAGAATGTCGTTGGATGGAAGGGTGAGCATTGGCTTGGAGAGGCCAAGTGATAGGTTGCAAATATGGGATGGTGGGGAGAGTGATGCTAGTGGTGCTAAAACTCCTACTATGGGGAGTGATTTGGATGAAGATTTGATGGGTTTGCGTGTGGATGATGGTGGTGAAAGTTTGGGTCAACACCAACCTATTAAAGCACCAAAGAAATCAAAAAGGCAGGGAGAGACAATATGCAAAGGACACAAAAATTATGAGCTCATGCTCAATTTGCAGCTGGGAATCAGGTTAGGTTCTCTAATTGACTTCTTTTGTGCCAATAACTTTATAATATTTCATGTTCCATAATTTCTTGGACTTCATAGGCATTCTGTTGCAAGGCCTGCTCCAACAGCATCACTTGATCTCAAGCCTTCAGCTTTTGACCCTAAGGAGAAAGTGTGGACAAGATTTCCACCCGAAGGATCCAAATACACTCCACCACATCCATCGTGTGACTTTAAATGGAAGGACTATTGCCCAGTAGTTTTTAGGTCAGGCCTATTATCACTCAATTTGTTGTTCTTATTAGTTATTTTGTGCATATTATACAACTCATTCAATGAATAACTTATTATTTATGCATGAAATTTCCTTTTGTCATTAAGTTATCTGTGGTTCCCTCTTGCCATAAACAAGTTTAATTCTGTGAGTTTAATTTTGATACATTATCCAAGATTTTTGCATTGCCGAACAATTTTAAATCACCTTAGCTAAGACAATTCAAGTGATAATGTGAGTGACATTTTCTTCAACTTATACATTGCACTTTGTCTTCAGAACTTTAAGGAAGCTATTCAAGGTGGATCCAGCTGATTACATGTTATCCATATGTGGAAATGATGCCCTTCGCGAACTTTCCTCTCCAGGAAAAAGTGGTAGCTTCTTTTACTTGACCAATGACGACCGTTACATGATTAAAACAATGAAGAAAGCTGAAGTGAAAGTGAGTTCTACTGTCTTGCCATGTTCGAAATATCTTAGGAACCGTGACACATCTTTCCTAAAATTTGGCCATATGCTTCATTTGTGTTGCAGGTTCTATTGAGAATGCTTCCATCTTATTACAATAATTTTCGAGACCACCAAAATACTCTTTTGACAAAGTATTATGGCCTGCATTGTGTAAAGTTAAATGGACCTATTCAGAAGAAGGTACATTTTTTTATCACGAGTGTCAAAAAACGAAGTTCTGTTAACAAAAAATTGTACAAAATAATTAACATGGCCTCATTTTTTCCCTTTAAACTTTTAATATACTTTATGTTTTACAAACTTTGAATTTTTGCCATTAATTTAACTTGTGTTTGAGTATAATAAACTTCTTAACATGTTTGGTTTTCCAGGTTCGATTTATCATTATGGGCAACCTCTTTTGTTCTGAGTATATCACCCATAGACGCTACGACTTGAAGGGTTCCTCACTTGGACGCTTCTCAGATAAGCCTGAGACAGATATTAGTGAAACCACAATCCTTAAAGATCTTGATCTTAATTTTATATTTCGACTGGAGAAGTCCCGGTTTGAAGAATTTTGCAGGTGATAAGGATTTTGATACCATAATCTGTAATTTTGTATTTATAAGTTGTATTTGACTGCTATTATATATTTGGAAAACCAATGATTTAAATTGTGACAAAATACATGTATATGCATAACACTTAGTGAAGTTAAAATTCATTCCCTTGATGATTTTCCAATGATTGGTTACAATTTTGTAGAACAAATAAATGGTTAAGTTAAACAATTGAGAATCAAAATAAGATTTTCAGTTTTAATTTGTGGTCTTATGTCAAATTAAACTAAGCATGTCAAACATATATTTGTTCTCCAGACAAGTTGATAAGGACTGTGAGCTTCTAGAACAGGAGGGAATTATGGACTATAGTTTGCTATTGGGCATTTATTTCAAAGATATATCACCGGATGGGGAAATTATTCCTTTACAATCTCGGACTCCTGTTGGTGATTTTCTAACCTTATATGAAGTAGTCTATAACCTCAGTGCTCAAATATATGTGTGTTTGGGTTTGTGGTTTGACAACTCCAGAATGACCCTTTTATTTTCCAACTCTAGGTGATTCAGAAAATGGAGGAAATCCCCATACTTCATGTGAAGACACAGACCAACCTTCTTCTGATCCTTCCAGGTGAAATGTCTATTTAAAGTTATTTTAGCATACACAGTTTGAAGATATAAGGTGGCTTGAATGATTAAGGGAGAAGAGAAGGGGGAAAAGGTCACGATTAATCCTCCTGCTAACAAAACTAATATTTTAATAATTAACATTCGCCAATTAAAAAAAATAAGCATACACAGAGCTTGCAATTAGTTGTGCAGCTTTGTGCTGCTAAACTTTAAAAGAATAGATACTACTAGACTAATTAACAAAGACTACATCCCACACCCATACAGCCACAACTCAGTATGTAATGAACAAAACTTACCATTAGTATGAACATCTCTAGTTAGTGTTATTTATGAGTTCTTTAAACTTTAGAACCAATTCTTATGTAATTTCATCATTTGACCAAACATGGCAATTCTTATATAAGAATCGTTAATTTATATAAGCACTCAATCTTTTTCTTGAATGATCAATTGTTCTTCTCTCAACTTACACTCTCTTGCAATTCTAATTTGATCAAATTCTCTCTCTCCCTCTCTATATAGAAAGAGAGAGAGAGAGAGAGAAGAAAGGGAATTGTAGGACTCATTTTAAGTTCTTAAGAATTGCACTGGTAAAAAGAAAACTTGTTAAAAGTTCTTAAATCTCATGTGACATTGTAGGGTCAACTAATAGTAAATTAAGCACTCTGCCACAGTTGCACCATTAAAAATGTTTTAACCTAACTGCATAATGGTTCATACATCTAGCAAATTAATCATGTATTTAGCTATACAATCAGATTTGTTATTAGTTTGGTGGTGTGCTAGTGTTGGAGGAGAAGCTTCTATTATCCTATAAATACATGTACCACTTGTATCAATTCATTCAGTAACAATATTAACCTCTTTACTTGCAAGAATTCACTTGAGCCTAATGGTTATGGTAGCTTATAATTTTATCTGCTTGCTTTAATTTGTCCTTTTTTCCACTTAGTATTTCCTGGTTATTAGCACATTTACTTAGCATTATCCCCCCTCCAATATTTTTCTTGAACAAATTATTTCTTTAGCTAAGGTATTAGATTTTGATTTAATTTGAAGTTAATAAGAAATGTGATGTACAACGTTTTCCAAGTAATCTAGTTAGGCTTTATCTAATGGTGCTCTCCTTGTCTATGTGAAAGCATACATAATCCATTCAATAATATGTACAACAATTTATCATTCTTGCAAGATGAACAACTCAAAGCTTAATATGGTTATTTGTGTGTATTGGAGTGTCTGCAGTATCATATTGGGTATGAATATGCCAGCAAAGATTGAAAGAACAGTGAGAAGAAGTGGTTGTGAATTACAACTTATAGGAGAACCAATTGGAGAATTCTACAATGGTGTGTTGACTTTTGGTATCATAGACATACTTCAAGACTATGACATTAGCAAGAAGCTTGAGCATGCCTACAAATCCATTCAATATGACCCGACTTCAATATCAGCGGTTGATCCTATACAATATTCTAGGCGTTTTCGTGATTTCATATTTAGAATATTTACTGAAGACTCTTGAAAAGGTATACATGATTCTTCATTTTCTTATTTGGATACAACATGGTTACAAATATCCAATTCAAAAATAGCAGTGTTGGGGTGTTGGGGTGTTGCGAGTTACACCCTTCCTGGCTTGACTTGGTACACTTTTGAAATTTTCGTTGTTGGGAAGGAAAATTTTGGTTCTACAATTGAGATTCACGTGATTTTGGGTACTAATTCAAACCTATTGTTTATTGTACGTTCTTAATTATCTTAATTCTTTGTATAGTACAAACGTACAATATATATAACATATGTGAACACTGAACACATAATGGAGAATGAATTGAAAGCAATAGTGATTGTGTATTGCATCTTGTAGCTAGAATATAATATCGTGTCCTTTATTATAAATTGTTTTATAAGAGATGGAGAGGGTTGATAAGGAATTAAAACTTTTTGTATTAGATTGGGACGTATATAGGTGAATGGAAATTTATAAATGTATATGTATACTATTTTATTTCTCGAAGTTTTTGTGCCATCAATTATTTCATTGAATAAAATAAACAAAGTTACTCATTAAGTTCTCAATTTCAAGAAACTTCTCAAGAACACCATTTTTAAAAGCTAAAATGATTTTTTTTTCATAAATTACAATCAATTTATTCAGCTTATTTTTTTAGAAGAACAGAAGGCAAGGTATAGTTAATTCAATTTATTTTCTTAATTTTTTCCTATAATTTTTTTATTATAAATATATCCATATTGACAGGCATTGAAAGAATCGTGTTTCTCCTTATAATGCAATCACGTTTTGTTTACAACTTATCCTACCTTAAGTAAGCTATAGTTATTTTTTCGGAAAGTGATAAAAAGGAGAGACACTCCTAATTCTATTTTGGATAGTGTGCCAATAATATGTTAGGGCACCGTGCATAGACTCATCTGAAAAATTCTGGCATGTACAAGTCTAAATTATAAGTAATTTTTATCTTGTCGTAACTACTCAACTAATTCATGTACAATAAAGGAATCTTCTTAAAGAGAGCGTTGTTCATTGAGGAGAATTTTTTTAATGTCAAGGAAAATCAAACTCATAATCATGAGGAGAATATAGGATTGATTCAATATCCTTAATCACCTGGGTCAACTCACATAGTTAGAGGTTAAATTAAAAAATTAAATTTCCCAGTAACATTGAGTTAATATCAAATTCATTATTATTTTAAGAATATGTGAGGCATATTAATTTTGGGGAAGGGTTGATGGGATTGGAATATCTTTCAAGTATGGCTTGTGGATCAGATTATGTAGAGCTGAAACCGTAGAACAGGAAGCTGATGAATGAGTTCAGTTATAAATGAATGGGTGCAGAAACTTGAAAGGGACGGGTTCAGCATGTGTGTTGTGTTCCAATAGAACAAAACGAAAAATTGGTTGGCTTTAGAATGCTGGAAAAGCCACTCTTAATTTACAATTTTGTGTTATTATCAATATAGAATAGAAGCCACTTTTAATGCAAATTTTTTTCATAAAACTTTAATTTTCATTGGAAAAACAATACAAACAACACATAATTAAGAAATTTGACATGTACATAATTTGTTTCAAGTGTATTTCTTATCGTAGACTCCCCTATAATATACATGTCATATAATGATTTAAATGAATATGATAAACTGTATGTAAGAAAGATAATCTTATACATTTTTTTTTTTTTTGGAAATAAACACAGAAGAACGAATTGTAGGTATATGAAGTGTTTTCTTGCAGTGGCGCTGTTTGTGTAAAACCGTAATCGGAAAGCTATTATGACCTTGTATGGGCAAACATACATATGGATCAAGTGGAGCCGAAAGAAAAGCAAAATAAAAATCTGATAAATTTTTTTTTGCTGAAGTAAAAATCTGATAAATACTTCGTGCTTGAGGAGTAAACTAATAATTTAATTGTTACAAAAAAACCTAATTACCTAATCGCTTGGTGCTGAATTCATGGATTCATCAAGCAATTTGTTTGATGAAACATTTTTTTTGTGTATTCTTTTGATGAAACACAACATATTCTCTTTGTATTAATTTACAAATAGTCATAATAAGTTCTTTCGTATTTAATACGAAAGCATCCTAATTCCACAAAGTTAAGAGAATTGGATCAGCATAAGTTTATTTGGCAAGAAATGTGGATGCTTTCGAAGTGTTTAAAATCATCACTTGCCTAAAAGAAATACTTTTGAAAATAATAAATTATAAAAACTTTCATTATTTCCCTTTGCATCGGATTCTAGTCAAAACTCAAAAGTGATTTCGAAAGAAGCTGAGAATCCACTAGAAATAAATGAACTATAATATATATATATATATATATATATATATATATATATATATATATATATCACGTTTCATTCAAATAATATTACATCTTTTATATCTGAATAAATTCTCATTTTATTGTCCATGTAATTTAAGGCATATAGATCATTTTGGGTTCTAATTTTATAAACGACGAGGATTAATTTTTAGTTCTTTTCAATGCAAATCAATAGTAAAAATTAAAGTGAAAAACAATTGAAATGAATGACTTTTCTTAAAATTATAATTAAAATGATCTATTATTTTCTTGATAGTTTTATTAATGAATTATTACTTTATTGACAGTTTTTTATGTGTTTGGAATCATGTCTGCAAACTACATCAACCACCAAAACTACAATTACTAGTTTTTGAATGATGTAAAATCAGAAAGACGTAACTCATAAGCAAACAAACATTTTTTCATAGTCAAAATTTTCATTTTATTTTTAATATAAAATAACAAATTATTAACTATTAAATTAGAAGACATCACGTAAAAGTATAAATTAACCAGAAATATTCTATGCACTAACCTTTTGCCGCACAAAAATCACCTCTGGAATTTAGCCATGATTGTCCTTTTTATGGTATTCTATTAAGTTATTCAACCACTTCCTTTCTTTTAATGGGTTGGAATTGGAAACTACGTACCCTACGTTTCTTCTCACAAGTTCTCAAAGAAACAAAATTTCTTAATAGTAATATATATATATTAAAATAGCTTAATTATCAATTTAATCCTCAAATCGTTTTCAACTATTCAATTTGGTCCTCAAATTTTAAAAATGTTCAATTTGTTTTTCAAGTTCCTAGAAATTAATCAATTTGGTTATCAAAATTTTAAAATATTCAATTTAATCCTTAATTTTTTTAAAATGAATCAATTTGATTGTCGAATTTTTAAGAACTTAAAGATCAAATTGAATAATTTAAAATAATTTGATAACCAAATTGATTCATTTTAAAATAATAAATTTGAGGATCAAATTGAACATTTTAAAATTTTAGGAACCAAATTGAACCATTTAAAATAATTTGGGGACCTATTTGATAGTTAAGCTTATTAAAATTGATTGATTGAGATGACAAAATTAATAATAGTTACTCTGTCTATCCCTAAACATAAGACTATTTTTTCAATTTTATTTGTCTATTTTTATAAGACTCTTTTTCAATTATTTTTTGCAATAATTATTTTTTACTCAAATACCCTTTATTACTTTACAATAAATGTTATATATTTAAAATATAAATAAATTATCCCTCCTATAAGCATTGGATAAGAAAACTAACACACATTAATTAACTAATTAATTAGGTGTAAAGGCAATTAAGTAGAAAGAGAGATTATGAGTCCAATTAACTTATGGGTAATTTTGGTAAAATAATACAAATTATTAATAAATTTAATACTACTAACTAAATTAACCAACTTTCTTAAAGGGTGTGAATTCCTTAAAAAGATCTTAAATTTAGGAACGAAGGGAGTAGTTGCTTCAAAAGAGTTAAGAATGATAAAAATTTACTAAATTTTCAATATTGTAATTTAAAAAATATAATTTTTGTTGTGTTAAGTCAAAAAACATTTATGTCTTAAGACGAATCAAGACTCCTAATTATTTTGATAAGATACAAATAAATACAAAAGTTAAAAGTTGTATCTTATACAATATCAGACCATGCTTCATGATCTTGCGTTTGGGCTATGAGACGAAAGCAAGTTTAAGTTATGATCTAATACAAGCATTAAAGAATGACATTTAAGACTTCATGTATTTCTATGTGTCTAAGATTCATTTTGTAGAAATGCTCTCCTATGATCTGTCGAATCCTATGAACAATAAATGAAGCATAAGTTCTAAAAGTGTCAAACAAGCATCAAAAGATATGCTATAATGTGACAGACTTGCTTTGACCAAAAGGAACTCTTTTGCTGCTGAAGTGTCCTACACAAAATTCAATTAGAGTGGTTACACCGCATGAGGAATGATGTACATTTAATTTAAATGATCCAACGACCACAAATATCAAATGCAAAAGTTTAAGTAAAGAAATTCACCCGTTATGAGACAACATACACTTGAAGATGAATGCTACAAATACTAGAAGCTTTGAAAAAATGGACATACAAACCTACGCACTACCATTTGAATTCTCTATGTAAAAAGTTTTTTTAAAATTTTTTATAGTTGTAAAAAACTCTCAAAACATCTTGAGAGAAAAACATTAAGTGCTAAGATTTGACATTCATCTATAAGATGCTTAAGAGTTAGTCATTGTGCAAACAAACAACAAAATCATTTAATTTGTATGTAGTTAGCAATAACTTGGTAGGACGAAAAATACATGATTGTATCAAGCTTGAGGTAAAACTTGTTTTGTAGAGTCAAAAGTGACCGTGAAAGAATATTTCTAACTTTGAGAAGTTAGTGAAATTTGGTAATTTATTAAGAACTGGACATAATTTCTATGGTTGAGATAACTTAATATAATTTTTTTTGTCTGTTTATCTTTCGTTTACACTGACTCAGAGTTTGAATTTGATTTTCTTATAATTTATTTCTTCTTACAAAGTTTGTTTTAATCATTTGAAAGTTATTTGTGAAAATTTGCTATCTGTTTGACAAAATTCTTCATACGATAACTTTATTTTAAAAAAAAATTTAAAAATTTTTAAAATCACAACTCAACCCGTTTTTTATATTTGCCTTTACATGTTACATTAGTTATTAATTTATATAAATTTGAATTTTCGTGTTGAACACGACATTTTCTACACTATTACTTTTCTTTGTGATTTGTTTTTGAGTCAATCTTTACTTAGTATTTATATTTTGAAATTCTCTAAAATTAATAATTATTTTAGTACTCTTTTATACCATGTTTTCTAGTTAACATTTTTTACTTCTGAAAATAATAATAATTTTATTTTTCATTTAGATAAAGATTTCTTTTTTCTCCTAAATTCCAGTTTTAATTGCCTTTCAAATTTTCTTTTGATATTAAAATTTCATTTTCATTCCCATATCTCACCCTTTGAAAAATTAAAATACATGAACTAACAGTTATCAAAGATCAATATCTTTATTTTTTAATAAAGGTCTAAATCTTCTAGACTTCTACATTTTTTTCTTTGACTACTATGATTTTAGAAAAATATTTCTATAACTAGATCGTGCCACATAGGAAGAAGACCTAACTCAAGGGCATTTAAGTGTAAAGTATAATTTATCTTTTTAGGTTAATTGTTGAGATTTATATAGGGATGTATCGTAATGGATCGATTCGATGTTCCCGTGAGGATTTATCATATTTGATGTGTCCAATGCTACCATATCCTGGAACACATATTACAAATGATTATGATTGCTTGCGAGCTAAGGATCTAGTGATGTATTCGGGCAAGATATTAACTGATCATACGATATGCACGATTGGATTCTGAGCGCCTTGTCTAGGAGGAGCCCGATTGAGTTGGACCATTAAGCATATAATCGACCGAGAGAATCGAAGGGGCATATGCAGCTTGTAGTCTATGTAGGGTGGGTGCGAGCTTAAAAAAAAAAAGAGTCTGTTAAGAATCCATGCTTCGCAAGGAAGTCTATAAAGGTTGTGAATTTGCTATTGCGGATTTTGTGGGATAAATTTATCCACATGCTTAATCTAGTTACACTTACACATAATAAAGAGTGACATTATTAAAAAAAGAAAATAAAGAGTGACATTTACTTTTCCAAAATCATGGTAATAGAAAAAATTAAGAAAAAACACGGAGAGTATCTTTTTCCGTTACCGGTAACTCCCGCGGTCAGGTTTTTTGTCAACGGATCTGGGAATTGCAAGTTTACGTTCAGCACGCTTCTCGTGACGTCACCCCATATTTTTATATTAAAAATTAAACGAAAAAACACGTTAATTTAACAATTGAAAATATAATAAAAAGGATAAATAGTCATTTTCGTCTCTAAATCTGTCATTGAAAGATGAAAATTCAAATTTTTGTCCTTGAAAGTGAAAAAAGTGTGACAAATCTATCACTCCATACTTTCGTCAATTATCGTTAATATCGAGGACGAATTTGTCAGCGCATTACACATTCAAAGACAAATTTGTTAGTTATTTACTCAAAATATAATTTAATCTTCATATTTTCTCTCTTTTAATCATTGCAAGCATAACATTACAATAAATACTTAAAAATTAGAAAAAAAAAGCACAAGTTAAAACAAACATAATAATAAACATAATATTGATTAGTAAGTATAATTTATTTGTTATTCTTAAATTTCTATTATAACAACATTAGATAATGACAAAATCAAATTAAGTTTCATTTTTTTGTAAGGATTAATATAATGACTGTACATTTTAATTTATTTGAGCCTTATATTTTTGGTAAGTATTATCTCATATTTTTGTATTGAAATTTATCTTATAAAAAATATGAGACCTATGCAAACAAAAATGCACAGTCATTAAATTAATAATTATAAAAAAAATGAGACCTAACTTGATTTTGTCATTACCTAATGTTGTTATAATAGAAATTTCAGAACAACAAACAAATTATGCTTATTATTATGTTTGTTTTAACTTATAATACTTATCCAAAATATGAGGTTTAAACAAATTAAAATACATAATCATTACATTAATCCTTACAAAAAAATAAGACTCAACTTGATTTTGTCATTATCTAATGTTGTTATAATAGAAATTTAAGAACAACAAACAAATTATACTTAGTAATCAATATTATGCTTATTATTATGTTTGTTTTAACTTATGCTTGTTTTTCTAATTTTTAAGTGTTTATTATAATATTATATTTGCAATGATTAAAAAAGAGAGAATATGAAATTAAATTATATTTTGGGTAGAGAACTAACAAATTCGTCCTTAAATGTGTAGTGCAATGAAAAATTCGTACTTGATAACGGATGAAAGTTAACGGAGAGATAAATTTATAACACTTTTTTCACTATTAGGGATAAAAATTTGAATTTTCATCTTTCAGAGATAAATTTGTCATTATCTTACATATTTAGGAACAAAAATAACTATTTAACCTAACAAAAATGTATGATCGACAAAGATTATGCGATGGAAGGGTCTTCCTTTGAGAAAAAAAATCCTCTGCGTACTTGTGTTCTGAAATCACCGGGTAAATACTTATCTGAATTCACACTTTTTGAAGTGGCATTTTTATTTTTTTTAAGGTTAATTAAATTGATTTTTATTTAGGTTAGCGCGGACAACTTTAGGATGCTTTATTGAATGTATAAAAAAATGATTATTGCAATAATTTTATTATTTATGTCCTTATAAAATTATTTTTATCAATTTAATTATTATTATTGCTTCTCAATTTTGTTAATTATCTAATATTTTAATTCTCTCTCGTATTTCACAATTCTTTAGTTATTTTCCTCTATTTCGTTTTAAATTTTTTTATTTTTCTTATTTCTTCACTTTTAATCTTTTTTACTCCTCAACATGTACAATGATAGTTGTTTTGAGTTTAGAGTTTCATGAGAATATCATTAGACCTAACTATCTTACTATATATAAACAATCCATTTGTTTGACTATTTGGTTGAATGATCCAAATTATCATGTCATGTCATATTATGATGTATCAATACTCCTTTATTTTTCCTTGATGACTCAACCTATGATTCAATGAATATGGAGAAATCACATTATCCCAAGTAGCGAATAAACATCTTCTCATTAGGAATTTGAATTTGTTGGGATGAAAAGCAAAAAGGCATAAATTCTAAATTCATTGGGGGTTACATGGCGTACGTTGTGATGATCACGTTCCTCCAACAACACGGGGAATCTTGGAATGTAAGAAGGGGGGTCCCACGCACACCAGCGAGTAAGCGTGGAGCTGAGCACAGAGTGCAGAAACCAGGTGTCCACAAACGAAGACAAGAGAGTGAAGTGAGAGGAGTTGGTGGCGTATGTGTGACTCAGACACTTCCTGTGTGACTCAGCCACTTCCTGACCTCTCCCTCTTCTCCCTTTTATCTTCATTCTCATTCTATTTCTATTCTCCACACACACTCACACTCTCATCTTTTCTCTCTCTCGATGATGGCGCTGCACTCCGTGTCTTCCGTTTCGCACGGGCTTAGCCTCGCCGAGCCATTCCCTTTCCTCCACAACGCTCACGTGCTTCTCGACTTCGCGCCTCTCCGCCGCAAACCTAAGCGCCGCACTCGCAGACTCACGGCGTTTCCCTCGCCGTCGTCCTCGCCGCTCCGTTATTCCGCCGTCAAATCCGTTCTCCACCTCGACCGCTCCACCGACAACAACCGCCTTCATAATTCCTCTGCTTCGTCTTCTTCCGATTCCAAACCGCAGGTCTGGTTCTGGTTTTGCTTTCGTCGTAACATTTTTTTTTCTTTTTTCATTTTTTGATTGTTTTTCTGTTTCGCGAGAAGTTGTGAATCGGACGATAGAACGGTAGAAGAAAGCGGTCTCGAATTTCTTTTAGTCATAATCGCGTCCACGCAACACTGTAGTAGAAAATCTCGCGAGATAATGAATTTGTTAAAATGAAAATGAGACAATCACGAGTTGAACGATTATGAATTGTTGTGAAGAACTTGATACGACTTCATTTCGCCGACATGAGTTTTCATGATCATTCTGATATAAACGTTACTCTGTACTTCACAATATAAACAAGGGAGTTATAAAGGAAAATGCCATGGCTATTTAGAGCATGTTTGGTTTGTAGTTGCAAACTTACGTTTGAGGCAAAAGTAATTTTGCCAATGGATCAGGAGTTCAGGACCATTGTTTTTCTTTTTATCCGTTGGATTTGCATTGGAATGCGTGCCGCAAACCAAACATGCATTTTAGTTGGCAGGGGAATGGTTTTGTACAGTGAATTTCCAAGGCCTAACCTCTCTTCACTTAGGATTGTTTTACGTAGAGGTAGCTTCAGAGAACTTAGGTTGGAAAGGGCATTGCAAATTTGATTCTGTCTTTCTTTGGAAAGAGAATGCTATAAACTGTAAACCAAAGGCAAGAGACCAAGTCCTTAACTGAATGACCTTAATAGGATCCCTGTTAGCAACTCCTAAAAGCGAAAAATCAAAGAAACATCAATCACCAAGGTGAAAGCAAGGGAAAAGAGGCTTCCCTTATGGAATTGAGACTCAGACTCTTTGTTCACAATCATGAAAATTCTAGCAGTTAGTTCAGAGAACTAGAAATCCAATTTCTCTATATAATGCTTATTCCATAATCTTGTATAAGAACAACCCTCCAACTTCCCTAATCATAACCTAGAGAGGACCCAGGTGATCAGTTTGTATGAGCTAGTTACATGACTAATTGGCTGATTATACTCATCCTTAACTTTGTTAGATATATCCTTTAATAGCATGGGATTCATGGATGTAGAGTTGAATATCCTGTCATTGGGTGAAAACTATCCAACACGAAGTTACTCCTTTTAAGAAATTCCAATAATGTGGGAAGAAGGCTACAGTGCAGCTGCCAGGTCCTGGAGCTTACCAATTATGATATATATATATATATATATATATATATATATATATATATATATATAATATTTAAATGTATCATACTTTATTAAGGAGTATATTCTACAATACCAGGTTATCAATTGCACTTTCTTTGTCTTCAATTTTTTTTTAGAAATGTATTGGGGACCATAATCATATCATATGTAGAATGATAACAAGCTACCAATTGAGTGTTCTTTTTTAAGC
>CM023943.1:21920839-21934091 GCA_013407115.1 Glycine latifolia
CCCCCCCCCCCCCCCCTGTTCGTTCCTTCAATTTTGTTTAAATGATGCTTTAGCAAATGTTTAACAGAACAAGTGTCATCATTTAATTACTTCATGAATATATAGAATTCCATAATGACTTTGTAGGTCATAATCCAATTCATATGTAGAATGGTAACAATTGGTTGTACTCTTGTACCCTTGTTTGTTTGTTTGTTTGTTTGTTTTTTCAATGTGCTTTTCAGTATTAGACCCTTGATATCTGGAAGCCACATTTCACCACAACTAATCTGAATCAAGTTGGGTTTGGTTGACCCATTTGGGAATAAAGCTCTCCCATTCCCACTTGAACCAACGGATGTTGGTCCACTTTAAATGATGCTTTAGCAAATGAAAAGCTGAGCAATTATCATCTGGTTTAAGTATGAATTTTGCATTTTTTTTCTTGTTGCATTTAAGTTTGTGATTAGCAGTTTGATTTGCAATTAATTAAAAGGGTTTCAGTGGCCCAATGCACAAAAGATTCCCACCATTGTGGGGTCTGAGTTATTTTAGAGCATTATTTCTCAAATGCTTTGCTAATCAACTGTTCAATATTGTGGCATGTAATCTACATGATAACATTCCAGTCACTTGTTGCACAGGTTGCAAACTTGGAGGACATATTATCAGAGAGAGGAGCCTGTGGGGTTGGATTCATTGCCAATTTGGAGAATAAGGGATCACATGAGATTGTCAAGGATGCTTTAAATGCTTTAAGTTGTATGGAACATCGTGGTGGCTGTGGAGCAGATAATGACTCTGGCGATGGTTCAGGGCTGATGACTGGAGTTCCATGGGAACTATTTGACAGTTGGGCCAACACGCAAGGGATTGCTTCCTTTGATAAGTCGCACACCGGTGTTGGAATGGTTTTTTTTACCCAAAGATGCACAACATCTCAATGAGGCAAAGAAAGGTAATAGTGTTCTTATTTTGAATGTTGAGGATTAGTTGAGCTCCAAGAATGTCTGTCTTTTTTTGGTTTCCCTTAGATAAGCATGTTTAATTGTTTGTGATAAATTTTGTTGATAGAGCCTGAAAATTTTTAGTACAATTCATTTAAACTTTTAGTTTAGTTAGAAATCCAACTAACTAAACAACAAACTAGCTGACTACAACAAACTTAACTAACCTGATACAACAGACTTTTGCCATCTCCGCGTAGCTGAGCCTGGCACTGAACTCACTACTGATACAGTATACTCTAACAATTCCTGTCGCATATTACATGCTGCATGATGCTCTCCAGCTTTTATGTAAGGGATTTTTTCTTATTGCTCATTGATCCAGTATGCTATTCTCTTATTTGCTTAGTTATTCACATGCAATACAAGTCTACAAACCACAAGCTTTGTAGAACTTGTAGTTGAAGTATATATTTCAATTAAGACATTGAAGAAAACAAATGATAAGCTTACATACATTATAAATCTTTGCTGTTGTTGCTATCATAGCTTGTGTAGTACAGTATATGCTATTTGATGTCTCTTTACTTCATATTTCAATTTTCAATATCATTTCTGTATTGAAGAGGAACTGAATTTCTCTAGGATCTTTTTTTTTTTCGTTGTTAAAGATGTAGTTGTCTTAAATCTTGTGTATATCATGTGTGGTGCTGTGCAGTAACTTTTGGCTATGGCATTTTAGCATGGATCCCCCATAAAATCAGTCTTTATCATAATTCATATCAAAACCATTTCAAATGATGAAACTCTCAATATCATACTTATTAAATTCAACCTTTCATAAATAAATTCTATTCCAACTATATACAATTCAAAAACCTTAGAAACTAATGCACAAGAACTGCTGAATATCCTTGAGACAAACCCAATATTAATTTAACTGCTGAAGATCTAGCCATTTTTGGAGCTTGATCTGCCCATTACACCCTAGTTAGGATATACAGCAGTTACGGGTCTATGAATTCAAAATAAATCATTGTATTAGAGGTAATTACTAATTGGAGACCTCCCTTGAGGTTAGAAAATAGCAATAGTTACACCTAAACCCTGCTTGTTTTAGAATTAGTCAAATTACATTTACACCTACCTACCTTACACATTCCTTACTTTGTTACTTTTAAAGGTATTATGTATATGGTTTATACACAAAAAATAAAGGAGGTATGCCTAATTTTTCAAAAGTAAAGGGTGTTACTGTGTTAAAGCATAAGAATGATATATAAAATAAGGGATGTAAATATAGTTTCTAAATTAAGTAGGGTCTAAATGTAATTACGGGTATTCTCAATGGAGGTTTTTAATTATCCCTTGCTATTAAGGCTATTGTTTCCAAAGATTTGCAATAAAATAAAAATATACCCTACGGGGGGTTTTGGTAGGGGGATTCTTTTTAGTTTCCCAGGAATCTTAGGTTGGGAATCTTAAATTCCTACATTTGGTATGCATATTTTAAAAGTTATTCCCAGGAATCGTTTTTTAATTGAGTTTCCCACAAAACATTCCCATGGGAGGTAGTGGGAATCTAACTTTCCTGAGTTAAAAAAAAAGAGATTAGTGTAGTAAATATAGTTAAAGTTTTACATATTACTCTTATTAGATCATTTGATTTGATAAACATTTTAAATTTTCGGTAAAAATATCATGTTAATATTTGATTCCCAAAAAATCTTATATAAATCTTCTTAGGAATATTTATGAAAAACCAAACAATTTTTAATCATTCCTAGGAATCATGAATCCCAGGATTTATGATTCCGGATACAAAAAAACTTTTCTTGTACCAAACGCTCCCTAAGTGTTTGTGATAGGCCCATATGCATGTGTATAGTGGGAAAGGAAAAAGAGGGCAAGAGAAGGATAACGAGCCTCAATATAAAGGCCTGGAAGTGTATGAAAGGAGGAGGAAGAAGGTAGCACAAGAAGAATTGGTTGGGAGAGGGGCACTTGAGGAAATCATGTAATGAACTATTTCAGGGAGTAAGGATCTATTTGGAGATTTCAGAAAATTTAGGAACCTCTCATTTGGATTCAAATGTTCACAGCAGCTATTTCAAAATGGAATAAAGTTTAGGGATGTCTATATTTTCCCTATTTGTTCTGTTTCTCTATTGGTAATTATGTGAGGACTTTAGTTTTCCTTCTTTCTTGTTATAGGTTCTTTGAAGAAAAATGAATTTGTACATGGCCATGCAAACACGTGTCTGTAACACTATAGTGTAGTATTTTGTCTTCATAAGTACTCTGTGTGCATG
Organism: Glycine latifolia; assembly: GCA_013407115.1. Taxonomy (NCBI): domain Eukaryota; kingdom Viridiplantae; phylum Streptophyta; class Magnoliopsida; order Fabales; family Fabaceae; genus Glycine; species Glycine latifolia. Next base: position 21,924,078 of record CM023943.1, read on the forward strand.
ATAAATGGTCAATTGTGATATATTGGCTTACATTCTCTTAAATGGGCCAAAGTGAATTTTGCACTGTAATACAGCATGTATTCTGACGTGTATTTTAATTTTTTTGTTTAGTTATTGTAAATATTTTTCGGCAAGAAGGTCTTGAGGTTCTTGGTTGGAGGCCTGTTCCTGTAAATACTTCTGTAGTAGGTTACTATGCGAAGGAGACCATGCCCAATATACAGCAGGTATTTGTTAAGATCGTGAAAGAAGAAAACGTTGATGACATTGAACGAGAAATGTACATCTGTCGGAAATTGATTGAAAAAGCAGTAAGCTCAGAAAGTTGGGGAAATGAGCTTTATTTCTGTTCTTTATCCAATCAAACCATAATTTACAAGGGGATGCTTCGCTCAGAAGTGCTTGGGTTATTTTATTCTGACCTTCAAAATGATCTTTATAAGTCCCCTTTTGCCATTTATCATCGAAGGTACAGCACAAATACTAGTCCCAGATGGCCTCTTGCACAACCAATGAGGCTTCTTGGTCATAATGGAGAGATCAACACCATACAGGTTGAGTTTTCTTTTGGCATTTGAATTATTTCTATAAAATTTTACTTTTTTATGGTTTTATGAAATTGCCACAAATTTGTGCAGGGTAACTTGAATTGGATGCAATCACGAGAACCGTCATTGAAGTCACCTGTATGGCGAGGTCGTGAAAATGAAATTCGTCCATTTGGAAATCCAAAGGCATCAGACTCAGCAAATCTTGACAGTGCAGCAGAAGTATGTAAATTATTGAATATAAAATTATTAATTCCTTCAACTTGAGGATCTTGATGATGATGGTGATTCATTTGGAATTTATTGTTGAAATTTAAAAATATTTGATCCTTGTGCTCTTATGGTTCCTAATTTCCTTTACTTGTCATGTTAACTTTTCTTTCAGATTCTGTATAATAATCCATTTGTTTAAAATTTCAATATGTCTAAGTTATTGCTAGGTAATGCCCCTATTAAGGAACATACTTTTGTTTGGACCAAGGTGCTTAATACGGTTGATACAAATGATATTTTATAGATTCATAGGCCTTATGTATCTAGATTGAATTTCTCCCGCTGTCCGTGTTGTGTTTACTGGTGTTCAGAGACAAAGACATCCTTTATTTTTGGAGTTTCTTTGAAGCTCTGGAAATGTCCTTCTGGCATTTTTGTAAAGCAATTGGAATTTGGAAGTGTTTTCCTTGAATCCTTGTTGTCTAATTATTTTAGATGCTTTGGCTGGAAAAAGTGGAGCAAACTTTTATGATCCTTGTGTGTGTGTATATAAAGTTGTTACTTGTTCCGGTGTTTATAGATTAAGTGAAAGTTTTTGTTACAAGTGTCTTCCTTCCAATCTTCTAGAGTTGTTTTGTTGACTTTCATGTGAGTGGTTAAACATAAGTTTTTCTTTCTTTTTTTTTTTGGGGAGGGGTGCCTTTTAAGGATTTGCACAGGAACAAGTGAGTGAGCTCTTTAAAGTTACTCTTTTTGTTTCCTCTAAGAGAATTTCTTATGCTTCTTTATTTGTATTATTCTTATTTCTATTTGATGTATTTCTTCTTTTATCAAAGTAAAATATTGTTAAACAGAAAAAGTGAAAGCAAAAAACTGCTGGTCCAAATAGCAATGGTTGCTCTGAGTTGATTTTCTTGTCATGTTTTTTACTGAATCCTTCTCTCTTTTTAACTGTTGTGTTTCTTACTTTAATATATACAAGTTCCTCATTTGTATTGTTTTTGATAACCTCTGTTTTTAGTTTTTGTTTTGTTTTCATCATCATCATCATCATTATTATTATTGTTATTTGTGTATCGAATTCTCCAGACTTGTTTTAAACTTTTAATGGTCACTTTTATATCTTGATATGAATGGTCTACTATGGTTCAGTTATTGATAAGAAGTGGTCGAAGTCCTGAGGAAGCTATGATGATTCTTGTTCCAGAGGCTTATAAAAATCATCCAACTCTGTCAATCAAATATCCTGAGGTATTTTTTTTATTATATTACCGACATGTCCAATGTCATGGTTATAAATCCCCACTTGTTATTTCATGTTCTATCGACTTTATTTGTCCAAATATGAGAAGCATGTGTTGTGTACGTTAATATAAAATTAATTCATACTTTCTATTATTGAGTTTTGTTTCTCAAATATTACTCTTTCACAGAGAGATGCATGGTTGCATGTAGTAAGTGCTTGTTTTCCTTTGAATTAAAAAAAAAAAGTGATTTTGTCTGGCGTTTTATATATCTGGATAAAATGTGTTTTAGGTTCCTCAAGTTTTGGTCAAAATTAGCGTTAGTTCCTATATTTTAAAATGATTGGTTTGCGTATTTTTTATAATTGGCAAATTTCATCCCTCTTTATAGTTCTTAGGATACTAGGGTAAGGGACAAAATACACCAATTATAATTAAATAACATGAGGACCAAAATCCATGTTTTTGAAGTATAGGGACTAAGATTAATTTTGACTGAAACTTGAGGTACCTAAAACACATTCCCCCGTATAGATTCTGTTTGTAGATTGCTTGTTTAAATGGATTTTGATGCTTGGTGTCCTTTTGTTCTGTTTGCTGAAAAAGTCAAAATAAAATAGAGATGTAGCTTCTTAGTGTAATCCAAATAAGGTTGAAACTCACTTATTAATCTGGCAAAGTTTTGACTTTTGATTTTATGGTTCCCTCGTGTTGTGTTGTTTCTTGTCCATTTTCAGTTCTCTGTAATGATCCCATTTAGTCTTGATAGTGTTCGGACAGAAAGTAAGGGAAAAGTTGTTATTGACAGTTAAAACAGTAATATGGTTTGTTATAGAGAGGGGGGGGGGGGGCGTCATTTAGATAAATAGGAGGGGATCAGAGGAAAGGATTCATTACAACAATGAGAGTAATTATGAAAGGGGTAATCCTTTGTGAAAAGGAAAACTTTGGAGGAAAGTTGCATCTCCTGTTCTCTGTTGTCCAATATAATTGTTCATTTCCTTTGTTTGTTTCTATCAATTTCTCATTTCTCTTTTCTGCATTCATAACTGACAATCTTCTTGATTTTTCTATATTAAAAACCTAATATCTTGATTTTTTAAATATTCATCAACATTTGAAAGTCAAAGGTAAAGTATCGGAAGTAAAACCGGTGTAAAATAGAATTTGACATACCCATTATGAGGTTTAATCATAACTGAATGCTAAGAAATAAAATGGACTGAGTAATTACTAGAATAGCCTATCTAGAGTGGTTGTTAGCCCTTGCCCCTTTAAGACGAATGTTTTCAGTATTCTTCCTTCATGCTTGCTCTGCAAGATTGCAGAGTCTGTTCTGTTTGTTGCATCTTATCTTTTATTTGCTACAATATTTTAAACCATTTTTCTTGAATTTCTGCATGGAAGTGTCCTTAATATTGCTTTTACTTCTTAGGTGGTTGACTTCTATGACTACTACAAGGGTCAGATGGAAGCTTGGGATGGACCGGCCTTGCTTTTGTTCAGGTATAAATGCTTAAAAAAGAATTCAGAGGAACATGGTTGCCTTGTTGGTCTATCACTCTATTCTAATTCATATGAAGTGACTTTAAGAATTTAAGAAGTAGCACTGTTGGTCAGGAAAGGGTGGTTCTTAGAAACTGACAGGTGACTGCAAAAGAAGAATTTAATGGTCCTAATCTGAGTCTGTGTGCTTGTGGTGTGCTTAGTGGAAGCAAGGGGGTGAGGAGTCCAACAAAAAAATTTCCCTAGTGATTATTGATTTCCAGTCACTTAGTTAGTTCTTAGTAACTCTTCTGTAATGAACTAATTGTTCTTGATCAGAGACCAATCCAGGAGTGTTTTTGTTATGCAATTTCTTTACATCATTCTAATATTTAACATTGTTTCCGTTTTCTTTAAGAGAAAATCACCCTGTCAATTTAAATTTAATTATGGGCTTCTGTCATTTTTCTGTGATTGCTGGTAATCCAATTCATGTGTCACAGTGATGGGAAAACTGTTGGTGCATGCCTTGATCGTAATGGACTTCGACCTGCTAGGTATTGGCGAACATCAGATAATATGGTCTATGTTGCCTCTGAGGTGAAGTCCCAAACTTTTATCCCTTTGTTATGTATAATATATGGTTAATTAGTATAATGTTGTATGATTTCACGATTCAGATGACAGTTCTACTCTATTGTCTAACTCTAGAACTTTTAGGAGAAGATGATGTTTTGGCTGCATTTGAACTCGGAAAAGCTAAGATTTGATGAACGCCATTTTACCAAGTCTTCTGTTATCTCGGCTTGTGTAATTTTTTTTTGGTATATGAAAATTAAACTGTTAAGTCCCTTTAGCTTATTATCTTTCTAATAAATGTTTATATTAAACAGAGACTGATAGTCACACATGTAGTTACATTGTACAATCAAGAACAGTATTTCAGATATTAGTATCTGACCTTCTATCCTTTTCTTTGTGCACATGTGAATATGATCTTGCTTTGCCTCTGCCACTGTTTTTTTTATGATTTTTACTTATCAATAATGATAAATAATAAATATCCAACATTATTTGCCTGTTTAAAACATTTATTTGAAATTTGGCATCTCTTGTACTTATGTGCAGTAATGAGAATTACAGTTCTGATGCCACAAATTCAGTTTCATGACTTTCAATTTTTACCTTGTGCCATTTACTTTTAGGTGGGTGTTGTGCCAGTGGATGAGTCAAAGGTTGTCTTGAAAGGCCGTTTAGGTCCAGGCATGATGATAACGGTTGATTTACCTGGCGGTCAGGTTCGCACTGCAGTATTTTCTTATTTTACTTTTGTACACAGCACATTATCTTCTAATGGCTGCTAGTTCCTGCATTATTGATATTGAGTTTGATTTAAATATTTGTCCGACTTAGAAATTTCATTTGCCACAATGCTCCCTGTCCCCCCAATGTGACAAAGTCATTAATTGAATGACATTGTTTGCCCAGAACCTCGTTCTAGAAAACACATTGCTACCCGTTCCTTTTTGGCTTTTCTATTGATACTGAATTTTTGGAAATGAAGCTAAGTTTCCTTCTCTTTATTCTGTTGAATTTAGAGGGAGAGACTTCTGCATATCATCCATATATATATAGTCTCTTATAGACTTAGTGGTGACTATTACCTAGGCTACTATTACATAAGTGCAAATTCCTAGACACTAATTCTCATGAACACTAAATATATTTTTTCATGTGATACATAAACATATTGTTTTCTAAGTGCATTAACTATTATTATTTCTGACATATTTGTCCAAAATCCTTGGGGAGAAGAGGGAAAGACAAGAATGTAGTTGTCAATAGTGTTCTAGCCTTGGGCTTCTACAGGATACAAATAATGGAGCAGTTTTTTGAGAGCGACCGTTGCAGCATTTTATGTGCTATAGCAGTGTAACTGATGAGTTTCAGAAACCTTGCTTGACGCTTTATTCACACAACATGCGCTGCTCTCTCACCTGTTTTGTCACAAATCATCAATACCTAATGCTTACCAGCGTTGTTTCTGGCCAAGCCTGGTGTTTTTTAGGCAAAGTAGCTCCTCTAAAGTAAGGAGGTGCACTTCAGAGGATACATTACACTCACAATCAATGATCTGAAAATCAACAGTTGAAAATTGTGATAAAATTAAATACATATACATAAAAAACTCTAAAGTTTGTTACAATCTCAATTGTTGATTTTCTAATTAATGGTTATTAGTGCACTTTATCCTTTAAAGTACTCCCCTCTCTTTAGAGGAGCCAAATCCCCTATCCACTACTCTTTTTTGCATGAACTCGGTTCTGTCGATTGTTTGCACATCCTCTACTCCTTTTTAGGCTGTATTTGGTTTAGGGAGGGAGGAGAGAAATTTTGTGCCTCCCATGTGGGACACACACCTTCTACACTCTAATTTAATTAAAAAAATTCTCTTCTATTTCCATCCTCTAAAATAAACACAACGTTGGTTCTAATGAAAGTCTTGAGAAAGGTTTGTGTCCTTAGGCCTCTATTCTGTCTCTCACCTTTGTGCTTCTTCTTCATTTTTTTTTTTTTGGTTGTGTGTTGTAAGTCCTCATTTTGTTCTCCTGCTGACACCATCTGTTCAATTTTTGTGTTTTGTTCTGATTGTTTTTTCTTCGAAACTCCATTGGACACCCTTGAAGCAGTTGTAGCATCACCCACTTGGAGGCTTACTCTTATTTAATTTCCTGAAGTTTGTTCTATGGTTAAGACTACATCATATGACACTCAATAGTATTGGAGATTTAAGATTTTCTTTTCAAAGCATATGAATGAAAGTTTTCAAGAAATTCTACCCTTAGCAGCTTCACTAACATCTTTTTGTTATACTGAGATATATCTGATTGACTGATAAAATCAATTTATATCAATTATGAGAAAATAATAATATATGGTATGGGGACTGGGGAGGGTCATGGTCTGTGAATTTGAAATTGTGGTTGGGCATTCATGAGTTATTTGAACGTTTTTAATTAATGTTTTATTTTCCTGTCAAATGTAGTATATGCTGTCTTATGGGAGTATTTTACATTCCAAATGTTTTGTGGTAGGTCTATGAGAATACAGAGGTTAAAAAACGAGTAGCCTTATCAAGCCCATATGGGAACTGGATCAAGGAAAATTTGCGGTCTTTGAAGCCTGGAAACTTCCTTTCAGCCTCTGTGTTGGACAATGAGGCAGTATTAAGACACCAACAGTGAGAGTTCTATGTAGATATTACTCTTAGTTTTATCCTTGATGAGGAAATGTTTGTTTTTAAGTGTTTCTACTTATAAATCCTATTACACCCATGGATTTACTCATTGCTATTAGTTAAACATTCTATGTGGTTCTCTATCTATCATTTTTCTTGATCTGTATGAGGATCATGCATTGTGGTTTTGGATAAATTGTGATTTAAACTCTTAGAATTTGGGCTTAGGGTCTAACTCAATCCCACGAAACCGGCTAGTAAGTCAAGGACTGTCTAAGCCATATCTTTAGTTGATGTGGGACTAAATTTTCACTCTCAAGGCTGCAATTAAGGCAGCCCTGAATAGGCCGCATCCAAGGCCGGCTAGGGTGACCACAATTAAAGAGGCTTTTACAATAATGTGAACTCCCTTTGGAGTGAAATATTCTTCTCTTGGAAGTAGGAAAAAGGATTTTGTATAATATTTTATTTTTCAAGATTGAGAACTACCCAACACAGCCTTGGTGATGGATCTAAGAGTTGAGAATAGATTTGGGAGGAAAAGTCAAGATAGGATTTCAAGGATCGACTGGTGTCAAATAAAGGGTGAAAAACAGTGGAGCAAAGTTATCGAGGAATAGCGTGGGGAGGAAATAGGAAGTGCAAATGGTATCTGGGACAAGATGGACAAAGGGATTTAGGAAGATGGCTAAAGAAACTCTTGGTGAATCAAAAGGTTGATGACCTATGGGTAAAGAATCTTGGTGGTGCTATGCAAGTGTGCTAGATAAAGTTAAGGTCAGAAGAAATTGTTATAAAGCATTGTCCGTGTAAGAATGAGAATGCAAAAAAATGGGTAAAAAGTGGTAGCTAAGAAAGATACCAAGAAGGCTTTGAGCAAGAGCTTTTGATGGGTTATACCAATCCTTTGGCACCAAAGGTGTGAGAGGGGTATTTGTAGGCTTGCTAAATGTAGGGAAAGAAAGTTAGGAGACTTGAATTAAGTGTGATGCAGTAAGGATGAAGTAGGTAAAGTCTAGGTAGGAAAACAAGATATTAATGATGGGTTAAGAAATTACTATCACAAGTTATTTAATGGAGGGCACCGTCTTTTGTTTTTGTATAGGCAGAAGGTAAGGAAAGGGAATCATAATTAAATATTTTTTCATAGAATTTGGGAGCCTAAAGATAAAGAAGCATCGAAAAGGATGCAGATAGCAAAGTAGTTTGATCTAAAAATATGCTCATTGAGGTATGGAAAGATTTGGGTGAGATAGGTATTAGTTGACTGACAAAGTTATTTAACAAGATTATGAGGTCTAAGAAAATGTTGGAAGAGTGGAGAGTAGCACTCTTAAGCTCTATTTATAAGAACTAGGGAGATATACAAAATTGCACAAATTATAAGGGGATAAAGTTCATGAATTATACTATATGAATTTATGAGAAAATGTAATTAAAAAGAGATTAAAACTTGGGACTCATACTACTAAAATTCAATTTTATTTTAAGCCTAGGAGGGTGGTCATGGAAGCAATATATTTGTTATGACATTTAATGGTGAGATACTGGAGGAATAAAAGATTTACATATGGTCTACATTGATTTGGAATAGGTGTATGGTCGGGTGCCAAGAGAGATAATTATCGGAGGCCCGAAAGAAGAAAGCATTTTGTATTGCATATATTCAAGCAATCAAGGATATGTTTGAGAGGATCACAACTGGAATGGGAGTACAAGATAGGATCACAACAGGTTTTCCTATTACCGTAGTACTCCATCAAGTTGGCTTTCCAGCCCTTGTCTCTTTATACTGTAGTCTTGGATATTGAATAGCTAGTGCCACAATGCATATTTTTTGCATATGTTATAGTTGTAACTTGTAATTGTAGAACCAAGAGAGGAAATAAATGGAAAGTTAGAGATATGGATACAAGATTTGGAAGCTCATCTCTTTTGCTTAAGTAGAAGTAAGATAGTGTATGGAATGTAAAACAGGTGCAACAATCCTAACTTAGAAGTAAAACTCAGGAAACATATTTTACCACTTGTCACCTGGTTTTATGTATCTAGGGCCCATCATGCAGAACAATGAAGAAATAGAGGGAGATTTAAAACTTAGGATTCAAGAGGGATGGATCATGGGTGGAATGGAGGAGTGCTTTGGGTGCTATCTGTCACAAAAGTTATCACTCAAGATTAAAAGAAAAGTTATTGCGTATTTATAAGACTAACAATGTTGTATGGAACTGAATGTTGGGTGATGAAAAGCCAACAAGAGAATAAACTTAATGTCATAGAGATGAGAATGTTGCATTTGATGAGTGGGTATACTAGACAAGATAGAAATAGGAATGAACGCATTGGAGAAAAAATTGGTGTAGCACCTCTGGTAGACAAGATGGTAGAAACTTGCCGTAGGTTGCATAGGCATGTGTAGAGAAGAATTATAGAAGACCTAGTAAGGACAGTATATAAAATGGAGGGTAGTCCCGTTGCTAGCAGTAGAGACTGAAAAAAAACACAAGTGAAACCATTAAGAAAGATTTAGCCGTCAATAGTTTGTCTATATACATGACTTAGGATAGGGCATTATGGCATTGCTCGATTCATATAGCAAACCTCACCTGGTGGGAATTATTATTGTTGTTATTGTGTTTTGTTTTATCAGTATCAACTTAAGTGGATTGTGGCTGGTTTCCATAATCTAATGCTAAATGTCCTACAAGCTAATGTTCTATAAAATGTTTTTGGGAAATTGTGTTTGCCTTTCTATTGATGCTTACAATACAACATCTCATATGGCTGTTACTCTTCTTCTCTTTGGGTACTACCAGGGCATTTGGGTACTCTAGTGAAGATGTCCAGATGGTGATCGAGAGTATGGCTGCTCAAGGAAAGGAGCCCACGTTTTGCATGGGAGATGATATTCCATTGGCAGCATTGTCTCAGAAACCTCACATGCTTTTTGATTATTTCAAGCAACGTTTTGCTCAGGCAAGCTAGAGTACTTTCCTACAATTTATTTTAGAAATTAATTTGCTCTGTTCTGTGACATAGTTTTGCTATGGTAGTGCAAAGTTACTTATCTCATTACATCTGGATCATGTTTACTTAATATGTTTATTGGTTGTTCATAATGTCATGAGATGCATGATATTGTTGTTTTTATATGGTATTCATCGTATGTCACTACTCAGGCTCTATGCATATCCCGGTCTCTTTGTAAATCTCTTTATATTGCTCTTTAATTCACTCTGATGCCACTGCTCCAATTTTCTTCATTTTTCAAAATACAGGTTACAAA
>CM023943.1:21953046-22009861 GCA_013407115.1 Glycine latifolia
TTAACCCAACAAATAAATGTAAAAGGTCATCACATTGCGTAAGCACTTCACATGAAGAATAATAAAAGTTCGCGTCTCTTGTTCAAGCATCAAATATCAAGGTGGGGTAGTACGGCAAATCTTCACTAAATTCATTGTCCTTTAGACAAATGTCAATAGGAGACTTCTGGCTCTTTTGCTTCTGAGAAGCATCGTTTGTCTTCCAACATATATATTCTATGTTACATTGTTTAATGTTCATTCCAAATTTCAATATTGACGTCTACAATCAAAACTATGATAATTATTGTTTGTGTGTTTTTGCTCAAATTGTCACCTAATCATTCATGTTCCAATTGCCGAAACTTCCTATTGGTAGGGCAAACCCTAACTTATTGGTAAATCCTACGTTGAACCAAAACCAATCTATTTTATGGTCTAATGAACTTGTCAATTCCTCATGTAGCTTCCTTTAAGTTTCACCTAATGAATTTTAAACGTGAAAAATGATGCAGCGTCACACTAGTTAGAAGAAAATCGGCAAAACTAAGGTATAATGAAATTGCCATTTTCTCTATTTTTTTATCCCACTTGTGTTTTTACCAAACGAATGGATAAGCTTTCTTCACCAACCCAATTACTATCGAGCCATCATCGTTTTTTAATTTTCTTTGCACAAGGGAACTTCCAATGGAAGAATATACATATATAAAGAAGGCGTAGAAGAAACTGAATATAAGTAATCATCACTATTCCTTTTCTCCGCACCCCCCCAAAATATGAAAAGTTAATCATAAAATTTAACTAAGCAAAACCGCAAATGGTATGTACCAACTTGTTGATTGTTGGTTTGACATAGCATATAATTAGTATACGTAACGGAAATTGCTGAAAATGAGACGGTCAAATTAACGTGTTAGACTTTAAGGAAAGGAAAGAATAACGATGAAGAATTGAAGATGATGATGATGAATGATAACAAGGGTAAATTTGTGTGTAGTTGCAATCACGCTTCTCTTGCCTTTATTTTCCCTTTTCTTTGATAACAAGACAAAGCAACCAAATGCTATGTATACCCACCAAATGTCGGCATGTCGGTGTTGAAATCCGAGTAACAAATGTTAGTAAGAATGAAATTGAATTGCTCTTCCCCCTTGTGAGGAAAATCTCTATACACTTGATTAAAACATTGTACTGCATTAAGAAAGAGGTCACAACACGTTTTTTTAGATATAGTTTGAGTTTCACTAGAATACACAAAGGAAGATGATTTATGAACAACGAAGTGGCACAACAAAATGTTGTCCACTTTGATTTTGAGATGTATTAATTTTTTATATGCAAGTACATTTATATAAAATATATTAAAAATGAGATAAAACTAATTTATTTGTAGTATTACGTAGTGTCAAATAGCACAGGGGTGTCCAAATATCTTTATCGTATTTAATATTCAAATAATTAAAGAATTGATATTGGAACTTATTCTAATTTTAGAGAGTTAAATGAAATTTGAATAATAAAAAATTATATATATATATATATATATATGTGTGTGTGTGTGTGTGTGGAGGGGGGGCGGGGGTAATTCTTTATAATTGCTGCTCTTCCCTTTGGTGCCAACACAAATATACAATAGTATGTGTCTGGATAAATAAATACACACATATACATATACATGCGTATATGAGATTCTGAAACAAATATTGTATTCTTTCTGGATAAATTTACCTACATTGCTATGATTTCTGGGTTAAAAGTCGACGAATGAAAGAAATAAAAAACATTAAAAGAAGGGACTATTCCAAATTCACACACACACTTTTATCAGTTATCTCTAAGCATGCATGCAACATTGATGCAAGAGAAAAATGGATCACAGAGACAAACATGTTTCTGTGTGCATATGAAGAGAGAATTGCGTAGGTAACTAACTACCAAGTAAAATTACACTGATAAATGACATCTGCAGGGCCATGTTTGGAATACAAAGCCAATTTCACCAGAAGCAGCATTATCACGAGAGGCACCAACATAAGAATCATTGGTGGTGGAGGTAGAGGCGGCAGCATCAGTGGTAGAACCAAGATTGCTATGGTCAGCACCACCATGAACATGGTTGATTTAAACCCAAAAAGCCTTAGCATAAATGCTAATGAGATGCTTATTATGAATCTCTTGTTGTAGTGAATCAACAAAGAGCTCATCGATCCACCCAAATTCGACTAAGCAAAAGTGTTGACCCCCCTCCTCTCCTTAGATGGTGTTTTAATGTTTTTGTTATTTTGAATTTGAAAAGGTAAGAAAAAGATTATATTGGTCACGGACTCTCTTTTTTTTTTTTTTTTTTTCTTTCTTACAGGACTGTGTCACTGTCCTGATTCCACCAAAGAAGGGTATTTTTTGTAGTTATTGGTAAAATGTGGCAGCCATCTATTTTCTTTTCTTTTATCAGACTTTCCTACTTTTCTGGCATTCTCCAATATGGCAGCCTAGCTCCCTTTGATGGTAAAACTATTATCATGTGGATTTTCTTTTGACTTACATTAGTTGGAACTGTGAATGTGAATCCTTTTAATTAATTTCTTTTTTTCAATAGCAAGTGCATGCATCGATTTTAATGGCAAAATATGGTGGTGGATAAACACAATTTAGCACTTACCAAAATTGGGGTGTTATAACTTATTACGCTGGAGATACATTGCACCATCCAATAGACAGAAATCACCTACCTGTTCCACTTCATGTCCCTCAAGTAAGGAAAATGATACGTGTTTAATTTTTTTATTTATACCATGAGGTATCAAATTTGGATTTAAAAGACAAGAAAGGAAACGCATGAAGGAGTGATTTGGATCCCCATTCAATATAGTTATATTTATGGGTTTTTTACTTTGTATATCTCAAAATTGAGTTCTTAATTACTTCACAAATGAGAATGACAAGAAAATTAGTGTTTGCTTTTACTTTGTACATTGCTTGAGATGAGAACAAATCTGACTTAATTGAATATTAACAAAACTATATTGTTTTGTAAAAATTAGTAACAAAATGATTTCTTTTTGTTTTTTCTTTAACTTTTTCAGTAACATGTCAGCATTGCTAAAATGTGCAAATTAAAACTTGTGTGATAATTTTTAAGGAAAAAAAAATTGGATGATAAAATTTATGAAATAATGATAGTCAGATGCTAAAATATACAATTAAGTCAATTTTTTATTAGAACCTCTCTCACTTGATATGTCTCCTTATATATATATATATATATATATATATATTAAAATAAAAAAATTATTTTTAAGTCCATGAAATCATAGACATTGATCAACTTATAAATTACAAGCATTAATGATCAACTTAATTTCTTATTTTACAAAATTATTGTTACTCCTCCATGTTATAAAATGTTATTCACTCTATATTTTTTATAGTATAAAATGATAATGAAAAACTAGATAAAATAATGTTTTGTAAGATTACAAATTAAAAAAAAAATAATGTTATGAGTTAAATTAAGTTTTTCTTCTATGCAATTTAATGTTTTTATAATTTACATCCTTTTAATTTCTTTTAGGAAAGTTTTAAACATTTCATTTATAGCTTTTTAGTTCCTGCCATCAAATTTCGTTTGAAAAAATATATATATTAAATTACCTTAAATTAAAACTAGTTTATTCAACAATTTTATAATAAAAGCCCAACATATGGACCGTCATAAAAGTCTACAACCCGATGGACGAACATATGAAAGCCCAAAATATATAAAATGCAGTGTCTTTTCTAATCGTAGAATGGTTAAAAAAAAAATTTGGGTCTGTCAGACAACCGTGTGACCACCCCAGGCACATGGAAGTGTCTAGGAACGATCCTCTACAGCCCAAGATGAGACTTATCCAAGGAGAAGCTCATCAGGCCGTTAATCACGCTCTGATCACACGGTCATGGTTCATCCACCAGACGTAGGTTCCTGTCTCCTTAGAACTCAAGGACACAGAGGTACGAGCCTATAGAACAGATCCTGTTCAAGTAAGGTCGTGACCAAATAACTCAGCTTTTAGATATATAAATAGTTGAATTTTGTTAAAAACGCCCAGTGTGGGACTTCCTCCCTGTCCCTGTGCCTCGTTTCTAACTCTTGTAGGTATCTCATTTTTTATCAGAATTCGTCTCAGTATTGGACAAACATGGATACAATCTTCCTCCCATGGTGTTTGCTACATAACAGCAGCAACATTGGTCCCAAATCTTTGTCTTGTCTAGAAAAAGAAATACTGAATAGAGGCTTTGAAAAGCTCTTATTATGCTTGATTCCATCACTACAAGATTATACAGCACCCTTCAGTGGCTAGCCCGAAGGGGTTAATTTTGGCGAATTAATGTGAACCATATCCATACTGCACTATAACGAGGCCGAAACTGGGTGCATTAAAAGGATCAAATCTAATTCCAGTACCCCAATTAAGCAAAGGGCATCTAATTCATAGCCAGGTAGCGGAGCTGTACATTTTTCTTCCCCATATTTTCTTTTTCTCTACTGGCTATGATGATTGTAGCAATGATTATTGCTTGATTAGTTTATTAACTTATCTGGATTCATAGCAATTATTTTGATGATATTTCTATCATTGTATTGATTACTTTAACGACCTAATTGTATTGACATTTGAAGTTGCCGCATTACAGAAACTTCTAATAGATGCTAATTTAATGTTCTTAGCTTTCCTTAAAATAGTGAATAATTTTGTAAACAGGCTTGGGGTTATGTAGAACATAATATGACTTGCATAAAGTGATAACGAAAGGAGAAACGAAAACGTGGTTTTCAGTAATAGCATCACTATAACAAGTGCAAGCATACCTAATGCAGTTCATTTTAATGGTCTCAATCTGATTTGTGCAGTATGCTTCAGATCCAATTGGCATGTCATTATCTTTTATGGTGTAAAATTTTGAGTGAATTTTGTTCTGGATAACACACAGAAGGTTGCTGACTTCCTTGCCTTCCATCCTGGTCGTGATTTACACTATTCTCAGGTATGGCATAAATTGAAATTTAAGATTGTTGCTTCTATGTGGCCACTATTGAATATTGATTATCATTATATATTCATGTGGTCTCTTTGCAGGAGGAAAAAAGATGTTTAAATACTGAGAATATTGTTTCACCAAAGAAAAGTTTTATACTTATTTCATATTTATTAATAATTTCTTTTAAGTTTTTCGATTATTTTAAAGAGATGTTCCGATTCATGGTTTACACCAGCACACTTGGAGTTTGTTAATTGTCCTTAGTGGGAAGGTGGAGGAATTCAAGGGCTACATGAAATGGATTTCCTTTCACCACACACAAGTGCATACACTCAGTTTGAAAATTATATTTATATTATGTTAACTTTTTGTTTATATTTTTCTATGATATATCCTGCCATGCTCATATTTTAATTTTTTCATATTTTATCGTAAATCATGCTCATACTGGTATATCATATATGTACTCAGAGGCTGCATCAGCTTGACAGCAAACTGTTCCCGTTCCACATATTTGTGAAATTTACTAAACTAATATGCTGCAATTTGGTAATAATTGTGGAGTGTCCTTGTCTCCTAAACATCTCAATTTGATTTCTAACATTTCATCGTTAAGTTGTTATAAGCCGAGCTTCCGTAGAATGGTAAATTCTGAAGGATTATTGGTTGATGAATTATGATGTACTATTTGTATGTACATGAGTATGACCCACATTGATATGCTACCGTGTTGCGTCCTAATATTTTCTTTGGAACTTTTTTAAAAAAAAAGCACTTATTTTTCTCATTTAGGGGTGTAAAGTTTTCTAGAACATTGCTTTGCACAGTTTTGATGTGTGCTTGTGAATAATTAATTGTATGGAGAGGGTCAGCGTGACCCTGTTGTGCATTGATGTTGTTATTTTTGTTTTGTTTTTTGGCAGGGAGTGTGAAGTCCCTCATCAGGATACCTGTTTTACTGCTGTATGTGAATATGGGATTGAGGATGTGAATGATCTTATTATTGATCTAGACAATGCACTTAGAACTGTGTCTTTATCTTTGGAGCCTCGTAAGTTGAAATCTGAAATGCCTTGTTATGTGCATGTAACAAAATCTATCTTTCCTGTATTTTTGTTATAGGGAATTGACAGGGCTTATTATTAATTTTCTATCTTGGTGTTGGTTCTATTTATCACTAAATTAAGATTAAAGAAAGTTCTACAGATAGTTTTAATTTGCAATGTAAATTGAAAAAGAAAAACAAGAAAGTAAAAAAAATGGAAACTTCAGATTTTTTTAGTATCATTTTGAGTTTTTAAAATAAAATGATTTATGATATGAATCCAAATGGTTATGACCAGGATGATATGAATCCAAAGCCTTTGAGTTTCTAAATTCTATTTTAGCCTTTGAATCTGACATCTCCCCTCTGACCTCAAATGGTTATGATATGAATCCAAAGCCTTATTCTGCTGAACTAATCATGCCAAAGTACTTTCTCTAAAAACCACATGTTCACCACTAAACTCAAACAAGCTTCTATGGGGAACTTGCATGCAATTGTGCCATAGCATTGCAAATTTGCAATAGCTCGCATGCTAACAAATAGAACTTTTCCGGTGCAATTCCTTTCTCAATTTTTTCAATAAAAAATTATAAAAAAAACGTAGGTTCCTGTCTCCAGGAGTTAAGATAAGGTAAAGGAGACAAAGGTACCAACATATAGAACAGATCCTCTTTTTCAAGTAAGGTCGTAACCATAAATTCCAGAATCGAGTTATATAAATGCTTTTGTTTTGATGAAACTCTCCAATGTGGGATTACTGCGGTATTTTGTCAAAACTCTCTTATGTGTCCTCCCAGAGTAACGTAAGTCATGGTTTCTAGCAGTGGCGGATCCAGGATTCTAAATAAGAGTAGACACTCAATAATTCAAATACACATATTTCAATAACAAAAGTATATTACAATAAAAATAATTACAATATCATCCTTCTAGGCCTTATTTTTTGGAATTCTATTATAATTGTCTTATTATCAATGCATTCAAATACATCTTTTTCAATATAAGGTACTAAACAATCATTCAACCATTCATTCCCCATCCGATTACGAAGTGCAGTCTTGATATATTTCATAGCTGAAAATGTTCTTTCCACATATGCAGTAACTACATGCAAAGTTAATGCTAACTTTACAAGTAAATGAACCAAATGATACACAATATGTTTTTTCTTTTCAACCATCCTCTTGACAAGATCAGTTATTCATTGCAAATTCAAAAAATCAGGATTGCTTTGTACATCAACAATATACGTGTCGAGCTGATATTCAAATATGACAAAATCATTCAAATCAAAATCTGAAGGATAAAAGCCAACAAATTCACACAACTTATTCTTGTCAAATGTCGAGAAAGAATTGCACGGATTTAAACATGTCATGCATTGCAGCAAATTCGAACTAACTTCACTAAAACGATCATTCAACTCTTGAAGTTGAGTATCTATCACTGCATAAAATATGTCAACCTTAAAGTGATACAGATGAGTTATTGGTCCTCTACGTTTTGTTCTCCCTTGTAATGCAAGTACACTTCCCATATCAGGGATATCTATATCATGTTTTATACAAAATTCAAAAGTCTTCTGAAATAGACTATCCCACCCATTATCTCTTATATTCTATAATAACACCTTTAAAACTTTTACAAGAGTCATAGCATTCACAATATCTTAATCGGTAATGTGAGCTTCAACATTTGTCATCGCTTGCAATACTGCTGACTACCTCATCAAATTGCTTTTCTCTCAAAATATCTGCTCTTTTGCAAGAAGCACCAACTGCATTACACACCAAAGGTATAAAATTAAAGAAGTCAGTCAAGGCATAAACCTTTTTTGCACAAGCCACTAGAGCTAATTGAAGTTGATGTGCAAAGCAGTGAACATAGTAAGCAAAATTATTTTCAATTAAAATAAAGCTTTTTTCAAACCACTGAATTGACCACTCATAACCTTGACCACGAATCTTTGTCAAGCTCAAGCCATTTTTGGCAAAAATTAACTCAATCGTTTCTTTAAGTGAACTAGCTGTAGTATATGAAACATGAATAAGACCAAGAAAACGCTCAATAATGTCACCGTTGCAATTCAGATATCTTAAAACAATGATCATTTGTTTTTTAGTTGATATATCACGAGCTTCATCAACTAGTAAAGAAAAGAAATTATCCTTAATATCTGAAACAATAGCTCTAGTAACTAAACTAGTAGCAACATTAGTGATATCTTTCTGAATTGAGGGAGCTATCATTTTGAGATTCTCTGGGGCATTATTCAAAGATACATTATTTACCTCCTCATTGCTTTCACAAAGGAATTTTATAAGCTCCACAAAATTTCTCTGATTCATTGAAGCATCTGTCTCATCATGTCCCCAGAAAGTCAAACCTTGTCGTATGAGATATCGAATACATCGAATAGAACCATTCAGACGAATACGATAATCTTGTTTGGCTTTGTCAGAAATGTCAAACATAACAATATCAATATGTTGATTTTGATTCATCAAATCTTTGGCAGCACTGAAGCACAACTTATGAATGCTTCCAACTTTCCCAATATGTTTAAGAAGTCGTTATTTGTCCTTCCAATTGCTAAATTCTTCTCCCGCAAATGAATCATGACCACCCCTTCCATTACCATGTTCACAATTAAATAGATAACAATGCAAGCAAAATACAACATCTTTTGATTCACTATACTCCAACCAAGTGCCAAAGTCATTGTACCATTGAGGATTAAATCTACGCATTTTCCCCCCAATTAAGGATTGAGGAAATTTGTCAAGTTTTGGTTTACAAGGACCATTCGTTAGATAAATTCTTCGAATCATTTCATTTTATTGACCACTCTTTGCAATGCTCATAATAGGAAGTCTTTTACCTGGATTAGGAACATACAAATCATTTTCCCTTCTTGAACACTCATCTTGTTGATCTTGAACTAAATCAATAGATGAAGAAGATTCACATCGAGAACGTTTAGCACTACTACCACTTGACTTTGTAAAAAAAGAACCTAAATATATTTCCATTTTATAAAATGGCAAATGACAAAAATGAATCAATATATACCCAAAAAACAATGGCCAACTTCATATGTTTTATTCCAAATTTAAGTTTATAAAGTTTTTATCCAATAATAATAACAACAACAGCGATTTAAAAACTAATTACCACATTTAACTTGTGAAGAGAACTTAAACTTGATTTTTCAAGAATATATTATTAAAGAGAAATAATGTTTTTAAATATAACTAAATCTCAAATTAAAAACCATTTCTTCAAATCGATTTAAACTATTGAAACATGTAAGATTATGTTGACATTTGACATTTTCATCAAAGGCTGGAAAACTCTAATCAAAATAGTTAAAACTAATTAAAAAATATATAAATTAGACATATTTATTAAAAAAATTAACAAGCATCTATATATATTAATATAATATAATATATATTTATATATATATATATATATATTTATATTAATATCACATCAACAGCCATAACTTATCAAAGAAGAGGAACCTTCGTGGCTTCGTCCTTCGGCGCCAACGGAGTGCCGAGTGTGTACTTGAGAATTGCGAATCTGCGATTGCAGAGGAAGGAGAGGACGACGAAGGTGAGGGAGAGCTGCACGACGAGCGACGACATTGTGGGGGCGGGAGTTAGCGTTGTTGGCCGTGGCGGGAGTGGCTGTGCTGTTGTAATCTTGCAAATGTGCATGCGTGTGGGAGTGGCTGTGCTGTTGCAGTCCTGCAGAGGAGAGGTGCGGCTGTGCTTTTGTAAGGGTGTGGCTGTGCTGTGTTACTTGTTAGGTTATTTTAAAAAATTTAAACATAAGGGTATTTTTGTATTTTCACCCAAAATATTAAGGGGGGGGCACTTGCCTCCCTTCTCCTTAACGTGGCTCTGCCCTTGGTTTCTAGCACTTGACCATTTCAGTTCGTATAAAAATGTTTCTAATTGTTATTGCATCAAAAGGAACACATCTGGTGCCTGGTGTGGTATCAATTTCAAGCAAGGGGCACCTGAGTTTATAAAGAGGTAGCTAAGTAGTAATTAATGTTGGATATAGGGGGAGCAACAAGAAGATGAAGCTTGTGCCTCAGAAGAAAGTTTTGAAATTTTCACATGCCTTGAAGATTGTAATTTAAATTAAGTGTATGAGAGGTCAATCTTTTAATCCTTGCATTGCATGCACATAATCGTTAACATGCTTACATGTTTTCATTAAAGTATCAAAGCTATTCATGTTTTTAAAAGAAATTAATAAGTCATGGTTAATGTTTTTGGAAAAATGTAATCTTACTGCTTTAATCGATTACACAGAGATTTAATCGATTAAATGCTTTGTTTTAAAATCTGGAAAAGCCATGATGAACATATTAATAGATTACATGACTCTTGTAATCGATTACACAGTAAAAATAAAAAGCATGTCTCACTGCTTTAATCGATTACCACAAATTGTAATCGATTACACAAGCTTGTTTTCACAATGAACTTCACTGCTTTAGTCGATTACAGGTCGGTTTAATTGATTATTCTGTTCGTTGTAAAAACCCAGGATGAGCTATGAACACTTTAATCAATTACATAAGCTATTTTAATCGATTATTTGGCGCGTTGTAATCGATTACAGTCTGTTACAAAAAACTGTTATAAATAGAATGAAGGCTTGACTAATTTAAAAACTTGAACACTTCAAATTTTCTGAATATACATAAGTCTTCTCAAAGTTAGAAAGTGATTTTCTGGGTTAACTAAGTTTTTGTGCCACTCTTTAATCTTCATGGGTATTGAATGATTTCTTGGACAAGAGTTTTCAAATAAGCTTTGGAGAGCATGTTCTGAATCAATTTCTGCATTTCAACTCTGATTGGTAAACCATATGCATTTACATTCATTGGATCATCAGGTTGTTTCTCTCCATCATCTCTGGTTGTAAATTCATTTTTTGTATTTTTGGTTATTTGAAGCCATTGTAAAGAGTTCTTTGAAGCTTGTTCTAGAGTAGAGTTCTCTAAGGAAAGAACAGAGTAGTGTTCTCTGGTTCTTGATCACTAGGAGTCTAATAGGGTTTTAGATTTCTATTCTTTATCTAAGTTTGATAAAGGGTGATTGTTGTAAAGCTTGTAAGAACTAAAATTTGATAATAGTGGAACTCTAATCTAGTGTTGATTAGAAGAAACTGGATGTAGCTTCTCTTGAGGAGTGAACCAGTATAAATTCTTGTGTTGATTTTCTATTCCTCAATCTCTATTAGTTATCTTGGTCATTTGTTCTTGGCATTATTATCATTACTCAACAAGTCCTGTTTTAAGCAATTAATTTCTTGGGCTGAGTGGTTTGATTGATTTAAAGTATTCTTGATTTAAAAATGAACAAGATCCTTTAACTCTTATTTTATAAATAAATTTTAAAAGACCAAGTTTAAACCAATTCACCCCCTCTCTTGATTATTATGGGTATTCCTATTTGTTTTCAATTAAGTAGTAATTAACTTTTTTTTCCTCTAATAGCCACATATGATTTGTGGCAATGAATTCTAGATTATTTTATCTGCATTCGTAACAACTATTAAGGTTATACTTTTTTCAAAGAATTGTAATGCTTACCTTTTAAGTACCTAAATGTGTTTTTGTTGACATTGAAATAAAAAATACACACTCACGTACATAGGAGAAAAGTTTCTCACTTTAATCTCTGATATTCATTCACTCTATTTTTTTACACTACACAAACTGTTACAGAGACCGCTTTTTTATACAATACAATAAGCAACACTTAATGGCTAAGTAACAACTCCTATTAGCTTAAGAAATATTGTAAGCAGTGAAGGAAATTTTCAACATCTACAATATTTTTTAATCTACTTTAAAGTAAATTTTTTAATGATTATTAACTAAGATTAACTGGTGGTGCAACAACTATAATGTTTGAATTCAACTTTTCAAACCTCTTCAATCTTTTAGTAAAGCAGTGACTTTTTTAACTTGATTTAATTAATCGACATTGTCTCCCTTAAATCAAGCTTGTATCATTCCAAACATTTTCTTCAACTTGTAAAATAACTTCATCTTCAACGGCTTCGTTTACTACTTGATTTTCAGTCAAACAATAATTAATCTCTAGTTTATCAGTTTTCAACTCTCAAATCTTGTGATATCAAATATCAATGTGCTTGGACCTCCTCTGAAAAACTGGATTTTTACTTAATGCAATAGCAGACTTATTGTCGCAAAATATTTTCATGGGAGTGTTTTGCTTATGATGCATCACTTCTAAAATTTTTCTCATCCACCCTGCTTGAGTGGCACAACTAGTTGCTGCAATATATTCAGCTTCAGTCGTTGAAAGTACTACAATTGGTTGTTTCTTTGAAGACCATGATATTGCACCTGCACCTAGATGAAATATTTACCCTGAGTGCTTTTTCTTGTGTCTATATCTCCTGCCCAATCACCGTCAAGTACCTTAGACTTCCAATCAAACTTTTGTATTGAGTTGCATCGACCATTTTTTCGTCACCTTCCTTTGTTAGCTTTAACTTCTCTTTAAATGGTGTGGAAATTAGTTTTGAATTTTCCATCTTGAATTTATTTTGAATATCACTTGCGTATTTCTTTTGGGATATAAAAATCCTATCATCCTGTTGAATGACCTGAATGTCAAGAAAATAGGACATTAGGCCTAAATCTGTCATCTCAAAATAGCTTATCATAGCCTCCCTGCATTCTGCAATCATCTTTGAATTATTTCCAATGAAGATTAGATCATCAACATAAACACACACAATGAGAATATCTTTAGGATCAACAAATTTGAACAATATAATGTGTGCTCAAAAGGACATCTCTTGAAACCATGCTACACAAAATAAGAATCAATTTTTATACGAAGCTCTTGGTGCTTGCTTCAACCCATACAAAGTTTTCTTCAATCTACAAACTTTGTCTTCTTTTCCTTTGAACACATATTTGGAGGCTTCTCAACATATACTTCTTCTTCCAGAATACCATTCAAGAAAGCATATTTAACATTTTTTTGATATATCTTCCAATTATCTTGAGCAGAGAGAGAAATAATCATACGAATTGTATCTAATCTTGCAACAGGAGCAAATACCTCAAAATAATCAATACCTGGTTTTTGCTTATATCTTTTTGCAATTAACCTTGCTTTAAAGTGATTAATTTATTCATTGGGATTGTACTTTGTCTTGTACACCCACTTCACTCCAATAAGCCTTTTATTTGTTGGCAAATATGTTAACTCCCACGTATCATTCTTCTCTATAGCATGAATCTCATCATCCATGGCTTTTCTCCAATTCTCATCACTTGAGGCTTTTTTAAATGTCAATGGCTCACAATCTGCAAATGAAGCAAAATTGATAATCTCCTCATCAGATGGGTCATCATCATTAAACATGACAAAATCCTGCAATCTGGCTAGTAGTTAAGGATTCCTCTACGACCTCCTAAATGATTCTGGTTCATCAAGTGTTGGATTTGGTTGTCTTTCATTTTTTTCATAATTGTTAGGAAATCACCATTGGCTCATTTTGGGACTTTGAAGACCAATCCCACATAGCTTTCTCATCAAACATCACATCTCGACTGATAATAACATTATTTGTCTCCGAATTGTAAAGGTTGTATGCCTTTGAATCTGTGTTTTAGCCAATGAAAATGCATCTTTCATCTTTGTCATCCAATTTCCTCCTGAGTTGGTTTAGAACATGTGCATATGCAATGCACCCAAAAACTCTAAGATGTATGAATGATGGTCATCTTCCACTCCAAGCTTTTTCTAGTCTCTTATCATAAACATTTTTTGTTGGGCATTTGTTCAAAACATAAATAGTTGTAGCAACTACTTCCGCTCAAAACTCCTTAGGCATTTATTTGGCCTTAGCATGCATCTCACCATGTCAATGATCGTTCTGTTCTTCCTTTCAGCAACTCTATTTTGTTGAGGCGTGTATCTAGTTGTCAGTTGATGTTGAATTCCATGTTGCTCAAAGAAATTTCTATAGGCGGGGTATTCTTGGCCTCTGTCTGTTCTGAGTACTTTAATTCCACAACCACTTTGTTTCTTTACAAACACCTTAAACATTTTGAAGATATCACAAGATTCTAATTTCTGCTTCAAGAAATAGACCCAAGTCTTCCTACTAAAATCATCAATGAAAGTGATAAAATATATGCTACCACCATGTATTGGTATCTCAACTAAGCATAGATCTAAATGAACTATCTCCAACAGCTTTTTTGCCCTCCAAGACTTTATGGTTGGAAGAAATTCTTTGTGCTTCTTTCCAATCTCACATGTCTCACATACTCCACTACGAATATCCACAACATGCAAACCAGAAACAAACTCTTTTCTTGACAAACAATTCAATCCAGAAAAATGAAAGTGTCTAAAACACATATGCCACAACCAATCATCTTTTGGAATCACATAACTCAAGCAACACAATTTTTCATGATGAATTCTCAAAGGAAATAGGCGATTGAGAGTCATTTTTACTTTAGCAATGAATCTTTCATTTCTGTCAATCAACATGCAATAGCCATGATGATCTACATGTTGTATCCCTTCTCTGACAGTTGTCTCATACTCAATAAATTGTGATGAACACCAAAAGCATAGGAAACATCAGAGATGGAATTTTGAGAATCATCCTTTAACTTGATAGTAATTTGGCATTTCCCCATAATAGGGATATTTGCATTGTTTCCAAATCTCATGGTAGATTGTACCATTTCATCTAAAGAAGAAAACAACTCATTTTTCCCACACATTTGATTGCTACACCCAGTATCCAAATTCCAAATATTTTCGTTTTCTAAACAAGTACTACTGAATAAAAATAAACTTTGTTGGGTATTAGAATTATCACCAACATTTTGGCTTTCCGCAACATTTGTATGTTTTTTGAATCTACAATCTGCAGCTCTATGCCCGAACTTTCCACAATAAAAGTAGTTAAAATTCGCCTGACCTTGGTAATTGTTACCTCAACCTCTTCCTTAGTTAGTCGCACCAAAAGTATTTTCACCTCTTCCTTGGTTGGATGGTACAAAATTATTGTCTCTTCCTTGATTAAAATTTCCTTAGCCTCTGCCTCTATAATTTCTTCGGCCTTTACCTCTGAAATTCCCTCTTCCTCCGCTGTTGAAATTACCGCGGGCTCTATTTTTTGCACTCCGACTAGTTTCCACAACATTGTTGAGATTCACTTGACTCTTTAGTTCTTCTTCATTTACTTTTTTCTGTCTCCTCCAAGATTTTGCTCATGTGGCTTTCGATACTTCCCTGCAACTCTACTACCGTCATGGTGTTTATGTTGTGGGACTCCGTTATTGTAGTCACCACATGATCAAACTTCATCGGCATTGCTTGAAAAATTTTGTCTGCCACCTTGTTGTTGGGGATGTCTTCTCCATACACCCTCATCTTGTTGACGAGATCTGTAATACGTGAAAAATATTGTTCCATGGATTCATAACTAGACATTTCATACTTTTCATATTCTCTACGCAAAGATTGCAACTTAGATTTTTGAGTCTTCTCCACACCTTTGTAAGACAACTTCAAAATATCTCACGCTTCTTTAGCGGTTTTTGGCATTTACGATTTTGCCAAAAATGGAATAGTAACTCCTTGTTGAATCTATGACAACACCTACTGATCTCTCCTACTACTGGTACCATCTACTCCTTACACTAATCTCGTCTCAACAAAGCTCCAAATATTGTAAGCTCTCATATGTGTAGCCACAAAGTTTCCCAATAATAAAAATCTAGTTTCTTATCTAGTTTGCGACCAAACCATATAATACTGTAATTGGTACCCATCTCCCTCTCTCTCAAGTGTATCAACTATTTATTGTAATTGGTACCCATCTTCCTCTCTCTCAAATGTATCAACTATCTATTTTTTTACACAAATGTATTAATCATCTATTTTTTTACACAGTGAGAACACTATTGTTCCTCATGCACTCTATTCTTTTTACTTGCACTACCACTCAAACTCTCTGACTTTGATACCAATTATTGACATTGAAATAAAAAATACACACTCACGTACATAGGAGAAAATTTTCTCACTTTAATCTCTCATATTCATTCACTCTATTTTCTTACACTACACAAACTGTTACAGAGGCAACCTTTTTATAGGAAAAGCAATAAAATAAGCAACACTTAATGACTACGTAACAACCCCTATTAGGTTAAGAAATATTATAAGCGGTTTGGCGATCAAGGAAATTTCCGACATCTATAATATTCTTGAATTTACTTTAAAGTAATTTTTTTAATGATTATTGTTCTGTTCGTGATGAACAAAAATGTCCAGCAAGGATTGCTAGATATTTAATATATGATCAGACTCTCTCTCCCTGAAGGTATTAAAGGGAAGAGAATACCTCAGGGAAGAATATCACAATGCTAAAGCAAAACACCACAATTGACGTGGGATGTGTGCACAATAGTGGTGTGTGCACTATTTTCCCATGACTTTGGCCGAGATCCTCGGATGGTTGCTTAGGGCGGTTGAGGCCACGTTCTCCTTATTGGCGTTGGTTGACAGAGTGGCTTAACTTAGTCTCAATGGGCTTCTTTCTCAATTGGGTCTACCTCATATATCCGTAACAATTATTAACTAAGATTAACTGGTGATGCAGCAGCCGTAATGTTTGAATTCAACTTTTCAAACTTCTCAATCTTCTAGTAAAATAGTGACTTTTTTTAACTTGATTTAATTAACCGGCAGTTTTGAAATATTAGGCTGCTTGTTATGTTTGGATCATTAGACTAGGTTTCTCCCAGCTGAACGACACTTGATATTAGATTGTTAACGTGACTAATTGCATCTATTTATTATTATTATTATCATTATTATTATTATTATTATTATTATTATTATTATTATCATCATCTGATGATGAGATTTTGATGAATGAGGTGACTCGCCTCCTTCAGCTTTTCTCTTTTACTCATGTTATAGAAAGGACAAAGATTGTATATCCCATCATCTTGCAATAAGTTGGTGAATTTGATTATATAAAAATTGTGCTTGAGATTTAAGACTGGGTTCTGGAAAATTCAGTTATGTGGGTCCACGAAAATAATGATTAATGATTCAAGTCTCCTGTGATGCTGTTGATGATTCTAAACCTTCAATTTAATATCCCTCTTAGGATTTGTGTGTTAGTATTAATCTTGAAATAGACTCCTACTAGAGTACAAGTTCTCTCTTGATAAGCTGAGCCTAAAGAAGATAGGTTCCACACAAGCATGAGTATACACACTGCAGAGATCTGCCAACTATGGTTTTTGGTTAAAGTGGTCTTTAGTAGTACTCTTGGTTCCCAATCTCAGACAGCAAATTATAACATTTCTCATGCTTTTATTGCAATGTTTCTCACTTCTCAAGTGTGCTTCTGAACCAATATTTCAAATGTAATAGATGTATTTTTTGGAATGGGCCATAGCCCATATAGATGATATTATATATTATGTGAAGGCATGCTATGGAAAGTTTGCAAGACTGTAGCTAATTAATTCATTATGCCTCTACTGATCTAAATTATGAAGAGACGAAATATGTGAGATCTCGAAGGTGCATAAAATTGTATGTCACTGATAGCAACAAAGCTGAGGACAAGACTAAAGGCTCACCCGAGGCCCAATCGGGAAGGCCCATAAGAATCACCAAACGTCCGAACCATCTAGAAGACTTTGTCTAGCTGTCACAATCTTGAAGATTTGTGATAACTGTTTGATAGTATTCCTTCTCTGCATTGCAAATTCTGTTATTGGAATTCTGTTGCGCAGTGAGCCAATGATTGGCCATGAGTTGTGTATAAATACCTTACCTTGAATAAGAAAAGGAAGAGAATTTAGCAATTTATTCTGTCGGTAGCATAGAAAGGAGGTTACCTTGACCTTTAATTCAAGGGAAAATATTTCGGTCCTAACAGTCACTGGCTTTATAAATGCTCCGAATTTATCCACGAGATCTAAAGCATAGATAGCATAGTCTGCAAGTGCCATCTATTCTAGTCGGGGACTTTTTACTCTTTTAGAATACCATTCTTCTTCAGTTTGTTAGCCATGCTCACTACGACAGAGAACACTAATATAAAGAAACATATCTATTATCAATAGGGGTGAGGAATACTTGATGTCAAGAATCCAAAATGCGGCCACAAATTTTTTTGCAATGTAGTTACATTTGTAGAGTTTAGTGCAATTGGGTGAGTCGACCACATAGGATATGGATTAACTAATGGGTTCTTGCTTAATCATTAGTTTGAATTTTGAGTATCATTAGTTCGAATTTGAACATGTATCTGTGTTAAATATTTGGAAATATTTGAAAAGAAAGAATACGTGGTCTACACCAAGACAATTGCATGAGGCAATTTGACTTTCTCAAATATTTGTCCATGCAGAAATTTTCTTATTAACAACAATATAATTTTGTAAAGTTCTTTTCTAGTGCCTTGTTCATCATGTGATAGAGAAGTTTCTTATCACTGTTTATAGTGCACGATTAAATTGACAGTTAATGTGTCAACCTGTCAATTTGTCAGGTTGTCATGTGGCTCTAAAATTTGCCTAGTTAAGTGCACATGGGTTAGTAGTTGGAGTCATTGTTGGGTGCCAAAATAGGTTGAGTTCTGAGTTTGATGTGTTGCCCAATTATTCCCATACAAAATGAGTTTTAAGTTCGAAGTTATTTTGGTCTAACTTAATTGGGCCTAAATATTTATCAGTCCCACATAGGTTGTCTTCACTCTTTGGTAGGTCCAAAGACAAGCCGCTAGCCAGAAATTTGAAAAATAAAAAAGTAAAACCTCAATATAGTGCTTTTTGAAAATGTTTATTTTATATAAATATTATACATATAATTAATAGTTGAAATTAATATTATATCATTCCTCTTGTTAATGTACAAGAAGTGAATTAAAAGAAAATTGAGTTCATGATTTGATCTGTAAGACTGCAACACATAGATGGTTTGGTTGAGTTAGAAAATAATTAGTTCACAATTAAATTAACCTGACCAGCCCGAGTCAAAAGTATGGGCCTCTCATGGCCCAGTCTAGCCCAGCAATGCATTGTGTGTGTAAACTGTACATGTCTACATTTTCAATTTAGCTATATGATTTTTTTTTTTCTATCTCCACTTTCAGTTTAGCTGAGAAAAAAGATTTTTTCTCCTATAAGTATCTTAAAAAATATTAATAAAACTCGAAAAATTAGTTGATAGTTGGGTTGTTTTCAAGCATGTTGACAGAGAATTTATGCTAAAAAATTCTTATGTGTATTGAAAAAAATGTTGGAATAATCAAAACTCATTTTAAGATCCTTATGCGTTGAAGAAATTCATCTTTACCCGTTAAATGAATGAAGGATATTTTTGGTCCACGCGTAAAAGGCTTAGTGGCTTGAGTACATATAATTTAAACACAAGAATGAAACTTGTAATAAAATTAAGGGGTAACTTTGACGAGTTTTATATTAAACTTTATGTGGATTGGAAAAGTAAATTTTATATAAATTAATTATTCAAACCCTTATCAAATTAAAAAAAAAACTATAAACTTAGCTTAACATAGATTTTGTGGTATTTCTTGATTAAAAAGTTAGAATATTTTAAATATTAATATTTTTTTCTCCTCTCATGGAATTACATACATATTGGACTATATATCTTTTTTACATAAATTTGAGGTATTTTTAACTCAGAACCAAATACTAATCCCTCGACTAAATATATATTTCTCTTTCCTAAATAGAGATTAGCTTGAACCATTCCGATGTGAGTTAATTAGTTACTAAATTCTTTATATTTGTTATTGAGACTAAAGTGATTGAGTTAAGCAAATTTTTAATGACTAAATGTAAGCAACTTTAATTGGCTTGTTTATTAACATGGCTAATCCATTCTTTACATAAATTAAACTTGGTAATTACATGTCACAATAACATCTAAAATAATCATATTTTTTAATAAAGATTAATCATTAATAAAATTGATAAATATTTTATATTAATAATTAAGAAATATACCTGATCAATTAATAATTACATCTTTTAAATCTCATAAAATGTGACAAGAAATACTAGATAAAAAAAAAATTGCTTGTAGTAGTCTAGTGTATTCTAGCTTTTAGACATGATTCATAGCAAAGGAATTTTATTTGACCTCATCAAAAGCTGATTGTGCTGGGAAAGTTCATGCAGACAAAGAAATATATCCTCTATTTTCCCACCTTTGATATAAGTGAGTCTAAGCAGCTGCAAGAATTAAGCTTGTGCAGGAAGATAAACACAAGCAAGGTAAGTTTAATAATGTTTCATAAAGGAAAATCTATATACTTTAATATAAGATAGATATTAAAAGGGCAACAAAGTAAATGAAAGAGCCTTAGCAACGTAAGTGACACTTTGTAACACACACACACATATATATATATATATATATGGGAGACAAAACCGAAGGTGATATGACAAGACAACACCGGCTATGTCTCCCCAATATCCAATCCTTTCTGCCCCTCTTTTAATTATTTAATATAATATATGATATAATATACAAGTTGATGATATATAATATAATGCATGGCACTGCCTTAATTTCCCAGCTATTCTTCTGCTTCTGTTTTTCTGTCCGCTAATTTCCTGTTGAAGGGTTTTAAGGATTCAGTACTTTGTGTGGCCGTGTTGTCGATTGTCACCACACATGAGGAAACACAACTACTTCCCCCTTCTTCCTATTGTTAAATCTGTGTTTGTTTATGTTGCAATCGCATATATGAGGTGATCAGAAACATAACATAATCAGTGTATGTTCATATTCATGTATTCATCAGATCATGCTTGACTTGACTACTCATTTCACTATCAATCTACAAATATTTTTTTGTGGATTTCCGCGCGTGAGGGAATTCAAATCGTGTGCTCAATTTCTTGATCCGTTGGATTTGGCTCTGCTCTTTTATGCTAATAAAGGGTCTCTTCTTACGTATACTCATAATCTATGTATAATAAATCTAAAACTAGATTTTTGTCAATGACCCTCGAGAAGAAAGAAAACCTTCAATGAACGTTTGAAGCGTGGAATTCTGATCAGTTATTAGAATGGAAACAGTCAGCGCTGCTTTCAATGTTGTCAGCAACCAACCATGTCTCGTATGATCCACTATTAATGTTTTTTGTATACTTTGTTGAATCTAGGAGCTATATGTTTCAAGTAAAAATCTTACTTGTTATTGCATAACAATAAATCATGAGCATTGCATTATATATTTATATAGTTAAAAGTAGTTGTTATTAGAATAACATATAAGATTTCCTCAAAAAAAAAAAGCATTACATATAAGATCAATGCTTGCTTTGATTACATTTACTTATATTGGTTAAATTTTGACACATAATTATGTATTTAACAGTCATATAAATAAAAATCAAATCTTATTTAGGTTTTTTTAGGCCTATATAAAGTTATTAATAATATAATAATTCTGTGTATCACAAGATTAAAGTATATGCGAAATATTCCCCACTTGCTAGTTTAGTTAATTCTTGCTTTTTTTTTCATGGTTTCATATCTAAAGTCAAGTCTTTCCTCTTTCCGGAGGGACATCTAAAAGCACTGTGCTTTGCAAAAGAGATGGGGGAAAGATAATATAACTAATTAGGTACAATAAGGTGCAAAGGAAAGATTCATTAATTTTTGGTATGCGTTTAACAAGATAGGGCCAGTGTCAAGTCAACAATATATTAGAATCTCTTAATAAAGTTGTTTGATATTGATTGCTTTGATTAGGAGATATATGAGCAGTAAGATATTATTTTAGATAATCTGAGCAGTAAGATACATATTTTATCAGACTTATTTTCTGTATTTATTATATTTTATATAAATATTGAAAAAATATTTATGCATTGCTAATATCAATAAAATAAAAATACTATAATAAAATGTATTATAAATTCCCCTTTTAACTACTATAACTTTTAAGTGTATTTTATTAATATTTTATATGCCACTGCATTCCCCTTTTAATGGGATTTCGTTTTCTCCCTCTAATATACATATTATTCAAAAAAAATATCTAAACATACATCTTATTATTTTGACTTTAAAATTAAGATTAAGATAAAATATGGAAAGCTAAATATTGTCAATTTTGTTGGTGTACGCTACTATAGTAATATTTCTTAACTCTGCGCCCAAAATTAATATCTTCAAAATATGAGGTGTGTTTGATACACAAAGGTGCCACATAAAAAGAACAACATAAAAACATACTCTGGAATTATTACACGAGAATTTTTTATTTTGTTTTATACATTGTTTAACTGACATTATTGTAAAGTTTCCGTGTTGTTTTCAAATTATGGAGAAGCACGAGCATTACATAGTTTCTATTTGATGTAGTTAATTAAGAGAGGGGGAGACAAAGAGAGAAAGAAGGGGATATGTGGGTTGGGAGAGAGAAAAAATAAGATGGAGAAAAGATATATGTGTTTTTTTTAGTACTTTGTATTTGAAACAAAATGCTGTTTCATAATTTTTTAAGTAACAAAAATAATAAAGTGTTGACAACACAAATTATATATCCTATCAGTTTCATGCTTGATTTGAAAAGAAATTATACAATAACATAAAATAAATTAAAATAAAAATTATGTTGTCACATAATTTCTTTCCAAATCAAGTGAGAAATAAATATATTTATCCTATTTAGTATCATAAATTTCAATAAATCAAATGTAACACAGAAAATAAAGTTTGAAAGTTTTAAACTTTAAAAGCATGATTGATATATACATGTACAACATTTTTATTGAAGTGGACTAAACTAAAATATTTCACTAACTTGCTATCGATCACCTTTTTTTTTCCACTGCAAAAATATTGATCAATATTAAGGGGTAAACAATTGTCACAAGTAGTGCAATTGCCACCATAACCGTGAGTTACAGAAAAAAGAAAAAAGAAAATATTCCAGCAACTACCAAAAAGTTGCCTACAAAAATACCAATCCCCAACTAAATGAATATAATATGTGTATCAATACACTTGCTATCACCTTTGTTATATGGGTACGTGTTATCATTATTAATTTAAACATTACTTTGAGTCTATCTCTTTAAATGTTGTCGCCACTAGAAATAATTGATTTGTCCAAAATTTAAAACACTTTAAAAGATATACTTGTATGAGGTAAATATAGATTGTCTGCATGAATTAATCATTAGGATCCTGGATCATCGCTTTTTGAAATGATTCATATCAATTAATTTTATAAGAAATAAGTGTGACAAAAATAGAAACATTTTTCAGCCAATGCAACTAAGCAAGTTTATTAATTTACGTCTCTGCCTTCTTATATGGTTGTTCCCTCAATTCCTTTTCTAAAAGTTCCCTGAAACTTTGGGGTCGATTTTGCGCCTTTAAATACAATTAAGTGAAAGAATATGATGTTCCCAAAAGCCATGGACAAGCTTCGAACAATATGTAGTGTCACCTACTCACCTATTACTTTCCAATTTTGATAAGCTCGTATCTTTTTTTATACTTAAAAAGACAATAAAGTCGGTCTTAAACTTCTATTTTGACTCATTGAGGCATAAACAATACTATATTAATATACTTTTTCAACACAAAAGACTAAATTAGAGTCATAATCAGTTTATAAAGGTAAGAAGTGGGGGCATAATTTCAAGGATTAGGCAAGTGGGAGAAGATTCTGTGACGTGGCAGATCCAGCAAAGTTGTTCGCATAACTGATCATTTACCAAGTGTATAGTGATACTAATACATGGGAAACTGATAAGTACATCAAGCAATCCATCCAGAGTAAGGCTCAATTCAGGGTTGAATTTAATTTTGTTTAACCTTCATTACTACTGATCATGATTCATGAATTAAAAGCAGGGACATATCCAGAGTATCTAAGAAAGGGAGAAAGTAAATAGCTTTTGACATATGTAATAGTGTTAATAACTAAAATTGTGTTTTTTAAAATTATAAATTCACAAATTTATATATTTTTAATTAAAATTAAGGAGATGGAATCCACTTTTTTACTTTGTTGATGCCGTCATTATTTACTAGTGAAGAAAACAATGAATTAATTAGCATTGCTATTTGGTACAATATTATTTTTTTTATAAGCAAATTTTTATATATTAATTAAGAATGTAAAAGGGTACTCCACCCATTTATACAAATTTCTGAAGAAAATAATCCCATTTAATAACTCGAAAGATATATATGAGTTCAGGTTTAATTACATCAAATCCGAAACAAGAAAATCTAAACTACTCATGGATGTAAGAAGCATAAAAAATGGTTGAGCAAAAATAAGATGAAATATGGAGTCTTGGGAGAGTCTCATACAGACACACACGTCCCACAATCTAGGTCAGAAAAGAATGTTTTATTCTCTAGCCAAAAAATCTCTTTAAGTGTTTTTGTTTTTTGTCAATAAAGTGTTAGCGTGATACAATTCGCCCAGCGAACCATTTCACTCGTTGGACAAAATCTTCACCTAAGCTGTTGGAGCTAATTCACTAGGCGAGCATGACAAGATTTGTTGGGAAAATTTATTCCACAAAATAGTTACCTACTTACATTCATTTGTTGGGCGAAATGAAAGATTCACCTAGCAAATAAAGTTTTTGAAAAGTGGTGCTTCTAACTTCTATTTTCTAGGCTCCAAAACCTTGACCTTGAGCTACTCCAAAACCGAAACAACTGTGAAAGTGCCACAGTTTGAAAATAAAATTATCAAAGTGCCACAGCCTAAAAGAATATTGTCGATGTGCCACGCTGTGAACCTCGCTATCCACTCCAGCGACCTTCCTTAGCTGAGTTGGCAATCTGCCATTGGTTGGCGTAATCAGCTGGGCTTCCTAGCTAACTACGTACTCCGACTGCGAGGTGAAGTTCGCTGTGTACCATAGCTGGTTTTGTAAATTCGCTAGCCTCCTTAGCTAGTTATGTGACAAGGTCGCTGGGTTCCTTAACTAACTTAGTAAAGTTCGCTGCAAATCATAGCTAATTACGTACAACTCCCAACGTGCACCTCATGCTAATTTGAATTTGCTGGGAGGGATTGCGATGTACGTGAAATACTTTGCTGGCCTCCTCAGCGAATTTAGCCTCATTGATATCTATATATACCGCTTTAAGCTTCACAAATGTTGCATTCGAAAAAATTTTACTCCTCTCAGTTTCATAGATATTGCATTTCAATAAATTTCTGTTATTGATTTGTGATTTTAGAAAGTTGTGTCTTAGTTTAATTTTACGCTCGATAAATTTTACTCCTTTCAGCTTCACAGATATTGCATTTGAATAATTTTTTGTTATTGCTTAAATTTCTGTTATTGCTTTGTGATTTCAGAAAGTTGTGTGTTAGTTTAGTTTTACGCTTGATATATATTGTGTTATTTTATTTCGTAATTTTTGAAATCAAAATACTTTAGCACAAAAAAATACGTGATATATTTTCTATATTGTATAAGAAATATAGTCATATTTACATTTGTTGTTTTTACATCAGTAGTCATGTTATATATATATATTTTTAAATTTTTTCAGTGTTATTTTGGTTTGTTATGTTTGTAACGAAAATACTTTGCCGCAACGAAATAGGTGATATAATTTCGTATATGGCATAGGAAAATAGCTGTATTTACATCCTTTTTTTTAACTTTTGTAGTCATCTTCTAATAGTTTTTTTTTTGTAAAATTTCCAGATTTTATTTTGTTTTGTGATTTTTGAAGCCAAAATACACCAGTTATTTTTACATTGGTAGCCATCTTGTATAATTTTTGTTTTTTATTGTTCAGTCGGGAAGGATTGTTCTGTAATTTTTTAGTTTTTTACGACAAAATGAGTAATAGTAGAAATGGTCTAATAACGATTGTGTATTATAATGGGAGTAGATATTTTGGACCTAATGGTCAAATTTTTGAAGGTGAAAGTAAAATGTTTCGCATGCCCCCAGGATGCAGCCACCGTGAACTAATGAAACTGATTTACAAGAAGTTGAGACTACAACGCGGACAATGTGTCTCTCGATTGACTGCTAGATGTGCATCGGGCAACCCGGTGCAGTGGGTTGCTGTGGATATTGTAGATGATGACGATCTAGCGTTAGTTACTGACGCATGCAGATCCGATGGAGAAAATCCTAGATTTATAGAATTGTATGCAGAATTGAACTGTGGTGGTCAATCAAGCAGTCAACAATGTGTCCAACCCACTGGTTCCATTGACATTAATAGAGAGCCACAGGTGAATCCCGAAGACAGAGATGTCTCCCTATCTCCACCAGTACCAATCCAACAAACCCAAGAAATGGATTATGGACATAGGGATATATCCGACACACCAGCACCACCAAGTCAAGCAGCGGAGAATGAAATGGTGGCGGCCTATGACCCATCTTGGCCTACAGATACTTCCGACGAAGAGGTGGACGAAGGTGTTGTTCCAGATAGTGACTCATCAGATACCGACGTAGATGGTGATTTCGATCGTGCTATTCAAATTCCTTCTCCGGGCAATGTGGGAATGCAGGAGCAGCCTCCTGTTGTAGGTATGGATTAAAATTGTTTTTTGTCAATAGTATTAATTTTTTTTTGCAGGTTTAATCAACAATGTGGCTAATGTCGGATAATATAGTAGGGGGCATCGTTCCATTTTGGTCTGACATTAGTCATTACACGAATATTAATTGGGAATACCCAGATCAGGAGATTGAGGATATGCAAGGAGTACGAATACCTAACTGGCAGATGGGACAGGAGCTATATAAGGACCAGGTGTTTGACAGCAAGTGGGATGTTCAATTGGCAATAAAACAATATTGTATGGCCGAGCATCGCACAACGGTTGTAAAAAAAAGTGATACAAAAAGGCTTATTATGGTTTGTGAAAATCATTTGGATGGATGCCCATGGAGGATGAGGGCATATCAGAAAAAAGGTGGCACCGAATGGGTTGTAGGCATATGGAACAACCTCCACACATGCGTCGGTCAGAATCTTTCTCAAGATCACAAACAACTTGACTCAAATGTGATATGTTCGTTGATCTTAGGTATGTTAAGTTTTTTAAATTGAAGTCCTATTATTGATGAAATTCTTTATTAATGTATTATTATTGTTTAACGAAATGCAGAAATGATTAGGGAGGATCCTAGTGTTAAAATTGGGTTGATTCAAGAAAGGATAGCAACAACGTTGGGATTTCATATATCATACACGAAGGCATGGAAGGCAAAGCAAAAGGCCATTGTTCATATTTTTGGAGATTGGGATCAGTCTTATGCGTTTTTGCCAAGGTGGTTGGGTTACATGTTACATTTTTCTCCTGGGTCTGCATACAAGCTGGATTTGCACGACCATTTTATTGATGGTCAACTAGATGCAAGTGCTAAGGTGTTCAATAGGGTGTTCTGGACATTCAAACAGTGCTGCGATGCTTTTAATTATTGCAAACCAGTTATAAGCATCGACGGAACCCATTTGTATGGGAAATACAGTGGAACACTGCTCATTGCAACATCAGTTGACGGAAACAATTATGTCCTTCCTATTGCATTTGCGATTGTTTCCGCGGAGAATATCGACAATTGGTCATGGTTTTTGGCACTCATTCGTATACACGTTACGCAAAAGGATGAAATTTGTCTTATTTCAGATCGACATGCTGGCATAATTGCCGCGGTAAACAATGTCGAACTAGGATGGAATCCACCAAGGGCGTACCATGTGTATTGCATTCGGCATTTGGCGAGTAATTTTAATCACAGATTCAACAACGTCATGTTGAAGAAGCAATTGAAGAAATTAGGTATGTCTATCAGCCTGCAACACAATGTTTTTACATGTCGTTACCATATTCATCGTATGTGTTGTTCTTTACATCGTGTTTGTATGTGCAGCTTATACAACCTCGCGCTTAGATTTCGATGCCGGATTACAAACATTTAAAGAAGCAAGCCCTCAAATAGCAGCATGGATTGATAGAATCCCAAAGGAGAAGTGGAGTATAGCGTATGATGAACAAGGTAGAAGGTTTGGTCACATGACAACGAATCTTTCAGAATGCTTTAACAAGGTACTAAAAGGAGCAAGAAGCCTCCCAATTACGTCCCTTGTCCGGTTCACATACGCGCGTTTAGTGTCATATTTTGTTGCACATGGTCAAGAAGCCCATGAGGAGATGGCAAGAGGTAATCATTTATCGAAATTAGCATGGCAAAAATATATGAGGATGGTTGATAAATCGGCAACGCACTATGTCACTTGTTTTGATGCACTTAAGACGAGATTTGAGGTTCAAGAAACGTACAATATACGAACTCATTCGGGCGGTAAAAAATGGTCGATTTCCTTAGCTGAACGAAATTGTCAATGTGGTGAGTTCACTGCATACAGGTTCCCGTGTAGCCATGTTATTGCAGCATGTCGATCCACACACCATGATCCTAGACAATATGTAGATCCTGTATACAGTGCTGCGTATCAATGTCAAGTGTATGCACCGCAGTGGTTTCCCATTGGGAATGAGGAGTTCATACCACCAGCTGTACCGCCGATTGTTATACCAGACGTGTCGCTGAGACGTACAAAAGGAAGGCCAAAGAGTACACGCATACGAAATGAAATGGACTCCAGGGAAGGTTCGACGACTCGAACAACATGCAGCTACTGTAAGGTTGTCGGCCACAATAGGCGTAATTGCCCATCACGCAACCAGAACCAATAATGTACTTGGTCGTTATGCTAATGTTAATCGTGTTAAATGTTCAATAAACAATAATTATCGAATATTAGTAGAGTCCAATTGTCTTGCATAATACATCAAAATCATAAAAGTTTATACAGTCATCCATATAATAGTCTGTTACCATATAATTAAAGAGCATCGTACTGTCACTGATAGGGAAAAAAATTATTTAATCATCTTGTTGGTGACCTTCATGGAATCCTCCACAGCGGCTCATGTTATGTTCAAACGGTGATAGATTGCATCGAAAGCGCGCTTCCCTAACCGGATTCCGCCTAATGATGTGTCAAACGTCATAAGAACCATCGCCCACTTTGTCTTCATGTCCCTCATCCATTGTCGCAATGATTTCATCTGTAGAATACTGTCCGAAACTTGGAGAATATGCCATATGAGACGACCGTTCAATAGGAGTCCCAAAAATCATATCCTGTTCTGATGTTGGAGTCGGAGCAGCAGGCCTGTAACAGTCTTCATATGCGACTGATCTAGGTGTGTAATGCAAACCAGATGAACTCGGCCCTGACGAACTTGGCCCAGCTGTACTGGGGCCAGTAGAATGCATGGGGTATGATGCATGTGGGACATCGGAATGCGGCATCGACGGTCCAGCTCCCCAAGGGGGGTACTGTGATCCAGGAATAGACTGGGGGGGGCCAATAATATTGTTGTGAGAGGCCCGAAGGGTACCCAGGTGCTGCGTACATGCCAGGAGGACGTGGAGGAATAGGTGGTACAACCACTGGGGTATCTGCAACTGATGGAGTCGCGTGGTGAAGGGGTAACCCCTCGTGACGCGCACGTCGATTACGCTGAACCACTGTTGGCGGAGCCTCAGTCTGACGTCGTACTGGTGGCGGTGCAGCATCTCCAGGATCTATTATTCTGTCTGTGTCGTCGCATACAGCCAGCATTCGAACCGCCTCGTCGTACATCTGAGTCATGTCAAATGCCCCATATGCCTCAGGTGAAAGCATGTGGACAACAGTCTCTGCACGATCGGTCTGCATTTGAACAATTATTAGTGAACATAACACGTAAACTAATCTGCAAATTACACAATTATAACTAACATGCATACCACATGTGCCTTCAAAGCGGCTTTGTGGGTCATCCAACGACGGGTAACGGAGTAGTACCATTGCATGTATTCGCTGTTGACAGATAGGTACCCGTCTCTCCGCATAGGTTGCACGTCCTGCAACACAAGGGCGTCTCTATTTTCCCATTGTTGAATAAAGAAAACATGACGCCGACTCCAATCCACGTCTGCCTTGCCCGTAATAGTAATCGTCAGCAACTCACTACAATTAATAGGATTCTCTGGAATTGGCTGGTCGAACCCAAACTGACGCATAACTCTATCCGGCTGCTGGTATACGACAATCTCATAACATATGAGAGGGCATACAGCCAACCATCTCCTAGCCATGTCAACATCAATTGGATGGACTGCGTCTACAATCTCATAAGGCCTCCAACGTATGTCTCTCCGTCGCATGACATCAATATGATGGCGATATCTGCGAATGTTGGTATATACAGTTTGTCGCGAATGGTATACATTAAATCTGCAACAAATACAACAACAATTATAAGCAACATATACTCCGAATACAACAAAAACAAGGAATACTAATAACCAAATAAAAAATACCTGTGGCCATATATCTCCTGCTGCATGACATGAAGGTCTTCCACCGTAGGAAGGCTAGGAGAGATGGTCGGGAATCGCGTCCAAGCCCATAACTGTACCAACAAAGCACATCCACCAAGCTCACGATGTGAAGCACGTGTGGCCTTACACAACTCCCTATATAATGCTGCAAGCACTGCAGATCCCCAACTGAATGTCCCTGTGCGCTGGAAATCATCCAAATATAATAAATAACGAGCTGGGACGAAGCTCGAAGAGGTGTCAACAAACAACATTCCGCCCAATATGCGTAATATCAGAGCACGAGTGTATCTACGACGTCCTATTTCAGTGCCTGAGTGGACCTCATAAACATCAAACTGCTCACGCAGAAAATGAAGGTTTAACAAGCCGCCTTGCAAATCACGAGAACCAGCCGGCTCAACCCCTAGCATGTCACCAATGATGGCCCGAAAGTTATGTCGTCCGTGACGACCGCAAACAACATGACCATCGGTCGGCAGGCCCAACAGATGATGTACATCCTCCAGGGTGATTGTGACCTCACCCATCGTCATATGAAACGAACGTGTCTCTGGACGCCATCGCTCAACAAGCGCGGAGATAAGGTGATGGTCGATCTAAAAACATACATTACACAAGACAAACACATACATGGCAATACAATCAATACATCTAATAAGAAATTAATACAACACTTAATGTACGAACCTCGTGATTGCGCAGACGCGCAACATGATAAAAGCCAGCTTCTATAAGCCAGGGGTGTATATCCTCAGGTATAGCCAGATGGTTATGTGTCGCAGCATGTCGAACATTAAGTATACGATCCCGCATGGTTGGATCAGTCTGGGAATTCCACACATACGTGGATATATGTTTCTCCTGTAGTGTAAGGAGAGTCCGTATAGATGGACCTGGGTCAATGATGCTCAACGCATCCGATGGTGTCGGTGGAACATGTTGCTCGTCATCCATGACTGTATAGAAATTTTTCAATGTAAAATTAAAGAAGCCATGACTCCAATATAAATAATATTTAAGAAGCCAATACTAATGTGAATTTTCAACATGCGGCTACATAGTCAAAGACAATCATACAAACCTAATCAAACAACATAACGTACAAAGGGTTGCAATCACAAACACAAACACAATAAGTTGAACATTACAAAGCAACACATCATAACGTACTAAGAACAACAATTGAAACATCAAAATGACGCAACTATTCATAATTGGGAAGATCTTGTGCAGCGGACATGTCATCTTCGAGTAGTTCGATTGTCGGTTTGTGAAAAGTAGCTAAAATTTCTATTGGACAGAAACGCTTCCAGTAATTAGCTTCTGCTAACAACTTAAGTAGATCTTCATCATTATTCAGTTGTTTTATTTTGTATTCGACCAAGGTATCCGAATACTTTGCGTGACCCGGTTGTCGGAAGAACAAGTGTCTGACTTCCTGTGATTCAATAATTCCATAAGGGGGAACTCCTGCTGGAGCAACTTCCTTGATTATATGCTTCAGTGTTTCTATATTGCATCCGGAAGGAATTTCAAATCTTTTAGGATTTGTTCCAGTAAACGAGTAACCCAGAAAATTGCCTCGTCGTGGTATGTTCCACTTGCCGTTGTAATACAAGAGGGCATCATGAGTACGAGTCATGGTGGACTGAAGTAGGTTCAGTACACCGTCGGTTGTTCTGCTTATCATACATAACAATTCTATAGGACCAACAGACGGGAGTTTTTTATGGCACACCAACATAGTGCAAACATCATCATCATTTTTCAGTTGCATCGAATGAAAAAAAATTTCGTCAACTGTATTGATTGACGGTTGACGATAGTAAATTTCATCCACATACTGGTCATCTGTGACAAGAAGGGTCTTCTGCATCCTATTCTTCAGTGACCGAAAGGAACATTCATCCGGAACTCGCATTGGTATAGGAGCATCACATACGAAAGAAACACCGATTTCGTTGTGTGTTATGGTTCCATTCGGATAAATAAATGCTAACTTGGAATTACCAATGTTTTGAGACCCTGTTTCACCCAAAAAGGCCATGGAATTGCGATTGAGGGAGTTTGCGGAGGTCTGTTGTGTGGAATGATTAAACTCGGGTGTGGAGTGGTGCACCCCGCCTATGTAGGACGTAACCACTTGCGCCTGGATGGGGCATGACTAATTAGGAAGCATAACAAAGCTTGATAGTTTTTCAGATTTGGTTTTTGATGATCACCGGAGAATGTATCCGAGACTATGGAAAAAAAGAGGATGCAACTGCAGCACTAAATGCAACCATAGTTCAACAAATACAAATTGTTAAAGGATGGTCAACATCAAGGGCTTCAGGGTGACAACGGATAGGGAAGGAAGACAGACGAACATGTCTTATGGAGAAGGAATCCGAGGAGCATTATTCGAGTCTGACGACGAATTTTGGGTGTTTGGGTTTTACGGAAAGTCAGAACTTTTGGTACTTCAATATGTCGCATGGGTCTTGAGTAAGTTCCATTTGTCATTGCTGGGACATAACGCTTCACCCTC
Organism: Glycine latifolia; assembly: GCA_013407115.1. Taxonomy (NCBI): domain Eukaryota; kingdom Viridiplantae; phylum Streptophyta; class Magnoliopsida; order Fabales; family Fabaceae; genus Glycine; species Glycine latifolia. The sequence goes on from CM023943.1 coordinate 21,986,164, forward strand.
ATCCCTGAAACCCCAACCCCCAAAATTCCTCGCCAGACTCGAAATATCTTCCCCTGATTAATTCACCGTAAACACCTTTCGGTCTATCTTCATTCCGTATCCGTCGTTCGCTCAACCCCTTGACCTTCACCATCCTTAAATTATTATACTTTAATTATTGTATTAACTACATCATATATTTAATTATTAATTTTTAAATTTTTTAACAATTATTTTTATTATACTTATAATTATTTTTTATTCAACTAATTCTTCATAATTCTGTAAACATAATCATATCAACAGCATGTCCATTATACTAATTTAAACTAATTTAATAATTTATAAAATACCTGCATATAAATTGATGTTCACAATCTTTGCTAGAGAATGCGGATAAAGTCATGATTCGTTCAACAATTCCAACAACATACATTTAATTCAAATATTTAATTACAATTTTATGACATCATATCTTTAATTATTAAATTATAATTTTTTATATTTATCAAATCAAAATGTTAATTAAACTTTTAACTACATCATATATTTAATAACAAATGTATAATTTTTAAAAATTACACAACTCCCTATACGTATAATTATTTTTATTAAATTAATACTTTACTTACTCTATTTATTACATAAAATCTTAAATTATTATACTTTTTTATTATATTTTCATTTTAATCTTTAATTATTAAATATTAAATTGTTATTTTTATTACATCAATACGTATTAATTTTATTATATCTTAATATTTATTAAATTAAATGTTCATTTATAATTCTTATTAAATCAAATCTTCAATTAAACAATTTTTTTAATTATTATTTTTATTAAATTAAACCTTCATTAAAATATTTTAGCTAACCATTATTGACAATTTTTATTTAAATTAATGAATTTCTGAAGGTTAAACCTTACCAAATAATAAATATTCTTATATTTTGTTAATCTATCCTACAAAAATAATAATTACAAACTAATTGTAAACATGATGTAACCTAATGTTTAAAATCAACATAACATAATACAAAACTAACTGTAATTATCAACTATAACATATAATTAATTTTAATAAATTTGTATCTTACAAATTATAATTACCAAGTACATTATACACTTAATTTGAATAAGGTTCCTATAAATTAAATTTATTTAAATATATTAAATGAAGCATTTTTACATAAAAAATTCTTATATTTCATGCATCATCTGATTAAATAATTATAAACTAATCTCAAATATTCTCAAACTTAATATTTTAAAACTCCAATATAAATAATATTTAACAAGTCAAAATTACATAAATAAAAATATAATAATAATTAAATATATAAATTACTAATATGTTAAAAAATATACACAAAACCAAAAACTAATCTGAAGAGGCCAATGCTGAACAAATACAAAATAATATACAAAAATATAAATTATCAATTTACAATAATATACAAAAAAATACAAATAAACACTAACCTAACATAACAGACAAATGCTAAACAAATTCCAAACAAGTGCAAAAAAAATAAAATAAAATATACACACACAAAAAAATAAAAACATGTATTTTTAATAAATTAACAATTTATTACAAAATTAAAATGCAAACTATGAACTTGTATTTATCATCAAAATTTTAAAATCAAATAAAAAACCAACAATTACATAAATTAAAATATATTTAAAATCAAATATAAATTACCAATTCATGCAAAATATAAACAAAAAACAAAAAAAAAAACCTATTTTTTAAATCTGTAAAAGAAAAACTATTTAACACAAAACAACTACATAAATAATATATATTTTTTCATATTAAAATACCAATTACTTAATTACAAAAATATAAACTCAAAAAAAAAAAAAACTAATCATCAATATGACATACTACAAACCTAATAATCTTTAACATTATATTTATCAACTACATAATATATACTTAATTTGATTAAAATTACTATAAACTAAATTTATTTTAATATATTAAATATTTTAACAAAATAAAATATCGCTTTCATTTTTTCATTTGTTAACTGATTATCTACTAATTAATAATAAATATTTTGGAACCTAATGCAACTATCTCTAACATAATCTATTTTTAACAACTTAAACTAACCTAAACTATAAACTAACAAATTATAAACAACAAAAACAAAAGCAAAAAGGACAGAAAACTTACCTGAGGATGAGAGGATGCAGCTGCCGGCAATGGGGAGGAAGAAAAACGATGGTGTGTGCTTACAAGGGGACACACATCCTTATGTAGTGGTCCCAAAAAAGCCTAAACCGGTCCCATGCATACTTCGCCCTCACATGCAGCGAGCTTAAAACCTGTAATCTGACACAGCGGAACCGGTTTCTGCAATTACCGACAGCGGGATACGTATTTCGCTGCAATAACCAGCGACCTTGGTTCATGTCAGCGACGCCCAATCGCACCAATCCGGGCATGCCAGGTAGCCCAGGTAAACCGCTGCATTGCCAAGCGAGGTACCTTCCGTGGCATTTCAACAAATTTTATCCTCCAACTGGCATTCCAGCTTTATTTTACGTTGACTGTGGCATTCTGACAAAAGTTCCTCCAAAACCCAACTCCAAATTCCTATATATTAAAAAGACTTAAAACGTTAATAATTTATCTTAAAGTTTAAAAGACTAATTAATTAAATTCCTAAACAGTTACATTCTAACTAAAAATGGGCCAAACATAGCTTTAAATTAAGGTTAAATGAAATAATTGATCTTATACATACCTAAAAAGGTAGACATAAAATGCAATAATCATACATCATGTTTTGCATACATTTTTGTTAGATTTAGGTATCATTGTACCATTATTTGTTTAATTTCTCTTATTTAGGATTTTTTTTACTAAATTAAGATTTTTGTTTTTTTTAAATGAAATATGTGGAATGGCCAAGCATTTGGGCATCTAAGCATGAGGAAATGAAACAAAAGTTATCAAGAAAAAGATGAGCTAAAAAAAATGCGATAATGAAGACTACACATTGGGTGTGAAAATGGCTATAGACCATGGAACATAGGAAGGAATTTTTCTCCACCATGGATAGAGGTTGCCATGGCCTAAGTGTGATTATGTCCACAAAATTAACTTACAAAAAAATTATGATAGAAGCTTACACTTTTTGGGTGTATTTGTGTCTAACACTTAATGTAAATGTTATTAATTTTTTTATAACATTAAAAAATATTACAAAATATAAATAAATATTATTAATATAATTTCATGACATTTTATTAAATATTATTAAAAATCACAATGTGTGGTATTATATATATATATATATATATATATATATATATATATATATACTTGTTTTAGACTAATATTAATTTGTACATTTTCTTTCTTTCTGCAACTTAATTTTAGTTGTGTTTGGGCTGCTAAGCCCCATATTTGTAAAAATTAATAGGATTTAAAACATTTAAATTATAATCAATTAATTTATAGATTGCGTAAATCTTGAAGACATCCTCAATAACAATTACTTGATATCACATAAGCGTGTACACAAACAATTAGAAGAATGAACTTTTTTTCCGGCAATAATGAACTTCTTCTTGATACCCTCTTTCACAAATTAACTCTCGATCGGATGAAACAATGAGTCGTTAGAGAGAACTAAAGTCAAAAGGAGATTTTACCATTTTTTTAAAAATCAACAAGTAACTTAATTTTCAATCATCATGGATATTAAACCTATATTAGGCCCTACACACAAATTTAGCACACTTGTCTATTAGGTTTAACCCAATAAACATATAAACACATGATGATTCTAAAAGTTCAGATTAATTAGACCACTTAATTAAAATTCGGCACATTGGAAAAATATATTAGGTAGTACATTCAACCCATGTTTTAACAAGGTTTACATAAGATTTTGGTTCCTATTATTTAATATTTTTTCATTTTCTATTCCTATAAATTTTTTAGTAGTCCTCGTAATTAGTTTCCAATGTTTTACTTTTTAGTAATTCATCAAGTCACTGTTAATTTGCTGACATTAACACGTGTCACATTAACAAAATAACATGTCATCAAGGCTACGTGGGCAATGTCACAACATTGTTATATTAGAAGGATAAAAATAAAAAATTATAAAAATGAAAAATGAAAACAAAATATTGAGTAAAAAAAGTGAAAAATGTACATACATGAAAAAATTTAAACCTAAAATATAATATACAATTTTAATTAAAAAGTAGTATAAAATAAAAATCTTAAATAACAAAAATATTTGTTAATAAATACAATTTTTCCAACCTTCTTTATTTTTTCCCCCTTGCATCGATCACTCACACATTGCATAAACACACTAGTCTCTCTCATTCACCATATACTTTTTTTCTTCCCTCTCTAACACACACTCTGAGCATAGATTATGTATTATTTTTTTAAAAAGCTTAAATATAAATCAGTGCCTAAAGTGTGTATTATTGGTCTATTTTTTAAATTTCCTTTATCCTGAATAAACAACTTTGAAGATATTCAAGTAAAACTTAAAATTCAGAAAAAATATTTTCCTTGAGTTATTAACCTGATACAATTCACGTGCGGCATAAGCACAACCATAATGAATATATGCTGAAAAGTGGTTGAAAAATAAAATGACTGGTTAATTAGAAGTAAATGGGTTAGAGTACTACCTTTCACCTTTAGTAAATATGTTTAAAAAAATGACTATCACCTGCCCTTTATTTTTTTTGTTTAATATTTTCCTTCTCTCTGTATACTTTCGTTCTTATCAACGTGACAATGTCTACTGAACAATTTGTCTCATTTCAGTTAAAATGCATGTAAAAGTAAAACTTTTCCGTTTGTGAAAAAATTCCATCAGAAACCGAGTTGGCACTTGTATTGTTGATGTAGTAATTAAGAAGGAAGATGATACGTCTGTCTGAATAGTAGGAAGTTGTAGCCAATGACTACACACGCTTAACTGCAGTTAACACTGTGGGGTCTATAGAAGCTCACCTTACAGACCAAAACCAGAGAGAGGAAGAGAGATCAATGCAGTGATGAGTGACAAGCTTAGTCTGAGAGTTAAGAGCAAAAGGAATGAGCGAGACTTGAACTTGATAGTATAGAGAGGAAGAGACGTGTGATCGACTTGTGAGTGATGAGGGCATGCATTGATGAAGATATCTCTGTCATCTCTAAAATACTTTTATTTTTCAAATTCGAAAAATTCTCATAATTGAAAATTATGAGATTAACTTTTAAGATATAAAAATTATTAAAATAAATTTTATTTCTTTTAATAAAATATTATTTATATATATATATATATGATCATAAAATTAAATCCTTATTAATATATTTAAATAATTCATTTATTTATTAATTGTGGCTAAACTCGTTGACATGACTCTAATATTTTTTGGTATGTGTAGTAGTAAATGTTGCTGCCCCCACTAGTCCTTGTTTTGTAATTTAAAAAAAATGGCTCTCTCTGAACACTCATCAGTGATCACTGGAAGGAAAAGAGAGGAATGCACGTGGAAGTCAGTGCCATGCATGAGAGACCCCCAAAACGTATAAATGCTTGTCCTCCTCCAAAATAGTACTTTGTCCTTAACATATAAGAAAGCAAAGACTGTTGAGCATCAAAGAGAGTGAGAAGGGTCGAGGGAAGAGAAAGAGCATTTCATCGACACGTGTAGGGTTTGATGGAGTGGGATGACCCATTAGGAGACCGTCCCCTAAGCGGAATGGTACGGACAATAGCCGTTTTCAGGTGGAAAAAGGCTAGGTATGCACTGTGTACGTGTTGGTGGTTCAGAACAGAAGTCAGGGACTCAGAACACAAGTGTGGAGTGAGTAATAAGAGTGAGTGTGAGTTGTGTGAATGTGAATGTGAATGTGTGAGTGGACTCATGTCACTCTCTCTCTATTAAATATCCATTGATCTTATTATTATTATAGCCTTTGCTCGAAAGGTCAGTTCAAATGTCTGCATCGCATCCTTCACATGCACTCACTCATTGTCTTGTCAAATCATTTGGAATCATTAAACATCATCATCTCATACTTTTAACTGGTTACCTCCTACCACCATTAACAATTATGGCCCCCTCTACTCTTTCCATTTACTTTTGTTTTCTTCTGCTTTGCCATTTCTTTCACCACTTCCTTGCTCTTTTTTTTTTTTTATCTTCTTATTTGTTGCGTTTATCATGTTTTAATCTCTTGCGTGCATTAATGCTTTTTTAATGGTGAATTTATTCTTAGGTTTTTAATTTAATTTTTGTACTTTTATATTTTTAATAAATTTTTCCTTCAATAATAAATTCATTAAGAATTTCAATTGAGTCAAATATGTTACTCTATGTTGAATTATAAAATTTAAATTTAAAATTATTGTTATGAGTTGTTAAATTGTTAATTATTGTTATGAGTTGTTAGGCTATTGTAATATACATTATATATTTAAATAGAAAATCAGATTTGTTATGCATAAAATTACGATTAGAATAGTTTGTTACTGTTATTAATTAGCAAGTTGTTGCACTACTTTTTGTATATATATGAACCTTACATTGACGGGAAAAAATGAGAATCAGATGATATTTCCTCATAATTATTCGTATTTACTTTTTAACATGGTATCAGAGCAATGATTTCCTCCATGAATCAAAGCCAAGGTTCCTTCCATGAATGAGAGTCATGATATCCTCCATGAAAAAATCATGGTTTCCTCCATGAAAACAAGAATTACTTCTGTTGCCACTACTCTTTTTCTTCTCCATTCCATATCCGAATTATCTTTTTTCTTCCTATTCCCAAAAGTACATCTTATTTTATCTTCTCGTATCAGTACCTGTATTTCACTTTTCTTTCTCCTCCTTAACCTTCACCATATTTGATTCCTCTACAAATTATGATTCCATTTTTGCCTCGCATAACATTTGCGATTTTGGTTCCGTTTTGAACCCTTCTCGTATCCATTTGAAGTTCATTAATGTGAAGCTCATTGCATTGTTCTGAGTCATTCACAGACCAACCCTAAAGTCTATTGACATAAACATATGATTGTTCCGAATCTCTTCTCGTATCTCAAATCTCCATGAACGTATTCCATTTGAAGATCATTGATGTGAAGTTCGTTGCATTGTTCTGAATCATTCACAGACCATTTCTGAAGTCTATTGACATGAACATGTTATTGCTTCGAATCTCTTCCTGTACCTCAATTCTCTTTCTACCTCACATAATCGAAACACCTATGGTGGACTATCCTAAAGCACCTCTTGAACCTATTGTTAATCGAAGTCATTCCTAGAAGAGTATTTAAAGAAGCAATTGGCAAGTTGGGCATGACCGATATTCATGCATCAACTTGAGGGGGAGTGTTGAATTATGAAATTTAAATTTAAAATTATTGTTATGAGTTGTTAAACTATTAATTATTATGAGTTGTTAGGCTGTTGCAATATATATTATATATTTAAATAGAAAATCAGATTTGTCATGCATAAAATTAGGATTAGAATAGTTTGTTACTACTGTTAATTAGGTTGTTGCATTACTTTTTGTATATATATGAGCTTCACATTGAGGAAAAAAAAATGAGAATGAGATGATATTTCCTCATAATTATTCGTATTTACTTTTTAACACTCTATATCTTTAAATTTTTTATATTCCTTTTTACTTTAGGATAATAACTTATTTTAATTTTAATTTTGAAATAATTGGTATGAGAAAATCGTGAGTATAAAATTATCGTCAAAGTAATAAAATATCAAATCTATAAGAATTATGGTTTATGTTTCCTAATTTATTGTGATTAAAAAAATACTATAAAGTAGGAAAGAATTGCTTAATTGAGAGAAAAAGAGTACTGAAAGTTAAAGCAAACAGAAGAAAAAAATAGGAGCAAGAATGTAAGAATATCAAGATTGGGAGAAAACCATGGAAATAAAGGTTTCCGAGACTGAGCGAACTTCGCTCAATGATAGTTAATGGATTAACCTTTGTTATCTACATGCATTCAAATTGTTTTCAATTTTCAAGATAAATCAATCTAAGGTAATATTTGTTCCCTTTCAAGACATGAAAATATATCTAATTAAATTGATCCCTATATTTATGATAATTATGTTCAATTAAACTCATTATATTCTTTGTTAATTCATTGACTTCTTGAAAGATTAAACTTATTTATGCAAGTTATTTTCCTATGAGTACAAATTTTAGGTTCACATTTCAATTCATCCCTAAAACACCTAAGGTTATGCAAAAAGGTAACCAAACAATTCGTGTAATTAAGCTTATTAAGAAAAGAACAAAAAAAGAGGAAAACAAACTTTGCATATAAAAATAAACATAACAAATTCATTAAAAACATGAGCTATGCCCAATCCTTAAAACAAAACGACTAATCAATCATAGTCATGGAGAAAATAAAATAAGGAAGAAAGAACATCAAAACTCAGGTAGAAGAAGAAAGAGAGAAAACGGAGAATCATCTTCAATCCTCCACATAGAGTCGTTGTCCCCCTGGGGATTCAATGCCTTTTTCTAATCCTAAAAGGTATATTTATACTTAAGATACAATTAAGGTTCAAGCCCAACTAAAATAAAATTAGAAGAATACAACTTTAAATTCATTGCACATGTGTCGCGACTACGGTATTTTACCAAGTCTAGCAACGGTGAATTCTCATTGTTATTTTTTATTTCTTGTAGTCTGTCACGCTTGTGTCGATTGCTACAAGTACCTTGTCACACTCATTGATTGCAAAATTTGCCACTTCTATTATTTTTGCGTCAAATGTAGTTGTTTGTGGTCCTTTCTCTGCTTGATCCAAAGTCCCAATTGCCTTGTCTTTGGATCCAAATCACTCCAAATCTAAATCTAAGAGTATGTTTGGATGGAGTATTTTAAAATTTCAGAGAATTTAAAATTCAGGGAAATTAAAATATATCAATTAAAATTCTTTTATTTTCAAAATTCTGTGTTTGGATAAAGAAATTGAATTTCTTTATTTTAAAAATTTTGAACCTCATGCACGGAGAGACGCTTGAGGTAGGTATCATGAGAGGAAAGGACGTCGGAGTACTCATTGATGATGGAGACGGAGCAAAGAGTGATGCAATTAGAGCTTCTATAGAAGAAGAAAATTTCAATTTCTCACATTTTAGAAAGAAATTCAAATTTCACATTTTTAGTTATTCAAAATTTTATTTTAAAATTTCAAAAATTTAAATTCTTCATATAAAAATATCCAAACAATGAATTTTAAATTAAAGAATTTTAAATTCCCGGATAAATTACTTTCCCCAATTAAAGTTTTCTATCCAAACACATTCTAAGATCCAACACCAAATCAATTAATGACAAACTTCCTAAAATCCATTGACAAACAAAAACTCACCTAAAGAGTTCCCAGTGACTAACAAAGGAAATTAATGATAAAACTAATCCTATTAAACATAAAATGCAAGTGAATCTACAAGAATTAATATGAAAAATAAGGAAATTGCAACACATCAACAATAAATATGTAACAAAATATAAACTAAAAAATATAGCAATTTTATTACAATTTTTTTTATCACAATAAATTAAAAATCATGAGAAATATATATATATATAACACTATATAATCAAAATAAAATTTAATTTTCATTATCCTAATATCTATAACTTTCTCAAATATATTGCACTAATTCCACTTAAATTGTCGACATTTTTTTATTTATTGTTACAAAGAAGTGTTCTTTTTGTAGATATGTTACAAAATTGGGATGTTAGCCATTTGATACTTTATTACTATTATATATATTTATTGTTCTTCTTCATTAATCATATTATACCAGCATATATTATATACTTGATCACATCCATGTGTCAAAGGCATGCATCACATATAATTCTGAATCAAAAATAAAACATTCCAAATTTCATTCGACATTTTTTGTTTGTAGATTCTTATTGTTTGACAAATAATTTCCTCATTTTCTTGTTATAGCAAAGAGATAGTCATAATAGTCAAAATTACAACGACTAATAAAGTACAACAACTAGGTTAAATAACAACTAATAGAGCAATTTATCCAAATTAATTCTATGTTTTCTCTAATTATGTTACATAATATTTGTGTTGTCTCTTGGTCATCCCTAATTTGTCCTTGGAGAGGATCTCCAACTTCAACTCTTTTTTCCTTTAACTTATTCATATGTAACTCATGTTAATTCTACCATTATTTTGTTCATAATATTTTTTTTTCTTCTGTCAAAAAGAAATACATATTTTTTATACTATATATTTCCTTATGTGCCTTTTGTATCCAACATTATCAGAGGAAGACGTTTCAATTAATTGTATTTGCTTTGCTCTTCCTCTTTGATGGTTTTTTCTTCTTCTATAGGGCAAATAATCAAAGGCAACATTGAGTCATATGAAACTTGTTGGTATCTCTGGATTTCAAGATGATGAGTATATCCTAGAAGCAAAATTCTTTCTTGTGAGATAAGGATTTGAGTAAAAATAAATACAAATTAAGTGTAAATTTGTGAGACGAAAAGTTGTGTATTAGACAATTTTGATCACATTTTATAACACGACACAAGCAATACAACAACAAAGTTTTCACACTAAAATATCAAAATTTTACACTGGTAATACATGTTTGCACTCATCATTAAAATACAGTAAAATCAAATATTGTTAATTTTTAGTTATGTTGTAACACTTGTTAGAATGTGGAGATTTGGACTTAATTCAACTCTAATTAAAAGTTAACTTATGAAATGATGATTATTTTTCATTTATATATTTTATCTTAACATTAAGTGCAGCCAACGTACCACTTGAATTTTTTCCAAAAGCGCTAGTCAAGAACAAGATGTATTAATTTAATTTTTGGTTGATTATTAGGCTGTGACAATGCATGTTCGAATAGGGTGGATTTTTGGATTGGGTTCATTTTCATTTTGGGATTGAAGTCACTATCGAATTATTTGGATTCAATTGAAGTTCAATTTTGCTTATGATTTTGGTGATAAAAATATTGTTGCATTTTCGGTTTTAATTAATGTTCAATTTTATTCAATTTCACCTTCCCATTTTTTATTGGCTTCCTTCTAAATTTTTTTATGAAAGATATTATTTTACTTATAAGGAATTGTTCCTTGTGGAACAGTGTTTCCAGTGTGTTGAGTTCTAATGGTGAACCATATTCCAAGTTAATTGTTGGAGCTATGAACTTTGTAAATTGTAAGTAACCTATATTGGAGCGGTTCTTAATAAGACATGCATACAAATCCTCCCTAACATAGCATCATATGAGAAATATAAGACGTGTACATTACTGATACAATATTGAGTAAAGGTTTTAGTTTAGTTTCATTTTTAAAATTGAAAAGGATAATCATTATGAATATTTATTGGTTAATTTATTATTGTAAATATAGATTAGTTCGATGGTTTCATGAATATAAATCTCTATCATGTTGTCAATTAATGTAAAAGTTTGTAGTTATAAATAAATGAATAAATACATATTGTGCTTTTCGTGAGTGAAGGTTATTATTTTCTGATTGAGAGATCGAGATACCAAAAGTGTTTACCTTAAAGGTTAAGTATTCACCAAGTTTTGTTGGTAAAATTTATTTAGTTAATAATCAATACAAAAATTGACACATGCATCTCGTTGTGTACTATGACTAATGGTTACTAAAAAGCTCAGCTCTCCTAAAAAATTTAGCTCTCCATATATAATATTTTTAGTCAACTCTCCATATATATAACCTTGGTTAAATACAAAATGGAAAAATTAGAAAATACCAGAGAAAGCAAATTGCCCACTAGAGTTCAAATTTACTTTGGAACAAAGTATAAGTACATGATGCTATTATTGTGGTTCCTTGTCAGGTCTGACTCACACGGCAGGTAGAAAACCCAAATAAATCCAAAAACATACCACTGTAAAAAATGGACGCATCCAAAAATATGTTAATAGACAAGAGTAAGTATACCTCTTAACTAGCTGAAAAGGTTAATATCACAAGGAATATGGAAATAATTTAATTTAACTAAGTTGAAAAGAAAAACAATTAATGTTATCAGGAAATAATTGGTTTAAGTGGTAGTATATATCTCTTTTTAAAAAGGTTTTAGATTCAAATCATGTCTATCAAATAATTAGAGTCATGTAGGGCGAGTCATTCTCACCATAGTGTACATATATCCAACTTGGACCAAAATTGTCAGGGTTTGTGTGACTTTAAACACTGGGGGACAGTTACTACAAAACTTAAAACGATGTTTCGAGTTAGTTAAAAATATGATATTTTATTTTATTTTCTATTAATTCTTTATTCAATAATACTACTGTCAAAAAATAAGAAGAGATAAAAAAATAGATTTTAAACTAATTAATTCATATATAATAAATTTATAAAAATATTATAATAAGAAAATGTAATTTAAATAATAAATTGTGAAGAAACTAATTTAGTATAATATTTCATAAATTTATATTTAAATAGTATTATTTTTATTTAGTAATTTTATGAGATTTTATTCCATACACTATCCATTATTTTCTTTTAAACTTCAATCGATTAAAAATTGACATAAATATCACTTTTAAAATAATTATTATAAAAATCAGCAATATTTAAATTCTTTAAACAAATATTATAAATCCTTAGCCCAAGATATTTACAAGCTCAATCACTAAGCAGTTATTTTCGGTTGTCAATTTATTAGCATGTTAAAAACATTAAAAAAATGTAGTTCAATTAGTTTCGTTAAAATCAATCTTAAATATAGATGTTAAAGAATTAAAAGTAAAAAAGTTATTAAAAATTAAAATAATTAGTTAACTAAAATAATTGAATTTTTACAACAAAAGAGCTTCTAATGAAGATCAATATTTCAAAATGTTGACAATTTTTGTACTTAGAGTCTTTAGAGATAATTTATTTTATTTACTAAGTTTTTCTTAAAATCATACATTTTCTATTCAATTTCAAAAACTGCACTGTATATAATATTTAATTTAATTCAAATAAATCTATAAGTTAATTGAAATGGTTAATCAAAAATACTTTAGGTAGGGTGATCAGTAGCAAAAAATGGATGAATAAATCTTTCTTTTCTCTTCACATGCTCTCTCGAATTTCCTATCTTTTTCTCATCAATTTATTTGTAAGCTCCGGCAGTAATATGCATAAATTACCGTGATAAGCATAAGATTCATTTCTTTTTTTTTTTTTTCTAACTTCTTCTATGATATCTTATTATATTAGTTTTCTTTGTGAAGACCAACGGCGGTTAAATTTGGTTGAAGGGACAATTTTCTCACGTGATCAATCAAGATTTAAATTCTTACAAAAAAAATCTCATATTTAATGTTCAGTTGTGTTTCAAATAAAATTACTTTCCAAAATAGATATATGCAAGAAAAATAAGTTTTTTTTTCGTGAGGTTCCACACAAAAACACAAAATTTTTCTCTTCATTTTTATTCTTTTTAAATACAATTAGGAATTAGTAATGAAGTCCCATAAATAAAATGTTTCTTTCTCTCTCTCTTGTTTTCAATTAAATTTAAATTATTTTTTGTCTTTGTTTTATTTCAAGCATTTTATTTTTTTAGAAGATTTTGAGCATTTTATTTTTGGCGTTGTGTTTAATTTATTGAATTATTAAGCTTTATAACTTCATGAACAAATATTAATCCACAATAAGGTCATTACAGATCTGAAAATAAATTTAAGGTAGCATTTGGTGTTTGAAAAAAAAAATGAAATGCTATGCTTTGTACCATTTTGGTAGAACTGAGATAATTCACGTTTTAAACTTCAATTCGTATTCTATTTTATTTTTAAAATGTATCAAATAAAAATAAAGTCAAATATGATATTTCATTTTATTCTCTCACTTCTATCAAACGATATCGTATTCTACACGACTTTCCCAACACAAATCATTTCAAAATAAAATAGACAGGCTAAGACAAATAGAAGTGGTGTCCGAATTTGACCCATTGAGGCTAAAACTTCACCAAATGCGTGCGTGGCTTCCCAATAAAATAAACCACTTCACAACCTCAGTTATCACATGTCTATGGTGCATATATGCCTTTTTTTTTATATCACTATTGATTAATTTTATGTATCAATCATCTTCAACATAAAAGATTCTTTTTATTTCTTAGAAAACCACCAAGCTAACATTGATTTCTCCCACCTCCTATACGCATATATATACATTTATACATACATGCACTGATGAACATAGCCAACAACTTTACGTTTCACTTACTGGGGAAAAAAAAAAGGTAACTTTGTATGTGCTTAATTACTTTAATCATGTGAAGTTCCTTGATGCGAAAGATCTATTCTATCACGCTAACTGTAATTCACTGTAGTTAATAAGAGTGTGATAGATACAAAAAGCCAAATTTCCAAACGATCCATATATTAATTTTTGTGCTGGTTGAATTTGGAAACTATGATTACTATAGCCTTTCCAGACCATAAATTATTACAAGATTTTTGTTCACATGCTTAGGCAAATCTTAATAGTAAAGTGTGTACAGTATAGTTTTAGGACTCTCTTTAATTTTTAATAAGTAATATAACGGCATGCAATAATAATATTGATGATGATAATCTCTAACTCTAACAAATAAACACTGCTGTTATTAACTAAGCATATGATTTGCTTGGGAATCCAAAGTCAGACGCAATATCTGTGACCCTCCTTAATTTGTCAGAAGAACCATCGTTTGTGTGGGGCCCATTATGGGTGCATTCTGGTTTACAACACCCGAAACTGAAAGCCATCTCATAAATTCCCATGTTTAGTCTTCTCGTGCTAGCAGTAGCAGCAGCTAGCTATAGCATGGGCAATGGTTCTGATTGTGCTGCTGATTCTAATTAAGTCCCAAAACAATGGCCATGAATTGCAGATCTGCTTTCAAACATTAACATCAAATGAGGTGAATCTAGGAACCCATAGATCTAGAAAATTTGAGTGGGGCCCCCGAAAAATATATTGTGGTCATGTGATATGGAGAAAGATACTTATGTGTTAGCAGGAGGACACCTGCAATCCCACTCTCATAGTCCCACCCAAGCAATTGTGTTTATTATCTTGTGGCCATTTCGTGTAATGATGGCTTCTTTGCCCTAATTGGTGGAGGTCAAAGGGGTTAGAGGAAGTGGGTTTTTTTGGTTTGCTAGGATTTCATTTCTGAAAATTTTATTATATATATCGTGATTTTGAAACAAGAGATATTTCTTGCATGTTAAATTATTGAATGTTGATCACATTAATTATATGATTATACTTATATATGTTTAATATGATTATATTTTTTATTTATATAAAGCATATATATTTGAGGTTATATATGTTTATCACATTAGCTGTTATATTTCTTTGTTCCGGAAGATAGTCACATTACTTATTTTTATCTTGTTTGGTGATTATTTTAGGGTCTTACCTAATAACATTGAGTATGTTGAATTTTCAGTTTAACTCGTTGTATACGAATTTTGATACTAAATTCAATGGTTCATCACAAATTGAATGAAAAAAAAAAATGATGAAAATGTTTTTGCAAATTTTATTTTGTCACCCAACGAATATTTAGTTTAGCACGTTATTGAGAAGGAAAAAATTACATTTTTTAACATATTTATTTAGATTGATATGCATAACAAAATTGTATTTTTTTAATATATAAAACCAAGATAATACTAAAGCACAATGACTGTTATGATGTCAATTAGGTTGACACCACTATACTTCATTGACTTAATAACAATATCTGATTCATTAAATAGACAAACAAAATTATATTCCAAGGTGTCTTCTTCATTTGCATTGAAGTTTTGAATTTAATTAAGGTCATATCTTAGACTTGGTTTAAGACAACAAAATAAAAACGACAGTACTCACCCCTTTTTCGATAGGTGTATTGACCATGTATCTTGTAAATATCTTTTTTTTTTCTTTGATATGGCCTTGTGAGACTTTTTTGTTCAAATTAGAGCACCTCTTATATTCTATTTAATCACAAAGTTTTTGCTTATAAAAAAATGAGCTAAGAATAAAAAAGAAGTGAATTTCAAATGTATAATTAAAATAAATAGTTAAAATTAAAACTACTACAATCTTAATAATTTGTATAATCAGTACCTTTAGGATGGTTAAGGAAAAAAAACTTTTATTAAAATGCATCAAATTAAATTGTTGATAATTTTTTATATTCTCTTATAATTTTTATAATAAATATTTTATTTTTAATTTTTTAACTAATATTCAAGAATGCTGGTTAAGAAAATTCTAACTTCTACACGGTGTTAAGTAGTTATATTATATATGGCTAGCCGACTAGCTAGCTCTAGATACTTTGCCCCTTCTACATTACTTTTACTTATATACTTTATCCATGACTGTGACTCCATCTTTTCATTTTTCAAAGGGAGTGGATTTTTTAATTGAATATTAGGTTTTTCATGGGTTTCATTCAGTTTATAAAACCTACTTATACCCAACTCAAAAACAAAATTGTCATTTATACTAATAAATTATTAGTTTTTTTAACATCATTCCTTATAGTTATTAAAGTGAATACTTTTATGAGAGAGAGGGAGAGAGAGAGAGAGAAAATAAACAACTTATATATTTTAACATAATAAGTATCATTTCTTTGAATAATTTTTAATATTCTTCTTAATGTCAACGTAAGACTACGTAAGATTGATGTTAATAAAACTAATAAATTATTCTTTTATAATGACTAAAGAATTATTGCCATGAAAAATAAATTTGCTAACACTGTTAAACTAATTTATTGAAATTATTATAACTTTTTTTAAAATTCAAATTCACTTTATTTTTCGGTATAGATGATAAGTATTTTTTATAGGAGACAATTTTATTTGAGTCTTGATTTGATCACATGGAAAAGTTTTTCATCAAAGTATTTAAAATGGTTGTATGCCTATAACTCAAACTTAAGACTTCCAATTAAGTTATAACAATCTCACACTAATTAATTTATAATAAAATTAATCCATTTAATTTTTATTTAGATATTATATTTTATTTTAGGAAAATCTTATTAATTATTTTTTATTTAGTGATACCGTAACTAAGGTTTTAGACTCCCTAGAGGTACCTCAAATATCTCATAAACTTTGATTATTTGAATCAATTATGAGATTAATAAACTATAAAATTAATTCTTGATCAAATTTTAATCATAATTAAGACTCATTATACCCCTAGAATATTATATATTCCACTTATTTTTTCTAAAACTTTTAGTTCTGAAAATAGACTTATGTTTCCCACTATTTAGAGGCCCACTTAAGCTTCCCATTTATTCATATATACAACAATGTTTCTATATTATTGAAAAAGACAAATAGAATATTGACGTACAAAAGATATTAGGCGAAAATCGTTCCAGTATTGCATTTAATTTGGGAATTTACAATGTCTATCACATAACAGGTTTTTAGAATCTACTATTTAAAATATATGATAGAAAATATTTTTTTATTAGGATTAACAGTATTAAAAAAATCAAGTTAAAATGCAAATAAAATAGTATTAATTATTATAAAAATGATAAAATATTAAACATATCTTCAAAGAAAAATCTTCACCTCAAAAATTACTATTAGAAACAAACAGGATTATCGAAGGTGGACCCAAAACCCGATTGGGGTTTGATTGCAAAAAAAAATAAAATCATATGACTTTAGGTATACGAAAGCATTTTCCATGCGAATGCGACCCCAATCGAGCTAGGTGGGTCATGAGTGACTCGGCTATCACATTACTTATTTCTTTCAAAATCTTGAAATATAATTATTACCATTTGACATAGTGAGCACAATAAGAGTATAGCAGGTTCAAGTGCTTTGTTTAATGATTTTATCTCCTTGAGTAGCAGCAATTAGTTATCTTTTTCTTCATAATTATGTTTAGAGCTTGTCTCCCTCTTGTTGTAGCTCTCAGACTAGTGTCAAGTACCCCATTTTAGTCTTACCCTATGGTGAAAAGAGAACACTCTTTACCCAAGAAGGAAAATTAATATCGTAACATTAAATTAATCAACTTTAATTTCCATTTGTAGAAATGAACCAAAAGTTAATTAATTAATTTTTTGTTTAAGTATCTTATTCCGGTTCTCCTTCTTCACCTTTTTATTATATCTCTCGCAGATGCATGATAATATATATATATATATATATATATATATATATATATATATATATATATATATATATATATATATATATATATATATCGCAGTCACAGTCAAAGCTGTAACGCATTATTAGTTAATTCAAGAATTAGAATCTAAACGAACCTTGAGCTATTAGTCACTTTCATTCAAGCTAAGTTTAACATAAAATAAATAGCGGGTATCTTTATGCTTATTTTGAATACTAGCTAGCTTATTCCTGGGTTGATGTTTATTTATTTCATGAGTCACTTTCAAGGGATCTTAGGTAAATTGGCTTGCTGCACAAACCAATTGCATAGGACGGGAATCCAAGTAATTAAATTGAAGGTTGCTACTAATTAAATTCATGAGTATTTGCAAAATCCAATGCGCTGAAAAACATTTATTCTTTTTGTTGATAAAACAATTACCATTGATTTAGCCACAAAAATATTTTAATTCTCTTTTGCTCCATGAATTAAGGTGGTAGATTGATAGGGTTGTTTTTAATTCAATCCAGAGAGGAGAAAGCAAAAACAAGATTGAAATTCACAACAAAACAAATTAACATATACTACGAGCGACAAACATTGAATCATTGATAAAGGTCATTATAAATTATGCTTATTTGATTTCAATTATAATGGTCGCTTATTCACACATAAATATTATGTAGTTATCTAAAATGACAATTCAAAAACAACATTTGTCCATTTACTCAAAAAACTTCGTCTTGTGCACGTACTAAACAGATAAAAGTTACAAAACTACGAAATATTTGTTGGATATTATGGAAATCCATTCCCTTTGAAATGATAAAAACAAACAAAAATCTCGGGATTAAATAGCTTATAAATAAAATAAATTACTCTAATCAATCCTGTATATTCTCCAATAGGGTCAGGATTCAACTTTTTAGCCGCTTTTTTTTTTTTAATGATTGGTATCTTGTACTCGAGAATATTTCAACATGCTCATTAATCAACATGATTGTTTATTATACCTGTAAGGGGAATTGATTATAAACTTTGGGAATTTCTATATTTACAAAAAAAAAATGTTAATAAAAAATTGCTTGAGATCCATATACATCAAAATTAACATAATACATACTTTTAAAATATATAAAAATATTAATCATATTTTTATGAGCAAATAATTTTATTGATGAAGAGGTATGGTATGTCAATAAAACACAAGTGTACCAAATAAAAATATAAATTATTTGATTAAATATAGTTATAAATTTACAGTTAGATATTTTTTATAGGCAATAAATTTACAATTAGATTGATAAATTAAACACATATTCTATATAATAAAGGTATTAATAATGTATCAACAACTTGGTTGTTATGCTTGGTATTAAATTTGTTCTTTTAAGTAAAATTATGAGTTTAAATTTTGTAAATAAAAAAATGTGATTGAAAATAATTTTTTATTAAAGATGATTAATCAAGTTTAATTTTTTAACGATAAAAATTAATTATTAATAAAATAAATAATTCGTATCAATAATATAATAAAAAAAAGTTATTAATAAAGTGAAACTTGATTTAAGTTATACGGATCTACGTATATGTCACCAAGATTTGTCATATATGCGTCAATGGGCAATAAGATTGACCAATGAAAAAATTGATGGCCTAGAAGCAAAGGCAAGCAACATTGTCCAGTCTTGACCTTCGCCAACTTTAATATTTAGATCCATCATATATTACCAATTAAGTCAGAAACTCGCCGACCCTCCATTGAAAATTTTAACAACAGATTGTCCTCCAAATAGACCAATATGGATTATAACCAATGTGTTATTGTGGGAAAATGAATGCTTTTAAATAGGAGAGAGAAAAAGGGATGGAAGATGAGTTTAGTTGTGCAGAAGAAAATGATAGAAAAGAGAAAAGGAAGAGAAATGTTTGAATTAAAAAAAAAAAAGTGTAATACCTACATTAATTTTTTAAAAATTCCTTTTTTTTCTAACCAAACAGAGGGTGAATTTGCAAACAATGGATGGGAAATGCTTGATTGATATGAATTGACCTCAATAGTATTCCACCACCACATAGCTTATAAATTGCAAATTTATCGAGAAATCTTTGACCATATAACCTCCACACAAACCTCACGAGTTTTAGCCACTTTCTATGTATGGATTTCCCGTCATTTCCCAATAACATGATATCTAATCACTATCTTACCGAATACACACACGCACAAAAAAGCCTGACATCCTTTTCCCAAAATTTCCTAAATTTATATACGAATTTAAATCAAGTTATGTCACACAAATGTACATAAAGTCTAATCAATAAACATAGTTAGTGTTAATTTAAACCTAAAAGCATGTCCCTAATTACCACATTAGCATCTCTTTTGATATAAAAAACGACAAAATGATGTGATGGGTACCACCACGAGCAAGTCAGAGTCAAAGGTCAACTAGATGGTGTCATTGTTAACCATTCAAATGCACATATAGTCAGACAATCTACCTGTATTACCAATTCCCTTTGTCCCTTAACTTAGAGGAGAAAGTACTAGAAGGAAGATAATCAATCAATTGGCTTTGCGATATGACTTTCCTCAATTGCATGGAGTTGGTACTCAAAAACGATCTTGAATTTCAGTCTACTTGATTAGGCAGTTGCCAGCTTAGAGGAGGCGCAAGATGACAAGTGCCTCAAGCTTTCGTTCCAACATGGGAAATCAAATCCAATCCAATCCCATTCAAAAGACAATGATAGCTCACTGTTTTGATGCTACCTTGACTTCTACAGTTCCAATTCCCAAATGCTATGTACCTAGGAAATTTATTAGTAATTAGTTACCTATGCTATATATCTATCTCTATGCAATGATATTTTGTGTTAGCTAGTAGACTTAAATCATTAATTTCCTAGCTTAACATGAATAATGTTTGAACATGATCGAGCTACCGTAGTCGCATGCAGGTTCAATTCAAATTAAGTCACATTAATTTCTACTAATAACTCTCAAAGCATTGTTATTATTGTCGAGTACAAGTGTCGTTGTCACATTTTCTTAATAAGTTTCATTTGAGGTTGGTTAATCTAATTTTATACTACTAACTATAATCTTCTTTCAAATAAGTGATGCGTTACATCATTTGCGAAAAAGTTCCATTGGCACAAACAGTGTTTCAGGTAAAGAAATTTGATAAAGTACTTTGAAGGGACTACTCAATAGACAAAAAGGTTGAAGGGCCATCTCCTTTATGGGATGCCTGCGATGATTTTTCCCATGTTATCTCAAACACCTACATATCTAGATAATAGCCTAATGCTTTGAAAGTCATAGAGGTTAATTAATATTATTGTCAGTCTATTCAATTCAACACAAACACACCCCTCCAAAATTAAATTGCCAATGCCAGACGCCGAAGCCAAAGCCAGTTCACACGCTCATGAAAATTATTAAAAGCTTAGTTTCTTCAAAGAAAAAGAAGCACATGAAGTAAATTAAATTAGGCCATGGTCGAACCTAAGATGGTTTAGGTAAAGATAGGCACGAGATGCGTCTCATGTGGGTACACTCAACCTTAAAATTAGAACGTGCATCATTTCGTTTGTCACAGTACTCCTAAAGTCGCGCAGTGCAAAATATTTCTGAAGACTTGACCACACCCACTCCCCCTTTGGATGTTCCTTGTTTGTTATCTATCTGTCTATCTCCATCAAAAGGAAAATTAGGGAAAGATGCATGATTTCTGCATCGCTTATAAATTCTAATAAACGACTTTGAGAAACCCTTCGTGCAAGAAATTCGTCAGAGGAATTCAACAATGACTGGTTCTTGTGATGATACTGTCACTCAGACATTAGTTGATGCCAGACGGACTATAAACGTACATATATGAGCCAGTAAATAGCTCTACTAATATTTTTAATTTAACTAAAATTTATACGAAATGAACTTAAATTAATAGAAAAAATATTTTAGGATTTTCTAAATAAAGTTTAACATATAATACTATTATTTTATATACTGTAAATCTTTTATAATATAAATATTCAATGAGATAACAATTTATCGTTAATTTGAGTAATTCTGAGTTCAAATATCTAAGAAAGATTTTTAGCTTGAAAATAAAAAAATTTGACTGTGAGAGGAGATAGATTAATCAAATTTTCGAGAGTAAAACAGTCACTAACAAAGTCAGCTCCAATAACATAATATAAAAAAAAACTTTATAGGATAGATTATGATAAATAAAAAATATTACTATAGGTTTTATACATAATACAACTATATCATTGGCTAAAGCTAGGTTGACATTTTTACAAAAATATATGCTTGATTTCAAAGTACTATAGATAAAATCACAGAACATTTATATATAAAAGTAATACTAATTATGAGTAAATTATTATTATAATTATTATTATTCAAACATAAGTCATGTTCGTCTTTTATATAGCATAGAGAAAAAAATTGTTATTTGAGTATTAAATAATTAATATTGAATTTAAAATTTTATAAAATTAATTATATTTTTTATTTACTTTTTCCTTTTCATATATACATTATCAAATATTGTTCCCTGTAAAATTAAAGTGGATAACATAAAACAAACCCACTTTAGTTATTAGTTATAAATAAAGTAAAAATCTAGAAATATAAAGAGAGAAAAATGTGGATAAAATAAATTAAGAAAAATAACAAATTCTACTATTAAAGATATGTTTGAAGAAATCAAATGTTAATGTACGATTATTATTGAAATAAAAATCATTTTCCGATAGAAAACTCCAAAATCCAAATCATTTTCCATAGCACGTATGCGTGGTTAATTAAAATTCTTGACCAAATAATGTACGTATGCAAAAGCAAAAGCTGCTAAAAATTGATATGTAGTGTGCAACCGTGTATTCAGTTTGCAGACACAGAGAGAAAGAGTGAAAAGACAAGTCAAATGTCAAATCGGGAGTCTTTGAAATCATAAGACCGTCAGTGGGTTGTGCTGTCAATCCATGCGATTATTTTTTTCTCCTCTGGTGCTATTTTTTCCCTAAATTTAAATTCATTTCATTCGTGCCATTATCGCATTTTCAATTACAATCCCAAAGGCATAGGCCATAACAAATGGAGGCAAAACAACAGCACCCCATTTTAATATGAACAAAAGCCTAATGTAAAATAATAAAAATTCGTTCGAGCTTAATCAACCAATAGTGACATGTGTAAACTAATACTAGTAGATCATTTTAGTACTATAACAAAAAATTGAGAATAATAGCATCACTCTTGTCACGTGCACTGCTTCTTGTCTACCTTCAATATAAAAACAAATATTATAATGAAAAGGAACAATTAGTTAATAAACAGTTACAGTTAGATGTAAATGTGTGTCGGTATTAGGAACGATTCCCAATGGCTGAAACATGTCCGAACCGGTTAATTAAACGAGACAGTGACCGTACTGCCACGGAAAAAAATAAAATTTACCTGAAT
>CM023943.1:22010261-22021084 GCA_013407115.1 Glycine latifolia
ATTCAGGTAAATTTTATTTTTTTCCGTGGCAGTACGGTCACTGTCTCTTAATTAAACCCGGCCGACACGCTTTCCCAAGCTTTCAAGCTCCACTCGCTACTCACATTATTATATTTTAGACCAAGTGTTATAAAATACAACAGATTTTATTTTTAAAGATAAACATAAAAGTATATATATTTTAATTTTTAAATGAAATTTTAAACTTTTGTATTAATTATGTATTTTTTTTATAACTAAGGTCAAAATAAAAAGAGAATAGCAAAAGGAATAAGTACAAGAGTTCACCAATTGGTTTAATTTAGATTTAGAGTAAAATAAAATTAAATAAATTTGATTGGAATAATTAGTTGTTATTATCAAAATAATAAATTTTCCGTATATAGTCAATTTATAATTAAATGTAGAGTAAAAGTACTATTTATATAATAAGTGAGAGATTTACCTCGGAGAATTGTGGAGCAAAAAAAGGTAAGGAATATAACCTTGGAAGCAAGAATTATTTTTTTATTGGATCAAACAAAAAAAATGTAAATTGTGTATATATTTTAAGTACATGTTTGATTTTTTGTTAAGAGGCCTTCAAATGATTATTGAATTAAAAGTTTTGAATTCTTACATCTTATATAACATACATAAAAAGAAGAAAGGCACATGATCTTTTTCTTGAACTTTATTGACAACAATAAATTTGTTTATGTTGATGTCATTGAGGTTTCTTTGATTTGTTTAAACGGAAAAAAATTGTTTTAAAATCAGAGCAATAATGAAAATATGAGCCTATTGCTGAAAGCATACAATTTAGGTTTAAATATATTTTTTATTCTTATAAAAAAATTATTTTAGTATTTGTAAAATGTGTATTTTATTTTTAATTCTTAAAGTATTTTAGATAGTATTTTGAACTAAAAAAGTGTGTTGAACAGAAAAAAAATATTTTTAAAACACTTTATGAATGAAAAAAAAAATACAAAAACAAAAAATATTAAATTATAAGAACCAAAAAATATATTTAAATTAAAATTTATTTTAGACTTTGTAAATCGATTATACTAAGAACTTATTTACAAAGTATTTTCTATATTGGTCCCTTGTACAACCAATATCAAAGGTACAGTAATGAATTGCAAAAGTTGCAAAGAGAATTAACATTTTAGTCCGGTTGTATCAATAATCAATTTAGAAAGTTTTGTTAGGAATTTCGAAAGTTGTAAAGGGCGTTAACATTCTAGATCAATTACTAAAGAATCTATCTACAAATATTCTCTAGATTAGTTCTTATACTACCAATAAAAAAATATTTTATAGATTGATTCTATAGAAATTGATCTATAATCAATTTTTCAATAATCAATTTAATTTCAAATAAAATAATAAGAATAAAATAGAAAAAAAAGTTAATAACTTTTTTTCCATAAGCTACATCAAATATCTTATCAAAATAAGCTCATGTACCAAACAAGCTTATTTTGGTCTGTGGAGCCTAGAAGCTTCTGAAAAGGTTTATCAAACATAGCCTTTGAAGTTACAATTAAGTGTGTATTGTTTCGATAAGTATTTGCAAAACTGTTTCTAAATGAAATTGATTTTTTAAAATTTATTTTCGTTAAAATTAATTTTGAAATTATAAGTATTATGTTTAGATGTTTTCATTTTAAAATCAAATTACTGTATCAGGAAAATAGAGTATAAAATTTTTTATCTAAAGAAAAAATTATCTAAAACTATTCCAATTAAAAAAAAAACTCTTGCTAGAATCAATTATTCAATGTAAAACTAAACATATGAATGTTTTCCTAAAATCAGGTTCAAGGCGAGTCTAAGATAAAATAGACATAAAACAAATTTTAAGAAAAAAAATATTTTAAATAAGAGAGTTATATATGTTAAGCCATTTTTTGCCAATAAATGTGTTCGTTTTTGCTTTAAAAACCTAATAACAAATAATATTTTTGGTTGGCCTACGCTTAAACTTTATACTTTATACTTTATCCTTAGGTTGACTTAGATGATAGTATTTAACATATCCAAGATCACCAATTGTGAATTCAAATAAGCATCAACTCATTTATTAACCTTTTTCTTTTTTTTGTTGAAAGCTAGGTACGTTATAACTGGAAGCCATAAGACTAATTTTCGAGGAAGTAGAATATCAGTTCAGAAGTAACTCCTGTTTTCATAAATGTTGTTCTATTCACATAATTAGACATCAGACCCCTATCATATGTTTATTGCTTAAAGGTCAGCCCTAGCTATTAGTTACTTATGTCACACCCTTTGAGTAACTTATTTTGCTTTTGATATAATAACTTTAAGACATCTTATGCACTAAAAATAGAATAAATATTAAATTAGTCTTTCAAAATTACATATACCAGTCAAATTTCAGTATCTTTTATTCTAAAACAATTTTTCAAATATTTAAAACATCATGAATCCCCCAAATTTCAAACATGTGAATGGAGATCCATTGAGCCAACTCAAAGACACTTTGGGTGACATTGGAGATCCCATGACTTGGTCCAAGACTAAGAGAATGAGACAAATTTTGCAAGGTCTAATTATGGAGGTCAAGGGAAATTCAACTCAGTTTATTAGAGATTATTTCAAAGTAGGTCACTTTTAAGTTGACTAGGATTTAAGGCCAACATAAAGACAAAAGTTCAAATTCACAAGACAATTATTATGGGTTGAAGTTAATTAATTTTTATGGTCTGAATTGTTATTTAAGACCCATTTTCCTATTTTTCATATAATTTTTGTGCTTAATTGTGAGAGAACAAGTTTAGATATTTATTCATTTTTTCTAGGTCAATTTTGAGTGTTTTTGAGTTTCCTACTTCATTATGATAGTTAGTGGATTAATAGGAAGTAAATTCTGACTATGGATAAAAACATAGTGGAAAATAAAGACTTAGTGGGAAATAAAATGCCTAGTGGAAAGGTTGCTAAGCATAGCCTGAGTCTCTTGTAAGTTTCAAAGCAAAATATTCATATTAATCAACATGAGGGTTTCTCTATTTTGAGAGTTTTTTCTTTTTTTCTTAGGTTAATTTTTTAATATTTGTTTTATCGACAAGTCATGGTTAGAATTATGCTTTCTTCTGATAATTTTGATTCTATCGGTAAGTCACGATTAGAATTATTTTTTTTTCCTATCATTTATTTGTTTTCAAGACCAGCTGTTGTTAGATTTGTATTACATACACGTTAAAATAAGCCAAAATGACTTTTCCAGTCTAAATTCCGCTCAGAATTTTAAATAAAAACCTAGATATATATCGAAGAAATAATCGAAACACTTACGTTGACTTCAAATAGAAAAGGTTAATTATATAAAGTTATTTGTGAAGTCAGTTGCAAATCCATCTTCTTTAGTGGTTTCCTGGATTTACTTTTCTGTTGTCTGTGTGAGCGAGTATGTGGAAGACGACAGTGCTTTTTCTTTTTCTTAATTTGTATACTACAACATCATTTTTAATTTTTTCCACCAATAATAAAGATTTAATCATAAATGGAATTTATTTATTTGAGCTAATGATAGGCTGACACACACATGCGTGTTAGTTTACGTTACTTATAAATAATAATCGATACGATATTTTATATAAAAAAAGATATTATAAATTTTAATTAGGTCGTGGCCCAAAGATCAAAATTATACAACTTGACTCCATATATATTTTTAATAGATTTCAATATAATTCTTTTTAATATTGCAACCGCTTTATAATGATATATGGGAAGAATATTTTTATCATTAAGAACCAAAAGCTGAGAATAAAATAGAAATATTATTTTTTAATTAAAAATGTTAAATAAATTTTATAAATTTTCACATGTGCCTGTCTTATGATATGAGACACGTAAGACCGTTTGAAAATGTTCATAGTGGAAAGAGATATTATCCGATAAGGAAAAAAAAACATGATGGCAAGGATTTTATGAAAAAAACATGATACCTTTATTGAAATAATTGAGTTACGTTGATTGAATGAATGTGCGATTTAGATTGTCAATACTTTGGTCTCATTTTATGTCAAAACTAGCTATTAGAAACATATTAATATGTAATTAAGAAAATAATGAATTATTACTCACTACTAAAAAATAGATTTTTAACATCGATTATTAAGGATTTTAAGCATCGATTATAAATTCATGTTGAAATCACCGATATTAAAAGTATCAATGTTAACATTAGTTGTGAAAATCAATGTTAACATATACTACACAACATTGATTTTTAAGAAAATCGATATTGTATAGTAAACAATAAACACAAAAAATATAAATAATGCAAAAGCTAATATTGATTTTTAGAAAAATCAATACAAAAACTAACATTAGTTTTGAAGTAAACAATTATTATTTCTCAATTATCCTTGCAACCTCTTAAAACTATCGTTGACATCCAATGCATCACATAATAGCTACACTCAATGTTTCCTCTTTGCTTATTACATTAAATTTAATAAGATATTCAAAGTTAACCGAAAATTAGTATACACAATAATAAAATGTAATTTTTAAGACATAATCATTGTTTAAATGACTTAATTTAGTTGGAATTCATTTAGTAGTAACCTTAGATTTACTTCCTTGACTATCGTTGAATCCCTTCAAAACACTAGTTAAGAGAAACATACATGCATATTGTTCAATTGACATATTAATGTCAAATACTAATGATAAAATAAATGTCTTACAAATTACAATTAATCTGTTAATAATTCATTTAAAGTAGTTGTTGGGTTATTATGCAAGGGATTGAACCAGACGTCAACATTGTCCTTAGAACATATAATGACCAGTTGTCAATGTCCACTTATTAAAGAACATTATATTATTACAGTGCACACATTATTTAAATTGATTTGTTCAGCTTTACTTATCCATTCAAGTATGCTCCTAGGTAGACATCTCTCTACGAATTCTGCATTCATTTCTTAATATAATCCTCATATTCAAATTGCAATTACCCAGATCTCTGTATGGACTATGGCTCTAGGAATTCATACACAGAGGCATTCCCGATCGCAAACTTAACTTATTCATATGTCTATTGTTGTTAAAATAAAGTAAATTACGCATTAGTTTAAAACAATCAATTAGGTAATGGATTGTAATTTTAAGTTACTTAGAGAATCCACATTTGTATAACACATATGTTCAAACATTGATCATCATGTGCTATTTCAGAAAGATCTTCATGCTTTATGTACAAGGGACGTTATCATTAAACAACCCAAACATAGTTGCATCCCACGACACCTGGATAGGCTTGAGGAAAAGCCGTGAGATCGTCAATGTCATATTGTATAGGGGATCGTTATCAAGTTTCAGCTTATGTGCAGGTTTTACCGATCCTTCTGGTCCATATTTATCCTACACAGTTAATTAACAAGTCAATGACAGTCAACACTTTATTTGTAATAAATCTTTTTTAATAACAATAAACACAACAAAAATGAAATACCTTTTGTAAAAAAGGTTGTACAAGATGTGTCGGCCAAACAACGGATGTGTTAAGGGCATGTCCCATTAACTGAACCTCTTCAGTGGGTACATGGACGTGAGCATCAGCATCTCAAACTTCATCAACACCCACTTTCAGTTGATCATTGCCCAAAGGAACGTTGTGCACAGTTGTTGACCCCTCAGAAACTCTTTCAAAGGCAACCAGGCGGGGAGGATTTTCATCAACATACAATCCACACCTATTTGTTGCACTCATGCCTAGGTTTTAGCACGAGAGATCGATACAACTTCCCTTTATGCTGACATGGGCAATAGAAGGAGAAACCTCAGGCTCAGGAGGAGGTATGACTCCCTAGGATTGTATCTTGGACTCCATCTAGTTGAAGGACAACATTAGTTGTCTCATCACTTTTTTAGTGATCGATTGCTCCAGCTCCTCCTTAAGAATTTGTTTTATTCAGTGCAACTCTTTTGGGATGATGGATGTAGAAGTACGAGTGCTTGCTGAAGACGGTCCAAAGTATTTCCTGGTCATCAACCCGGCTCCAAAAGCATGTGGGTGACCAGGGTGCTCTGGTCACCCAATGACAACAGTCAGTACATCCTGACATCCATGGGCGGCAAAGTTGCCCTATGCAGACTGCTCTTCTAGGGAATCCTGCAGTCAACAAAATATTGCATGAGTTTACAAACTATTGTTGTTATTATAAAAAAAATGACCATTGAAATAAAAGAATAACTTACAATTCTATTTACAATTTCGCATGTTGCCTCATATGTCACCTGACTAGATGTTTTGGTGCGAGCCATCTTCCACTTCACATGCTGTTTAATGGGAGATGGAGGATCAATTATTGTTTCCGTGCTCCCAGATTGGGTTGCTTGCTCCAATCGTTTCTTTTGTTTTTCCTCCATTAACTTTTCTTCTAGAAAATCATAACCCCCCCGAGACAGCACGCGAAGGGTAGTGTTTAGTTTCTGGATGGCCTAAGCCTTCTTTCTAACATATTGTGACAATTAGACATTATTTCAACAAAATGCGCTTGAAAATGATGCATAAATGTGAATTTCATAAACAATGGAAGTCAACTAACCTCTCATGAAGGGTCTCTATGACTTTGCCAAAATTGGTTCCACTTTTTTTTGTTAATACCATACTTCTCAGAGACTTCTTCATTGTCGTCCTCCTTGCCATGTGTCAGTGCCAGTGCCCATTTGGAGGTCAAATCTGTCTTAAATTGCCTTCATCATTCTCATATAGTCCAAAAGATTTTCTTCTTCGTCCTTTGATTGGATGCTTCTAGAATATCAAATTCAACCTGTGATACAAAAATACATTTAATTGTTAGTTAATAACAACAAAGTGTTAATTTTTAGTACAACAAATTACAACGACATCAAGATTTAATTCAAATACCTAAATGTCCTCCCAAATCAAATCCTCATGAGTTGTAGGAACCTATTTCCAGTTTACATATGTAACATCCATCTTGTCTCGAGCGACGAATCCCGAAATAGGTCCTTAATTTCAATCTGTGGGGACCATAAGCTTTTCCAGTGGTAGGATCCACATGAACCATTAGTCTATCTAACCCGACGGGTCTTGTAGCGAATGATTTAAGCCATGTGGCTTTTCTAGTCCTCTTCGACGTAGACGACAAAGGTGTTGATTCATGAGGAGGAGAGCTCGGTGATGTAATCATGTGTCTGTGAAAAAACAACATTAATTAAAGTCAACTCAAAATTATAGTAAGTTATGTAATTGTAAATATGGAAACAAGTAATTAAAAAATGATTACGTTATACGATGTTAATTAATTCTCCTTCATCATGATCATCACGATTTGCATGGACGTCGTCAACTTCTTCTTCCTTGACGTTAGGCATTTGTGTGGAGAAAGGAGTGAGACAAGTATTAAGGGTTTAATCATCATCTTAAAGATTAAGACCAATGATTTTTTCGCCAAGAACCACTAACCACCTTTCATCACAAGGATCTTGAACATAAAACAACTGTTTATCTTGTTCTGTCATGATGAAAGACTTATTCTGATAAGTTAGCTTCTTCAGATCTACCAAAGTAAATATGAAATCATTGGTTTGTACACCAATATTGCTATATACCCACTTATACTTGAAAACATACACAATGAATTTAACATAATTTAGCTCCAAGATTTCTTCAATGACTCTAAAGTAAGGCATGGACACTAGACAATGATTATCTCATGTACAATAGCAAAGTGTTGGGATTCAGTCCTAAGACCAACCCCATTTTTTTGCATTGTACTCTCATCGTCTTATAATTTGGTGTAGAAGGAATACATGTTGATATCGTATCCTTGCCAATTTCTAACGTATCTTTAAACAAATTTAGGAAATTCTTGTTATGCTCTTTCAATACATTATTCTTGGCCATTTTTGGGTTACTTTCCTTGACTAAGGCTTTGTGATGAACTATGTACGAAAGAACTTCATTAATGTTATTCAGTATATACAAATGAGCTTTTTTTAATGTATCTATACTCGAAGTTATAACATGCAACCCTCGTGAACCCTTACCTCTCATTCTCTTGTCATGCTGAGACTCGAGAAGCCTAACAAGTTTTGTCTTTTCAATGTACTATGAACAAAATTCAATAGTTTCTTTTGTAATGTACCTTTCAATAATGAATCTTTAGGAAAATATAGATTCTTTGTATACCCTTTTAAGATTTTCATGTATCGCTCAACAGGGTACATCCACCGTAAATAAACAAGACCACACAATTTAATTTCCCTCACTAGATGAACAATTAAGTGAACCATGATGTCAAAAAATGAAGGAAGAAAATACAGCTCCAACTGACATAAGATAATAGCAGTCTCGTTTTCCAAGTCATCTAACTTTACGAAGTCAATGACATTGCTACGTATGTCATTGAAGAAAAAACACAGGCGAGTTATGGAATGCCTCACTTTATTAGGTAAAATGTCTCGAATCTCCACGATCAACAGTTGTTGCATCAAGATGTGGCAATCATAAGACTTTAAGCCAAGTAATTTTAGATCTTTCAGTTGCACAAGACTCTTAGTATTTGAAGAGTATCCATGTGGCATTTTAACACGGTACAAACATTGGCAGAAACTTGTCGTCTCCTTTTTTGACAAAGTATGACATGCTAGAGGCAAGTATATTTTCTTACCATCAGACCTTGGATGTAACTGGTTACGTATACCCATCTAAGCTAGAACTTGACGAGTATTCAAATCATTATTTGTCTTACCTTGAATGTTAAGAAGCATTTCGATGACACTATCACACACATTTTTCTCCACATGTATAATATCAATACTATGTCTAACATCTAGATTACACCAGTATGGAAGATCAAACAATATCAACCTCTTATTCCATATGCAACTTTAACTTTTTACCTTCTTTTGGGTCTTTCCAAATATAGTATTGATGTTCTCAAACCGTTCAAGAACATGCTGACCAGTTAACGGTATCGACTCTTTTTCATGCTCTTGACTTCCATTAAAGGGTTTTTTCAATCGCCGATAAGAGTGATAAGGTTTCAGAAAATATCGATGCTGAGTGTATATTATTTTTCTTCCATGTTTTAGTTGTATGTAACTTGTGTGTTCTTCACAGATAGGGCATGCACGATGCCCCTTAACACTGTATCCACTCAAATTTGCATATGTTGGAAAGTCATTAATGATACAAAATAGAATTGCCATGTAGCTTGAATGTCTCATTTCGATACCCATCAAACACATCAACCCCCTCGTCCCACAACTTTGTCAAGTCTTCTATCAAGGGACTGAGATAAACATTGATGTCATTTACTGACTGAATTGGGCCTGATATCATCATAGACAACATCATGTATTTTCATTTCATGCATAACCAAGGAGGCCAATTGTAAATTACTAGCAAAATAGGTCACAAACTGTGCTAAGTGCTTAAACTGCCATAGGGATTCAGTCCATTAGTGGCAAGTCCAAGCTTAAGATTTCTTGCACCTTTTCCAAAATCCGAATACAAACAATTAATCTTCTTCCTCTGGGGGAATCAGCAGGATGATGGAGCATTCCATCGCAGTTTCTCCCATGTGCATGCCATGTAAGGTCTTTTGCGTCACCTCCATCAGTAAATAGATGCTTTAACCTTGGAATGATTGAAAGATACCATAACTGCTTTGCTAGGGGTTTTTTCTTTGTGCTTTCATCACTGCTATACTTGTCATCATCCTTCACTTTTTATCGTGGTACCCCACACCTGGGACATTTATGCATTTCTTCAAACTCATGTTTGTACAATATGCAATCATTAAGGCATGCATGTATTTTATGATACTTTATACACATCAGACAAAGTATCTTCTTCGCCTGATAGTAACTTTTTGACAACGTGTTTTCCTCTGGAAGCATATCCTGCATTAACTGAAGTAGTGAAGTGAACATTTTGTCATTCCACTCATATATGAACTTCACATTAACCGGACTTAACATTGCAGACAACAACGTCAATTACTTCTTGCACAACATTGAAGTGGTCAGAACAACAAAGAAACAACAACATTGAAGTTTTACAAACAAACCTGGTTTGACACGCAGTGGACACGTGACGAAGTGACAATGACATTAAGTTTTCGACATTGAGAGTAAGGGTTAAAAGAGAGTTATAGAGAACGAGCGAGAAAGAGAGAGTTGCAGAGAGTTAGCGAGAAAGAGAAAGTAAGGCGCAAGATGAAAATTTAAAATTATTAGAAAAGAGCCAACATCCGTTTTATTTTAAAACCAATGTTAACAACACATTCCACAACATC
The DNA here is from genome assembly GCA_013407115.1 of Glycine latifolia. Lineage (NCBI taxonomy): Eukaryota > Viridiplantae > Streptophyta > Magnoliopsida > Fabales > Fabaceae > Glycine > Glycine latifolia. Next base: position 22,020,560 of record CM023943.1, read on the forward strand.
GATTCAAAAATCGATGTTAAGTTGGTCATAATAACATTGATTTTTTATGTTAAGAACATCCATTTATTTACAAAAATGTCATCATACCTAATTTAATATTGATTATTCTTATAACCAATGTTAAATTGTTGATATTGAAAACTTATTTTGTAATAGTGACTATTTTATTATTACACTATTTTTTCTCTACTTTTTTTCATACATCGCTTATCTTATTTAACATTTCTTTTTCTCTACTTCCTATTATCTTAATACAAAAATAAATATAAATAACAAGAGAATTTATAAAAAATATTTTTTATATATATATACACACACAAAAATGCGGACAGCACGTTCAAGTGCAACAGTCAACACAATAGGCCCCAATAGTTGTATTATATTATGTATTAGTCTATTTTATAGAGACTTCAGTTGCTTATATCATTAAGCATAGTATATATAAGCAAAGTCTAAACCCATGCTTTCTTTATCCACACATCGTTTTCAATCCTTCTCCTACATGCTTCTACTTCCCAACCACCC
>CM023943.1:22021484-22080355 GCA_013407115.1 Glycine latifolia
GCCGCTCTCTCTCTCTCTCTTACTAAACACTACTATATGCTTCTACTCTACTACTACTTTCTCTCAGTATATGTAGACTACACAGCATACAAAAAGGAGGAACAGGAAGAAGAAAAAAAAAACATTTTTTAATTAATATTTGAGCCCTTTTTTAACCCCGGAGCCGCCCAGAATAGCCACCCAAATTGCAATCTTTGTTTCTCTCTCTTCCCACTCTCCAACAAAAAAAAATCTATCTATGAAAATACACTCACTCCATTCACAAGAATTTTTCCCATCCCAAAACCATGTCCCTCCATTCACCATTCACCGAGCGAATCCCATAAAAACAACACTCACAGTACCATCATCATCAACAACAACAACAAAAAACGGATGAACCCAACCTTCTCGCTTCCCTCACTATTCCATCTCTCTCACCTTTTCCCTTTAACAATCCCTCTCTCTCTCTCTCTCTCTCTCTTTCTTGCTCTTGCTTTTGCTTAGCAATAAGTTACAACCACCAACCCTAGAGAGCGTTGAGGCGACAGCACAGTACATCAGGAACAGCAAACTCTATCTATTTAACAAGGTAGTAACAAACAACAGTAACAGTTACCATCACCACCACCACCAACACCACCATGTCCTTTGAAGAGTCGCTAAGATCTCTTTCTCTTGATTACCTCAACCTCCTCATCAACGGTCAGGCCTTCAGCGACGTCACTTTCAGCGTGGAGGGCCGACTGGTCCACGCGCACCGCTGCATACTCGCGGCCAGGAGCCTCTTCTTCAGGAAATTCTTCTGTGGGCCGGACGCGCCGTCCGGTCTCGACCCTGCCGGGCCGCGAGGAGTTAACTCCTCGCGGTCCGGGGTCATTCCTGTCAACTCGGTGGGCTATGAGGTGTTTCTCCTCATGCTCCAGTTTCTCTACAGTGGCCAGGTCTCCATCGTGCCTCAGAAGCACGAGGCCAGGCCCAATTGCGGCGAGCGCGGCTGCTGGCACACGCATTGCACCTCCGCCGTCGATCTCGCCCTCGACACCCTCGCCGCCGCTAGATACTTCGGCGTGGAACAGCTCGCATTGCTCACTCAGGTTTTCCACTTTTTCATCTTATTTTCATTCCTCTCTCTCTAATTCTAATTCTCTCCTGTTTGGTTTCACGTTTCACATGTAATTTTTCACATCTTTAAGTTATTAGTTATAGCTTCCACATATCATGACTGATTCCTTAGCTTTCTTTCAAAGTGTTTCCAAACAAGTTTCCTTGTTACCAATATTAGTATCATATCATATCTCCCTCACTCTCAACTGTTTTTTTAATTTTTTTTCCACCCTTTGTGTGGCCAGTCGTATGTTTCATGGGTCTTGGGGGAATTCGGACAGTTACTGCTGCTGGGTCTGGTCTCGTTTTGGGAACTGGAAACGGGTGTTTCTATGTCTCCATATTTTCTTTTTAAATTTTATAATTTATATTTATTCAGAGGGGTTTGTAATATGGATGAGAACTTTGGGTTCTGAATTTGTGCTTCAATCTATCCCATCAGGAGTTATACCACCGGTTCGTTCTATTCTATGATCTCGTGTCACCGCTACACTACTGCTTTCGTTTGTCAGCGACTGAATAGATGATTTCGTTTACTTCTCTTCTCTCTCTCATTAATTTCACTCTCCATAATTTCTTTCTCCTTGTCTTTCACTAGTTGCTTCAATTCTCCCCTCAACAAACCCACACACGCAATAATACCACACTTTCAAGTTTCAATGTCTAGCTCGTGAGCTTGTTACGATTGATGAGGGTATCGATTTTTTTCTTTTTTGGCTGAATTAAAGCTATGTATACTACAAGTATTTGTTTATGATAGAGTTGGACGTAGCTGATTTCATGCGCTGAAAATCATAGAATAGAGTTTCTCGAATTGGAGTTCTTCCACCCTTTACGATGTACACTGAGGAATTTCTATATTTAGATCGTGATATAGCAGTCTTGTCTAGCACACAGTAAGCGCACAAAAACTTTTCCCAAACTTCCACTTTCCTCATTTGGGTTTGGACTCGAAAAAGAGAACAAACCACCGCAAAAGAAATACAAATAAAAAAAAAGTCCTTTAATTCTCCTACGCTTCGTTTCCCAACCATCCCATCCCGTTCCATTTTCTTCTCTTCCGTTTTAAGCACATTTATTTATTACCATTTCCCACCAAAATATTAGTATTATTGCGTTACATGGAAGTGTTTGTTTCCAATGCAAATAAACTATTTCTCTTGGTTATTCCTCTAACGCATTTTGATGTTTTTCTTTGTTAGAAACAACTCGCGAGCATGGTAGAGAAGGCTTCAATAGAGGATGTAATGAAAGTGCTGTTGGCATCAAGAAAGCAAGACATGCAGCAACTATGGGCAACGTGTTCCCACTTGGTGGCAAAATCAGGTCTCCCACCAGAGGTTCTAGCAAAGCACCTCCCAATAGACATCGTGGCGAAAATCGAAGAGCTCCGTCTCAAATCCTCCCTGGCACGCCGCTCATTGGTGCCTTCTCACCACCATCACCACCATCACCCCCACCACCACGCGGCGGCGGCCCTCGACCTCGAGGACCAGAAAATCCGGCGAATGAGGCGCGCCCTGGACTCCTCCGACGTGGAACTCGTGAAGCTAATGGTAATGGGAGAAGGCCTTAACTTAGATGAAGCACTGGCCTTACCCTACGCAGTGGAGAATTGCAGCAGGGAAGTGGTGAAGGCCTTACTGGAGCTTGGTGCAGCCGACGTTAACTACCCGTCGGGTCCCGCCGGGAAGACGCCACTCCATATTGCGGCGGAGATGGTGTCCCCCGACATGGTGGCCGTCCTGCTGGACCACCACGCGGACCCGAACGTTAGAACAGTCGATGGGGTCACCCCTCTAGACATCCTCAGAACCCTAACCTCGGATTTTCTCTTCAAGGGTGCTGTCCCGGGATTGACCCACATCGAGCCCAATAAGCTGAGGCTGTGCTTGGAGCTTGTTCAATCCGCGGCTCTCGTCATGTCGCGAGAAGAAGGAAATAATGCTAACAACAACAATGGTCCTAATAGTTCTTCATCCGCAGCGCCTATATACCCTCCTCCAATGAACGAGGATCACAACAACAACAACAACAACAGCAGCAGCGGCAGTGGCAACAACAACATTGGTAACCTTAACTTGGATTCGAGGTTGGTGTATCTCAACCTTGGTGCCACTGCCTCAATGAGTTCGAGACTGGATAACGCTGAGGACGAGAGAGAAGCCATGAACCAAACCATGTACCATCATCACCACTCTCATGACTTCTAGTAGCTGCTGCAGCTGCATCAGAAGTTTCCTTATACATCACTGATATATATATGAGTTAAGGTTATTTCAATTGCCACGGACGATGGAGAAGATGGAAAATTTGAAGAAGAATGAGGAGAATTGATTAATATGGAGGGACCCTATTGGATTTGGATGACGGATGGAGCAAAAAAGACTCTTCTTTTGTCACTTGGAATAGACTGGTATTCACTGCCCTTCTGATTTTTCTTCCTTGGCTCTCTGGTATTTTGTTGGGTTTTCTTTCTTTTAGTTTTTTGGGGTTTAGGCTTTTCAAATGGTCACCATTTGAAGTGCGGTTTCATGGGAGATTGGGATAAGAGACAGGGAGAATCTAATCGGTTCAATTTTTCTTTTCTTTTCTTCTTATTTTTGTTTTTCTGTGAAACGATCGAAAGGGTGCATGGAGGAGACGCAGGTCAATCTTTTCAAATCCTCCTTCACCTGTCAACTCCTTAATTTGTATTTACTGATCCGTAGCTAATATCACGGTCTATTTATTGTGATCGCTTTACAATTTCAGATTATCTTGTCCCACCCGCACTTTCTCATAACCCCCCTCAATTATTTTATTTACATTATATTATGTTTTGTTTTGCTTCTATTCTTCCTGTGGTCTGGGGAGTTTCTTTAATTTTATTTTTATTTTCTTAATTTTTCTCTGATTTAATATTTTTCAAAAGGTTTATAATTTGTTTGAATTTCTCTTCCTTCATAGTATATGTTTTCTAGTTAGTTAAGTGATCATAGAGGGCTGTCCCTTCCCTTCTGCTCCCACCTAATATATTATGTTCTTTTCCTTATAGCATTTTGTAGTCCTTTGGAGTGATCCATTGGCTAGTGTTTTGGGGGTTTAATTATTCTAATAAAAATCATGTGGCTGTGGACAAATTGATTTGTTGTCTTGCATGAATGCAACAATGAGTGTGACCACACATGTCAAGTTAAAAAATTGGCACTATCACCTTCCATGTAATCCTCTTCTTGTCCCCCCTTGCCTTTTTTAGCTCTCTTTAGACAAAACAAAAATATAAAACTTACAGCTAAAAGCATATTATATTACTAATCATTTCTTTAATTATTACTTTATGTTCTGTCTAAATTCATCGGATGTTGGATGCCGAAGATTCTTGAGGATTACTCTATAATTTTCTGCTTGAACGTATGTTGTATATCCAGGGTCTTAACTGCATGTTACTTAAAAATCATTTGTCCCAAATAAAACATATTAATATTTGAAAAATTAATGCCCAGCATCTCTAATGTTAATGTGTATTTAATACTTCAACGCTCTAACGGAATATATATACAATGCGTATGTATAGGTAAGATGTGTTCACATCATATATAAGTCTTAAGAGTACAACAAAAACAAGTTTTAATAAATGATTAATTTTATTACTCTTAAATCGTTTGATTGAATTTTTTTTTTTACAATTCAAATTATTTATATTTAGTCAAACCACTTTGTTTTAACTTATTATATCAAACATTCGTAAATCTTTGTTATCTAATTATGAGTACATTTAAACAAATAGCTTAATGTATGTTTAGAAATCATTAATTATTTTTAAAAATTAATAGCTTGTTTTTTTAGAAGTCCTTTACAAAGTTGTTAATAAGTTATTATTTTTTAAAATAAAATGAATCAAATATGCACTTAGGATATGTTTGAGTTAAAACCTTAATGAAGTTTTCATTAGATAAATGTTTGTCCTACGAACGTTCACGTATAAGTTGTTTTTATAATCAAAATAGAAATATTGCTATTTTTTATATAGGTGATGAACTGTTTTTAATTATAAGTTATCCTAAAGAGATGACTGAAACAAGTTGAAAATAACTGATTAATATATCATAAACTATTTTCATAAAAATACTTGAAATGTTTATATAAGTATATGTATAGTAAGAAGATATATATACTCAAATTTGTAAATAAACTCTTCCAAACCCTCCTTTAATTAAATGAAAGTATACAACACTGTAATATTCATCCGTTTTTTTTTATAAAAGAAGTGGCTTAAAGTGATAATATTAACATATATTAAGGATCAAAATGACAATAAATAATTAAATTTAAGGATTTAGTTGGAACTATTGAAAATTTCAGCAATTTATTTAAAATTTTCTTAATTTTAAAGATTAATGTGCAATATTATATACGTATTTATGCCTTTATTCAGTGGTTGACAAATCCCTACTTGCGCATATATAAAAAGCTAGTTAAAATCCCTACTTAATCAATCTTAACAATTCATATATGATTAATTTAATTATATAATTAAGATTAACCTTTCTCTTTTATCGCATGCCACTAATAAGACCTCACCGTCTAGTTATGATCCAATAATATTTATGTTATTTATACACTAATACATGTTCTTGATTGCCTAGTCTAAATAAGATTAGTAAACATAGAATGCATCATATACGACTAATATTAGCCCATAAATTGTGACATAAACAATACTATTTTTCATTTCAAGTTATAAATAGAAGTTTTACTATGCACTTAGCGTTAGATGGTAGAAATAATTCTAAAATATGCATTTAACAACAAATTATGAAATTAAGAAATCAATTGCATATATACTCAGGCCGCAGTTTTGGGACTAGTTCTTCGTAAATCCTTTTGTTTTTCAAATGATAGAATATGACAGTTAGTTCCTGTCATCCCTGTTCCTTTTCTACTTGAATTATATTTGAAACAAACGGCCACAAAAATTATAAGTTATTTTCTTTATTGAGAAGTCCATACGGAAATATCAAAGGAGAAGGGAAACAGATTGAGATTCCTGTGCAAATAACACGTACGTACACCAGTCGTGCATAACGTATATCTTAGTATCTTGTTACCCTCCATTACGTATACTCTTTTTATGATGCAATAATAGTATGTAGTTTCCTTTGGTAATTAAATGCATAGTATTTATGCAACTGGTACTTGTCCATGCTTTGATAATTGGAAAAGAGTAACTGTTAATAGTAAAATAGTAACATTTTTCTCCTAATCTTGTTTATTACAGTAATTAAAAAATATCAAAATGTTTTTTGTAGAAGCATTTTGAAATAGCATTTATTATTTCCTTAATTTTTGAAAAACATAATTTTGAGATGTGTATATATGATAAAAAAAATAAAACATTAGTGGGAGATAAAACTAAATATGTAGTACAATATCAAGTACCTTATTTAGAATTATATGTTTAAATATCACAACCTTTTGCAAATATGGTTGTACATGAAAAGTAAGGAAGTGACTACTCGTTATGATACTGTGCTGTGTCTGAGTTTTTAGCTAGTCGTAGTGATTCACCTGCAGAAAGCCCAAATATTTTGCTGGCTGATATCCAAAAGGTAAAGAAATTAACTCCTTTGTCTAGTTGCCATGAGGCGTGGGATAATTTGGAGAACTAACCTTTGCTTTGCCGGTGAAGAAGATATATGATGGAACTTATCACTGCTAGAAAGAAAGAGATTCTAATGTCGTTCCTCCTTCCAAAATGCCTGTCTTTTTCACCCTCTTTTTATTATAACTTATAAATATATATGTTGTGCATTATTTCGATTCATTTGTTCTTGCACACAATATATATACTTGATTGGAAATTTGACCCTTATTCCATGAGAGAGACTTCATTTTAGCTATAAATTCAATAAAGTCATGATTCTCTCCTATCGACATTACAAAAGTACATTCTTATTTGACGATTGAGGATATACTTATTGCAGAATACTATACAAATTATGGAAAATTAACATTGTTAATTAGTATTTTTGAAGTTTATCTGTCGCATATAACCCGTTATTACTACTATGGCCTACTAATTAACTAGGTCTTTTACTGTGTTTGCTTTTCGATCAATATATATATGAGCATCTACAATCAGACTACTTGATTACAGTTGTACGTTGATGTTAAGATCTCTCTCTCTTTTATTTTCTTTCAGTAAAAATTCTTCACCTTGACTTTTTTATATAAAAGCTTTTTATCAAACAAAGTGTCACTAACACACTCTATATCATGTTTTTTTAAACACTATTTACTGCTAGTTAAAATTTATTTGAAACTAAAAAAATAATAATAAAGCTTATTATATGAATTGAGACCCGTGTAAATTTTATGATTTCAAATAAATATAATTTCGCTTAATAATAGTGTGTTAGACTTATGTAGAGTTGTATACTATTAGCATTTCTCATTTAACAAAGTTTTTCCCCATTCAAAACAGATATAATGTGTATTTGAATAAACTATAACGAAATTAATTTTGAATTTAATAGCAAAATCGATTAGTATTCAATACAAAAATTATTTAAAATTACTTAAACTTAAATAAATTTTGGACTTAAAATTAATCATTCAATGTTAAACCAAACATGCAAGCGTAATTCTAAAGAATAATTTGCTAGTTAAGTGTAGTACTGAAGCAGACAATGAACATCAATGACCTAAAATACATGTATATGCCCGGATAGATGGATATTTCTAGGTCTTGGCTTAAGTAACAGCTTGTCCTGGATGGTCACCGAAAGTAGTAACAAGTCGAAAGCATATAATCAATATCTTCTCTTATATACCCATTTTTTTTCTACGTTATTCTCCCTTCTTCCCCGGGGTGCCCTTTTATTCCCTACAAAGCAAAAGATGTGGTTTTCCCACCTCCACATATATATCTCTCAATAATTCTCCACAAAAAATATGTAACAATTTTAATTGGATTTGATTAATGCTGATCTGTAAATGCAACAGGATGTCCTTTGGTTCATAATTATCGTCCGTAATCTATATTATCGTGTTGGTGTTAGTTTGCCTTAAATTAGTGGTGTCCACTACTTTTCTTTTCCTCCAACGAGATATCTTCAAAATTATTTGTTTAATGGGTTTGTCTGCCAGAAATAAGAAAAATGATGTAGTATTTGTTAGTCACCAACAATATTTGTTATAAGAAGTTACTACGTTTTAAATTTGATATAATTCGATCTTGTTTTTTTTATCTTTAAAATATAACTCCAGTTTCTTATTTCTAATAATTAGTGCAAAAATATCTTTTTCAAAAAGGTAAAAATAGCTGTGCTTCTATGTAAGAAGGGTGAAAAAGGTTTATTTATTTATTCTTGAAAAGTCAAAGATGTTTTATTTCATGAAATACAAATAACAGTTCGAATACACCCACACCCACACCCACACACATATATATATATATATAATAAAAACAAAGGATGTGAACAGATTAGGAAAAATTATCATATCATACCCGTTTGAGCTTCTTTTAACTGTAAATCTGTATAAGCTTATTTGACTGTGTAGCATGATGGAAGAGTCTTTAGAGCGTTCTGATACTCAGCAATGCGTAAAACCATATATATTCTGAATCATATAATATATTTAGATCAACCAAACGTTTTCATTTCCAAATTCCATTACTCCAATCCCCATCAGGTCTACCGCTACTTCTTTATTGCTAGCTGAAAAAATATTTTAAATGACTGTTATCTTTCAAAAACATTGTATCCCTTCCATTTATCTAGTTTTCTCCTAATAGTCCTAGCTAGCTATTAAACCATCCTTCTTCGCCTATATTGGTATATTTTCTAAGTTTATTTTGAACCAAGTACCTGACACCATGCATGTTGACAGTGCAATAAGTTTTAAGTGCTAATTTGAGACTTAGAATCAAATCCTCTAAATGAGATTCTTTAACAATAACTGAACCTTAATATAAACTTGAAAACAAAAGCAAACAATTTAACTGAAAAATGAAACGTTTACACTACAAGAAATCATTGAATAACTATTATAAAATAAAAAAGACATTGTAAAACTGAGAATTCGAGGAAAATAAAAGATGTTTGAAATAACTAAAATAATATTAAGAAATATATGTAATATAATATAATGAAGAGTGATTCACTCACTTTAAGAGTAAAAGTTATTCCTTATTTCTACCATTCATTTTTTTAAGATCTAATAATTATAATAAATAATTGATTTTAACCATTTCAAGAAAAAAAAATAAAGATTGAAAGTAACTTAAAATAGTTATTTTTCAAATAAATGAATCTCTCCTCTAATATAATACATTAAAAGGAAAAGGTAAAGAATATAAAAAAGTTTTGAAACTAAAAAAACGAAAATATTTATTATGAGAAGATCATAAAAAAAGTCATGATAATTTTACGTATCTTAATGAAAATATTTCTCTTTTTAATTTTTAATCAATGCTTCAAAGATACTTATTAACATTTGTTAATATAAAAGTTTGCAGAAAAACTAGGAATGAGAAGAAAAAAATAAAGTAAAGCAATCAAATAAGATTAAAACAAGAATAATGAACAAAAAAATAAAGAGAGAATCAAAATGCTAAAAGTAAATTAAAGTTTATTAAGCAATTGCTAAAATTACACACATGCACTAGATTTATAAAACCAATAGTCTTTTTGTTGGTGATTGACAAATATGGTCTATACAGAATACTTGTGTATAGAATTGTTTTTACAACCCTGGCCTTTTGACTATTTCAAGATTCCTCCTACTAATTAACATTTCACTGCTAATTAATGGTCAAATTCTATAGTATAGATATGTGCTTTTAGACTTAACAAATTATGACATTAATACTTCTACACAATACACACTCGACGTCGTCGTTTCTGCATTGGCCGGTTATTCAAAAACCAATGTAGTATATGATATGGTGAAGTTTTTGCAATGAAATGTAACTTCATACTCCCTTTGTTCTTATATAATAGTCGTTTAGGGGATTTTCACTGTAACCAACAAATGCAATTACTCCACTCTTTTCCTAAAAAGACTATAAATTTTTCCTGTTATGATCCTTCTCCCACTCCACGTTTTTCTCAATGTCCATAACTACTGTATACTCCTATTTCTCTCTCTCTCTCTCCGTAACTAACTCATTCCTAATTTTCTATTGGTTGGGAATAAGTCATTTGTGAAGAAGTGGAGAAGCTAGGGAACATGAGAAGCAGGGAAACATGTATGTACTCCACTGTGCATATAATTTTTCTTTGAACTTTTCAATTACTTATCATTTAATTTTATAAAAAATTATGTAAATAATTAATTGGAATAAGGGTACAATTAAAAAAAAAACTATCTTGAACTTTGAAAGCAACATATAAATAGGAACAAAAATTTGTTAAAAATCGAGAAAGTAATGTCAATTATTATTTATAATCTAATGTACAAAACATGTTTTCACGTAGTTCTAGTTTGAGTCAATATTAAAGTAACATTGGTTCAAATTAGAATTAATGTTAAATATTTTTATACTTACTAATTTAAACATCTTTTTGCTCTCGCCTATTGTCTTTACTCCTAACAAACTCTCAAAATCCCTAGTTTCTCTCTCAACTTCATTGCCTCTACGATCTTGCCACAATCACAAATTCAAACTCCCATCATCACCACCTTTACCAACCCAAACCTACACCACAACCTCACCGCCACCACAAATCTTCACAATTGTCACCCATTTACGAACTCAAACCTTCACCAAGTACTCATGACAACGACAAGCATTCGTGATGAGGACGAATCTTGATGCTTCATAAAACCAAGTTTGAACTCCTCAAAATTGCCTTTGCCATTACTCATTTGTAGGTTTTTCATTATTTCTTCTCAAACCTTTGTCTCATTTGTCATGGGTGTTGTTGCAAGTACAAATTTGTAACTTCCCCCATTTTCGTAGTTTAACATCTTTTGGGCATGTTGTAATGGGTTTTTTAACAACTGATGTCGAAATCGTAATATGATTGCTCTATTGTTAGTGATGCCAAATTTGCATGTTGCCAATTGACTTGATATTGTTTTGATAGCAGGATTGTCTAGAGCTTTTGTGTCTTTATCACTCAAGGTTGTGCATTGCCAGCGTTTGGTACAAGAAAAGTTTTTTTGTACCTAAGAATGATTAAAAATTGTTTGGTTTTTTATACCTGAGAATATTTATATAAGATTTTTGGGAAACTTTAATTACATTTACCACAATAAACTCTTTTTTTTTTAGCTCAGAAAAGTTAGATTCTCACCCCTCCCATGAAAATGTTATGTAGGAAACTCAATTAAAAAAAATCCTAAGAATGTTAGATTCTTTGGAAATGTTTTTTAAAATATGCATACCAAACGTAGGAATTGAAGATTCCCAACCTAAGATTTTTGAGAAACTTAAAATAATCTCCTACCAAATGGCCCCTCAAGGTGTGCAACTCTTATAAATTATTCTGGTTTTATTTCCTGTGAACTTGAAAGCGAAGGCTAAGAAATCTATGGGAAAACCTGTTTTTAATTATATGATTTGACTCAATTTTGTGTTTGGTTATACATGATTTATTGATCTTGTGAATGTTGTGTAGTGAGTATGCTTTAATGTGAGTTATTTTAATTAATTGTTTGGTATGGTAGAGAAGTGGTTGGTATTATGCTCGTTTTGTTCTCTCTAAGTTCTTGTTTTTTGTGTCAACAAATATATATGTCTCTTGTTGGTAAAGTATAATGTGATTTGTGCAGTGTTTGAGTCATTTATTAGAACACACAACTTGTCAAAATAAGGCCCACAAATCTTGTGAAAACTAAGAGCTACTTCATGTTTTGCTCCTTGTTGAAATTAGTTTCACTTGTGATATTTTGTGAGTATGTTTATTATTTACATATGTGATATGAAGATTGTTAAATACTTTTTGTATGACATTGATCAGACATGGGATGGGATAACTATCATGGCTTGAATTTTGTAGTAGTAAACTATTTGTTGTGTTTCTACTTTTCAATTATACTAGTTTGATTGGGTCATATCATGTTTATATTGTAATCTTTGTTTGACTACGTGTTTTTCTCTTTTACTGAAGTTTAGGGTTCAGTTAATGTTTTATAGGCTCCATTAGAAATTTTTAAATCATTATGAAGTTATCAAACACCAAATAAGTGATTCTGTCCGTTGAAATTAACCATGTTGAAACTTGTGGATTTAGGGTTTCTTTTTCTGTCTTGCCTGTGAAGTCTGCATGATGCTTGAATGTTGTGCTTATTTGTGTATCTTGTTGTAATTAAACTTGTTGAAAGATATGTGGTTAGTTTTTTTTTTTTGTCTTGCATGTAGGGTTTGGATAATGCCTCAATGCTTTATTCATTTTGTTAATTGTGTCTGAAGTTGAAACATGTAGGGTTATGGTTTTTTGCGTTCTTCTTATTGGGTTTTTAATTAAGAAATAGAATGAAACTTATCATATAGGAGGTGAAAATAAGCATAGCATTAAACGACGTGTTGCACAAGAAATTTATTAAGGAGAAATGACAAAGTTTTTCCTCAGTAAATTTATTCTGTTGCATATCGTTCATGCTACTTATTTTCATCTTGTTCATGATGAGCTCATTTAAGAAACTAGATCAAGATTCAGAAGCCTAGAAGCTATGATGAGGATAGACAAAAACAACATTACAACATGAGGAATGTCACAAATGGCATACAACACCTCAAGAACCAATTGTAAATAAGTGACCAAAACAATTTTTTGGCCTATCATGTTGTCTATGTTTATTGTGTGTCATTTAAACAACACAAGTTGGTATTATTGTAAGTGTTAAGGGGGATGAGAATGTATTAAAGATTAATAATTCATTAATTGATAAAAAAAAGATGTTAGTGACATGAAAATGATATGGATGTCCACACTATAATGAAGTTCTAGTTTGTTTCCTATCTTTAATTGTCACTAACATCAATTCATTTAACTTAATTGAGTTGTTATCTTTGATTCCATTCCCTTCATCCTTGACAAATTATATAAATTTCTATTTAACTCACTATATTGTATATAATTGTGAACAATTCAACACCTTATATGATAATATCGTTAGTATAAATAATATTGTAATATTTATTCATGAAATATACAAAAACATAAATTAAGTTAATATTTACTCAATTTTTTACTATCAAACTTGTGAGAATAAAAATGAAATAATAAAACTATAAATAATTTAAAAATACTACTTAATATATATGTTAATATACATTTTATTTTTATAATTAATTAAGATAAATATATAGTGAAATATGTGTTTGCATTTTTATTTATTAAAAAATAATTCATTTTTTCCACTATTTTAAAATTTTATAAAAAAATATGTCCAAAAAATGAAATTTAAAAAGTTAGCAATATTAAAAGTTAAGAAAAATATAAATGAAAATTTAATAACCGAAAATGAGATATGCATGTAATTGTACTGTGTTTTATATTAAACAAAAATTAGAAGAAATAAAAGGAACAAATAGGATTAGAAAAAAAGATCGAGAAAAAGAATGAAGACTATCGATGTATTATGTGATATTCATAATAAGATGTTAGACCAAAAGAATAACTTAATAATCTTATTTATGCTAATAACCATATCAAGTATCAGATTTTAGTACTATACTAGTCCGTTAACAATAAACTAATAATCTTAATATTTTTCAACATTCCTCATAAACTCTAAGTTTAGTAATTAAGCTTAAACTTGTTACAAAAGGCAAACCCAAAAATAAAAAATAAAGAACATACAGCCCATCAAACACAAACCTAATGAATCACATAACACCAAACTTGATAATTCAGTTGACAGGCCCATACTTCTCAAACACTAAGTTGGGTTTTATACCACCCAATAGTCTAGCCCACACAAAAACAAGGTGTGGACCACTTACCACCCAGGAACAAATACAGTGTAGTACTTTACCAGTGTCTAAGCTCTTTAGTTAGCAAACCCTTGATAATAAAAAAAAGACGAAAGAAAGAAAAAAACTTGGACGGATTTGAATTGAGTTTGACAATTCCTATTTCTGTCTTCGACAAAACTTAGATGGGTTTGTAGAAAAAATAAAAATAAAAATGATTTAAAAAATTCAAATTTAAATCAAGATTCAAAAATTTGGATGAATCTCGATCACCCGTTTCTTTTTATAAAAAAACATTAGTTTACTTATATATAATTGTAAATAGTTATTTCATTTATTAAGATCTTCCATGACATGCATTGGACATAAGAGAACGATACCCATGTTAAATTAAAGCGAAGCGAAATTTGTAGTGATTGGATATGCAGACGTTTGCATTACGTCTGCCCTGTAAATGATGATGTTACAATACATGGTAACATTGGTACCAATCTCAATTCCCAAATCTGTTCCATCTCAATTGGCCCATCCCCAAAACACCCTCCACTCCACCAATTAAACCCTAACATCATGGCTTAATTATTGACATATTCTGCCCACAGAAAAAATAATCATAAAGACAAAGTAAAATAATTCTTCCCCATCAATGTAAGGAATATATTCTTCATAAAAATTGATTGCCCATCTAAGTGGGTTTGATACGCAAATAAGTATAATATGTTTGACAAAGTAAGCCAATATTTCGTCTATTAGGTATTTATATGTGCCTTTATTCTTCAATAACGTGCGCTACACTGCTTCTTTTTGTCCTCTGGGCTAAGCAAAGGATCCAAAGTATGAAATTAAGAATTAGAGATAAAAGAATAAGAGGGCTCCTTTTATTTTGTTTCCTAATCTAATAGAGTGAAAAAATCCGATTTGTCTTTCATTCCAGTCCCAACATGTGTTCTCTACCTTTTTTTTTTCCTATTAGGAGTAGTCGAGTTATGATCCAGAAAGATGTAGTGGAAACTGAAAAGTTCAAAGGAAAGCCTCCAATTGAAATTAAAAGTGGTTTTTTGTTTACTAAATTGTAAAAACAAGGAGTCACTTTTAATATTATTAGACAAATATCAATGATATGTTAAGATTGCTAATAAAGGTTCACTTAAAAAATTATTATATAAGTTTAACTTGCAAACAATTTCAACTAATAGTAACGGCTCAACTAACTATACTAAAAGATCTCTTTGGAAAGAATTATCTACCATGTAAGAAAAATAACATCACGAAAATTCAAATCTACACTCATGAGAAAAATGGAAGTTCATATATAGATCATATCAACCTGTATTATATCTCTTAATATTAATTGACAACTAAAAAAAGAATAAAAAATACAAACATATATATAATAAGTGATATAATCGGATAAAAAAAAACTTAAAAGGTATCAAATCCTGTTTATAATATGTAGGTGTCCTTTAACATATTAAAAATCCACTCCCCCCATATTATATATAGTGTCACTACACGAGGGATATATAGATGTATTGACGAGTGTAAGATTACCATTCCACAGTATCATTCAATTCAGACACATACCTTGATTCTTCAGAATGCAGAAGCCAGAGACCCAGGGAAACCACCCTCCCCCAGGTTACTCTACACACAACGCTTCTCTCTAACAAACATGAAAAAAACACAACCTACTTAATATGAAGTTCTTAGAAAACTCACTTTTCATTTTCCTATAATTTTCAGGATACCCAACTGAGAATCCCCAGGCCAAAAGAAAGTTTTTTTCTGGTACGAAGAAGAGAGGAGATAGGGGCTTCATTGAGGGATGGTAAGCTTCTATATTGAATTGCTTTTATAGTCATTATTAATGCACACATGCATATGCTATATATCCTGCATGAAAAGCATGGAATACAACGATATGTACTACTATAATTTATAATTGTTTAACTAATTGTTTAACTAAGACATGAACCAACAAAAGTTACAAAACACAAATTCAATGCTTCTTTTTATTAAGTTATTGATAGATATGCACAAAAGTTTCCATATACACCTGAAAGCTTCTATCAGAAAGCTTCTTATAAACAAATTTATTTGAATAAAGCACTAATATCCCTTTTATTTTTTCCTGTTGCAATTGTTATTGATGATGCAGCCTCTTTGCTCTATGTTGCTGCTGGCTTTGTGAAGAATGCTGCTGAACTACAATTCTAGCTAGAGAGCTATGTTGGCATATTAACAACGACTGTTGCTGCTTCTTTCTTAGGTTGTTAGCGTTTGATTTTAGGGCTTTCACCAGGCATATGTTGTATTATTACTACCTATCCCTGTAATCGCGTTGTTGTAATATATACTTCATCTATTTACTGATCATCTATTCTCAATAAAACTAGATTCCTCGGTTTTCCTTACTATTTTGTATTCTCCATCATTTTCATCTGCAATTAACAACGGGCGGTAGTTTTAGATTTATATATGTAGAATAATGGAGCAAAGCTTAATTCTTGCAAAATAACCAAGAATACTCAATAGCCAGATGCTTGATTGATTGTTGTCATTCTAGGATGGTAATACTAACATTGGGCCTCTGTGTGGGAAATGAATTGAAAAAAATTCACTGTAACTATTAAAGGTGAATCCTACGAGATTTAGTCATACTCAAAACTTCTCGTTCCTCACCAAGCAAGAGAGTATTATACAAGAATCGAACTCAGTCCTTTCCCAGAAACATGTGTGTTGTAGGGTGTGCATATAAACTGGTTCAAACTGAACTGTATACGAACTTCACCAAACTGAACTGGTTTTTAAACCGAACGGGTTCTCTACCTTCTTAGAAAGAGAACCTCCTTATAAACTCAGGTGCCCCTTGCTTGAAATTGATAACACACCAGGCTCCAGATGTGTTCCTTTTGATGCAATAACAATTAGAAACATTTTTATACGAACTGAAATTGCCGAGTGTCAGAAACCGTGACTTACGTTACTCTGGCAGTTCGACATAGGAGAGTTTTAATAAAACACCGATGTAGTCCCACATTGAACGGTTTTAATGAAACACAGACTTTATATAACTAAACGCTGAGGTGTTTGGTCACGACCTTACTTGAACAGGATCTGTTCTATAGGCTCGTACCTCTGTGTCCTTGAGTTCTAAGGAGACAGGAACCTACGTCTGGTGGATGAACCATGACCGTGTGATCAGAGCGTGATTAACGGCCTGATGGGCTTCTCCTTGGTTAAGTCTCATCTTGGGCTGTAGAGGATCGTTCTTAGACACCTCCATGTGTGCCTGGGATGGTCACACGGTTGTCTGACAGACCTAAATAACTTTTTTTAATCAATGTTTTGCTTTGCTAGTTTATTTTTGAGGGAAAAAAATCTTCAATCCTAATTTAGTGATAAATAGAACACAGATAGAAAACTTATAATAAGCCCAGTCAATTTTCTACAACAAAAATACAGGAAAGATGGATTGTGTTACATGCACACAAGACACTTCAAATTTCAACCTACGAGGCTCCAAAGATACAATGCTCCCAAATGAGGCCTCAAAATGCTAATCCAACTTCTTAAGGTTGAATATTTTAGGAAAAAAAATCAAAAATTAAAATTTGGGGGACAAAGTTCCAAGTGCATTGTCTAGATCAACAAGATCTTTAGTTAAAACCTCTATCTCCAACGGGATACCCTGCCAAAAACAAAAATAAAGTATTCACAAGCACATATCAAAACTTTGTTAAGGAATGTTCTAGAAAACTTTGCACCCCTAAATGAGAAAGATTAGGGCTTTTTTTTTTTTTTTAGTTCAAATGCGGGTCATACTCATATGCATACAAAAAGTACATCATAATTCATCAACCGATAATCCTTCAGAATTTACCATTCTACAGATGCTCAGCTTATAACAACTTAACGATGAAATGATTGAAATCAAAATTGAGATGTTTAGGAGACAAGGACACACCACAATTATTACCAAATTGCAGCATATTTGTTTTGTAAATTTCACTAATATGTAGAACGGGAACAGTTTGCTGTCAAGCTGATGCAGCTTCTGAGTGCATATATGATATACCAGTATGAGCATGAATTACGATAAAATATTTTAAAAAATTAAAATATGAGCATGGCAGGATATATTATAGAAAAATATAAACAAAAAGTTATCATAATATAAATATAATTTTCATGATGATCTAGTTAAATCATAAGATAAATACAATTTTCAAACAGAGTGTATACAGTTGTGTGTTGTGAAAGGAAATCCATTTCATTTAGCCCTTGAATTCCTCTACCTACCCACTAAGGCAAATTAACAAACTCCAAGTGTGCTGGTGTAAACCATGACTAAGAACATCTCTTTAAAATAATCGAAACACTAAAAGAAATTATTAATAAATACGAAATAAGTACAAAACTTTTCTTTGGCGAAACAATATTCTCAGCATTTAAACATCTTTTTTCCTCCTCATTCAGATACTATCCATCCCCTAATTGGTTAAAATGTCATTTGTAACATTTTCATAAAAAGTTATTTGTACCGAAATAATGTTGTTGAGTACCAAATATCGAATCAAATGTCTTCAATCCACAGAATTAATTTAAGCACATAGGAAAGTACCCAGTAAAAATAAAAATTTGGATTTCACCTGGTTGAAGGTTGGCTATCTGAATCTGAATTTCCTACTCCATTCTCTGTTCAATTCAAACAAATTATCCAAGTTGAATTTCTAGTGAAGTGGCATGCTTATAAAAAGAATTGTTAGAAGATTAAAGAAGTCCTCAAAAACAAATAAACTTACATTATGTCAACTAAAAACATAGAAAAACCAATATTTATCTTTATTTTTAAAGCTTACCTCTGCCTTTTGCCCTTACTCCAATTCTTCTACCTCTTCCTCCACTTCTTCTGGTTCATGAATGGTTAAGTGTTGGAAGAATTCAGGATAACCATCAATTTCTAATCTTTCAAGGGTGATGAGGTGATGGATGTCATTAGCGAGAGACAGCATATTAGGACAACTTGTGAAACAGTGTTTTCAGACTATTCATAGCTGATAGCCATTTAGGAAGCCCTAAAAGATTGTTGCAGCTTGAAATTAACAAGTATTACAATGTATCCACGGACCCTTGAAGCCAATGAGGCAAGGTCACCAACTGTGGCAATGAAATGAAATTTACAATCTTCAACATCAAGTTGGAACTTTGGTTATGTTCCTTTGAAAATACCAATACATCACATTTGTCAACTAACAAGGTCTCTAATACAGAAAAATGTTCAATATCAAGTGGCAAAAACTTTAGACTCTTGCAATTGGCAATACACAATACTTTAAGAGTAGGGAGTTCAATCCCTCCAAACAAAGACTCCACATGGTTGCAAAATTCGATCCTGAGAGTCTGAAGAGAACTCAAGTTTGCAATCTCATCCTCTGGCAAAACACGTAGCTTTGTGGTTATCTCCAGATGTTATTATCATGTTATTGCAATTGGTCCATTGCACAAAAAGCATGAGAAAGGTTATAATTTGCTGTCTGAGATCCGGAACCAAGAGCACTACTAAAGACCACTTAACAAAAAAACCGTAGTGTGGGCAGAAATTTCTCTGCAGTGTGTATACACATTCTTGTATAGGACCTATCTTCTTCAGGCTAAGTTCATCAAGGACTTGTAGGAGTCTGTTTCAAAATTAATACTAGTACACAAATCCTAAGAGGGATATTGAATTGAAGGTTTAGAATCATCAACAGCATCACAGGAGACGTAACTAATTATTTTCGTGGACCCATATAACTGAATTTTCAAGAACTGAGTCTTAAATCTAAAGCATAATTTTGATATAGTCAAATTCACCAACTTATTCCAAGATGATGGGATAAATAGTTTTATCCTTTTTATATTATTAGCATGCGATGAGTAAAAAAGAAAGGCTCAAGTAGGTGAATCACCTATTTCAGCAAGATTCCCCCAACACAACATAATAATAATAATAATAATAATAATAATAATAATAATAATAATAATAAACAGATCCAAACAGGAAAATGTCTAATATCAAGTGTCGTTCAGCTAGTAGAAGCCTAGTTTAATGAGTAATGATCCTATCATAACAAGAAGCCTAATATTTCAAAGCACACTTAGGTCCTTTAAAAGTGCAATGTTACAACTCCAAAAAGAAGTATAATCATAGTAGAAGCCAATAATGCAGAAAAATTAACAAAGTGATGGAGAAATCATTGCCACAAATCACTCATGGCTATTAGAGAAAAAAGAAAAGAAAAAAGTTAATTACTACTTGGCTACTTCTTTGTAAACTCAGGTGCCCCTTGCTTGAAATTGATACCACACCAGGCACCAGAGCTGTTCCTTTTCATGCAATAAGAGTAAGAGACATTTTTTTATGACCTCAGATGGCCAAGTGTTTGAAACCATGACAGGCGTTACTCTGGTAGTCCGACAAAGAGAATTTTCGATGTAGTCCCACATTGAACGGTTTTAATAAAACACACACTTTATATAACTAAACGCTGAGGTGTTTGGTCACGACCTTACTTGAACAGGATCTGTTCTATAGGCTCGTACCTCTGTATCCTTGAGTTCTAAGGAGACAGGAACCTACGTCTGGTGGATGAACCATGACCGTGTGATCAGAGCGTGATTAACGGCCTGATGAGCTTCTCCTTGGATAAGTCTCATCTTGGGCTGTAGAGGATCGTTCCTAGACACTTCCATGTGCCTGGGGTGGTCACACGGTTGTCTGACAGACCCAAATTCATTTTTTACCATCCTACGATTAGAGAAGACACTGCATTTATTTTGGGCTTTCATATGTTCGTCCATCGGGTTGTAGACTTTTATGACGGTCCATATGTTGGGCTTTTAACATAAAGAGTAATTATATATGAACACATAATATATACATATTTTACAACTTCATTTTTTTCTCTATCTAATCATATTACATATCATATTTATACTTCTCTTTCAAGGTGTCAACTAGCATAGGAATGTTTATATAACTTTATCCTAATATAAAATTGTTGAATAAACTCTTGGTTTTAAGGAAACTTTTTTTTCTTTCAAACGGAGTTTGATGCATGAACTTAAAATGAAAAGAAAATGCTAATAACATATTATTCTTTTGCACATGTTTTTTTAAGATGCGGTTGATTAGAATTTATTAAAAATTACAATTTTTATAGGTCTTATTTTTTATTTAATAACTTTGTAATTTTTAATAAATTTTATTCAAAATAAAATGTGTTAAAAGGAGTGTGTTAGAGAATATGTTGTTAACTTCTCTAAATTTATAAAAGATTATGCATTAAGTTGTAGCTCAGATTTATAAAAGATTACTTACAATGTGCCACCAAAACCATATACGGCAAAAAATGAAACAGGGTATTTTATGACAGTCACCTACATTTCAAAAAAAAAAAAAATGACAGTCACCTAGTACCTACATAACCCATATAGATTCACCAAAAAAAAAAAGTAAATTTACTTATTTTATTACTAAAAAATAGTAAAATGGAGACACTTTAATATTATAAGGTAGATACCAATGATATGTTGCAATGAGATTACTAATAAATATTCACCGTTCATTTAGAAGACTATTTTACAAGTTCAAATTGAAACCAGTTTCATTTAATATAAATGCTCAACTAATTCTTTGACTCAAAAAGATCTATTTGGGAAGGATTGTCCATTAAACAAAGAAAATGACATTAAAAGATTCAAACTCACACTCAAAAGAAAAATGTAAGTTCATTTAGAATCTTTAATCACTTGTATCAGCCTGCATTGATCTAAAAAATATAAAATAAATAACATGACATGATTAAAAAAAGAAAAATTTAAAGAAATAAAATGCATCAAATCGGTGTTTATAATATAGAGGTGTGGTGTCCTTTCACATTGTAAATCCTCTCTCTCGTATCTTATATACACTTATATATATATATATATATATATATAATGGTTGCAAACTCAGAGTTTACCTAGGGAGGACTCTCTGAATTCTGAAGACACTAGAAAAATAGAAGTGGAAAAACGGAACCTGTTTGTAACAAGAGGGACGCAGCCCTTATAAAGACATAAAATTTCCTGTTTCTACAGTTCCGGTAGACTAAACCGGAAAACCTACCGCTACAGTAAAAACTAAACAGTAGACTGCCGCAGGAAAAGATGATGTCATGCTGAGATTGGTGATGATGTCATCCGTTGTTGGAGGAGTTGTCACCACAATACCGTCGATGTTTGATTTCTTCAGTCGTCACCGCCGTCGTCGCCGCCGAGATTGATACCAAAACAATCGTCTTCATTCTGGTAGAAATCGTCCGATGATTCTGAGGAGGCTTCAGCAGGTTGCTTGGATGAGGAGCAGGCGTCTTGGTTCTCCTTTTCCATAAGTTTAAAGATCATCTTCATGTTTTCTGCAAGCTTTTCTTTGGAAGAAGAGGATGCTAGAGCTGCTAACACTTGAGATCTTTGGTTGAGAAATTTGCAGGCCTCGGGGTCTGCAGCCTTGGTAAAAATTGGATGTTGTTTAAACCAAAGCGAAATCTGCTCAGCACTGGTTCTTGCATGGTCAAACTGGGGCCACCATTTCACCAGAGCTTGTCGTTTGAGTATTGGTAATTGTCCTTTGATGGGAGTATTACCATAAGTATATCGCCATTGGAAAATCCAGGCGAGAGAAAGTTTGCTGAAGAAGTGAAGATCCACTGGGAACGGGTCATTGTTTGGATGCTCGAACTTCTTCGTGAAGGTTGTCAATCCTGATACCACCTCAGAAGGGAGTATCTCAAGGGTTGGTCCAAAGAAATCCCACCATTGTAGAAACCATTGAGGGAACTTGTATTGGACATTCTGTTTGAAATAAATAAGCCAGGAATGCATAAAATCTTTATTTTGGAAATAAAAAACATTATTCCAGGCAGCTTGATAATCCCAATACGAAAAACCAATGAGATCATAGTTTTGCGAAAAACGTTTGATCTTATTCATATCTCCAAATTCTCTAGGTGTTAAGACCTTGAGGATTTGCAGAGTTGAATAAGCGATTTGCTCAGAGTCCCTGTTTTTATGATGTTTAATCTGGACTGAGTTGGTGTCTACCAGAATAAACTCATAAAAGTGCCTTGTCTTGAGCATAGAGGTCGGCACATAATGGAATTGGTTACCCTGGATATCTATGGGAAAGATTTTCAAGGCAACTTTGTTTGGTTTGGAGTCCCAAAATTCAGGTTCTACTTGAACAATCTCCTGACATTTAGGCTTTGGGACGTATTGTGTTTGGGGTTTTGGTTTGTGGACTGCCAAGGGTTCTGGTTGCTGAACTATGGCTTTGCCTTTGTGAAGGGTTATGGGAGTTTCAGACATGGTTTTGATCATGTCTAGGATGGTTTGGTTTTTACCTTCTTCCGAAGTAACATCAGCCCATGACATAGATGGAAGGCCTTTTGGAAGATAGGAAATACCTTGTTCATGGAGGGCCAAAAGGGTTTGGATAGGCATGGCATAATCTGCCGTTGTTTGTGATTGAGGTTTAGGTTTGTGGGTTGATGTCCCTGTGATAGATTGAGGTAGGGTCCGGGTAGATGACCCAGACTGGGTAGATGACCCAGATTTTGTTTGAATTTTGGAGTCTTCTTCTGGATTGGATGAAGATCCAGCCCCTGCAGATTCTACATGGACAGTCAAACCAGCAACAGCTAGTCTTGGTTTGGTGACTGTAACTTTTCCTTTTCCTCTTCCTCGTGAGGAGGAAGATTTCACTGAGTTGGGCATGAACTTACCGATCTCTCCCCTGTAAATATTCACGAGTAAGGTAATCAGGTAAAGAGTTTAAAGTACCTTTGAGAAATTCAATTTCAAAATCAAAAATACTTAAAATAGCCTGCTATCGGGCAAAAATCTGTTTAGATGCAAGGTTTTTAACATCCTTTTGTAAAATCTCTTTTGCAGACTTACAATCGACACGAATTAAAAACCTTTGATTAAGCAAATCAGATTGAAATTTAGAAATGCATAAAACAATTGCTAAAACTTCCTTTTTGACTGTGGAATAATTCTGCTGAGCAGGATTCCAATGCTTAGAAGTAAAAGCAATTATTTGTTCTTTGCCATTAACAGACTGCTTAAGAATACCACCATAACCTATGTCAGAGGCATCAGTCTCTACAATCTTTTTGGCTGAAGGATTGGGAAGATATAGGCAAGAAAGGTTTTGAACTTGGGATTTGATCTGTTTGACAATATCAGTATGAGTATTTGTCCAAGGAGGAGGAGCCTTCTTGAGACGATCATACAGAGGTTTGGCAAGGTTACTCAGCTGAGGGAAGAAGTCAGCTACATAATTCAGACAACCGAGAAAACGCTGGAGTTGGGTTTTTTCGATAATCTGATCTGGGAATTTGTTGGAAAACTCAATGGCACGATTGATAGGAATTATAGTTCCTTGATGAATGTTGTGACCAAGGAAACGGATCTTTGTTTGAAAAAGGTTGATTTTAGTTTTAGATAAAGCAAGACCATTTTTCTTGATTACCTGAATGAAAATGTTGATGTGTTTAAAATGCTGGTCAACAGATTGAGAAAATACAAGAACATCATCAATATAGACAATAATAAAAGAAGAGTAAGGATTAAAAATGTCATTCATGATTTTTTGAAATTCTGAAGGAGCATTCTTTAATCCAAACGACATCACTCTCCATTCATATTGTCCGAAAGGAACGGTAAAAGCTGTTTTATAACAATCCCTTTCATTTATTTGAATTTGCCAAAATCCCGATTTCATGTCAAATTTTGAAAAGATTTTAGCGGAGAAAAGGCGGTTTAACAAATCCTTCTTGTTTGGAATCGGATATCGGATCCATTTAAGGGCTTGGTTGAGAGGTTTGTAGTTGATGACCAATCGAGGAGATCCGCGCTCAATTTCTGCTGGTTTGTTGACATAAAACGCTGAACAAGACCAAGGACTTTTACTCTTCCTAATAAGTCCTTTCTGCAGAAGATCTTGGATTTCCTTTTGGCAATGAACCAGGAGGTCTTGGCTCATCTGGATAGGTCTAGCTTTGGTTGGGATTTGTCGATCATTGAAATCCTTTTCATAAGGAAGATCAACAATATGATGTTTGCGTTGCCAGAAAGCGTTGGGAAGATCAGCGCAAATGGAGTTTTGGATTTGATTGGACAAAAACTTGATTTTATTAATGATAATTGGTTGGTTAAGCAAATCATCAATTTTCTTATAAGAAATTTCTTCTTTAAGATAATTAATTTGGTTTTGCTTAAAAAGGATTGGGTTTAAATCTCTAACTATGGGTCTTTAAGAAACCGAAAAGTGATAGATTTGTCTAAATAAGTTGTAGAAATGCCTTTATCAGAAATGGTTATAGGAAAGATTGATTTGATAAAAGGCGTTCCTAAAATAACAGCATTTTTCAGATTTTTAACTAAAAGGAAAGAGGTTTTAATTTTCAAATCTTCCTTTTCAATTAGAGCATCTGAAAGCTTGTAATTGACCCTAAGTTTAGAACCACTAGCGGTACTAAGACGTTCGGAAGTTTTTTCAAAATACTTAGTTGGAATTAATACTTCCTGAATGCAGTTTGAATCTGCCCCTGTGTCAAACAGAGCTTCAGTTTCAAGGATAAAAGTACCAACAATAATTTTGACCTTAATAAAAAACTTTTGGATTGTTAGTTGATTAATTAATTCAAAAATGTTTGGAGGAACTACAGGAATGACTGAATCATTTGGAGAATCATTGTCAGAGGGTTGGTTATTCTGATCATGATTTTCCTCATCAGTATGATCACCAAATTGCAGAACAGACAGAATGTTCTGATGAACATTTTGTTGTTCCTTAATAAGGCGAATTTCAGCTTTCAGTTGATTAACCTCGTGCTGAAGATCCTGAATAGTTACTGGTTTAACAATACTCTTTTCAAATCTCTTAAGGGTATTATTAAGGTTAAACTTGTTAGTTGTTAACAAATTATTAGCTTTAGAGGGTGAAGAAAAAGATGGTTCATTCAAAGATTGTTTGAGTTTAGATAAAAGTTTTTTCTTCTCTTCAGGGTCCGAAATAGAATTAATCACCTCAAAAAGAAGATCTTGCTCCCTGGTAAGGACATTGATTTGGGAGGAAGAAGGATAGTCTTCATCAGTCGAAGATAGATCATCCTCTTGAATTTGATTCAGATTTTCCGAAGATTGACCCTTAGAAGTTTCCTTATCAGATTCATCTTCAGAGGAAGAATCTACTAAGAGCTGATTAATCTGTTCTTCAACAGCAGGTTCTAGGTTTAGATTCCTAAGCTTTTTCTTAAGCCTACAATACTGACTTTTATGGCCGGGTTTGCCACAAGTCCAACAAACTACAGGCTTCTTAGGGATGTTGACCTTATCAAAGGGAGGTTTGGTCTGGAACTCTCTTCTAAGCTTTCTAGGTGGGGTTCCTGACTTATGACGATGGTAAACAGACTTCTTAGGCTTCTGCTTATCTGGTTTATGGGTATGATTCTTGGATTTCCTAGGCTTAGAACAAGGAAGACCAAACTGTTCACAGAAATTTTCCAAATCTCTGCGCTCACGAGCCTTTTCTTTGGCAAGCTGATGCTGAATCTTATCATCTTGACAAATCTTTAAGGCTACCT
Source organism: Glycine latifolia (assembly GCA_013407115.1). NCBI lineage: Eukaryota > Viridiplantae > Streptophyta > Magnoliopsida > Fabales > Fabaceae > Glycine > Glycine latifolia. The sequence goes on from CM023943.1 coordinate 22,048,155, forward strand.
TCTGGATATAAGCAATAAGTTGTCCATAACTTAATTGCTTATAAGGGATCTCATTATTAGGGTGTTGACTACGGATCTTATCCCTAACCTTATCCCCCAAGGATTTAGGAAGTCCAGCGAGGAACTTTTCTTTCCAGAAAGCTTCTTGGCTGTCTTCACGGGTAAAAACTCTAGTAAGGAAAGTATCCTTATACCACCTAAAGTTAGCTAAAGTTTTACACCTAAGGTTTGAAAGGAGTTCAGCAGATCGGTCTTTCCAAAGGTTAGAGTCTCCTATGAAATGTTGAACTATAGTAAAAACTAACTGGTGGCATCATTTTCCATTTTGACAGCATCTTGGATGGCCATTTTCTCATCCTCAGTTAAGTAATTATCCCACCAGCCTTTTAGTTGTCCAGTAAAACCAGATATATTGACGAGTATAAGATCACCATTATACACTATAATTCACTATAGACACATACCTTTCTCCAGAATGCAGAAGCTAGAGAGACCCAGAGAAACCAACCTCCCTCAGGTTCCTCTATACACAACGCTTCTCTCACACACAAATAATATGATAAAAACACAAATAATGTGTTGGGACTGTGAAGCCCAATAAGTTTTATGTTTTGCACTTTAGTGATGCTTTGCGTTTTGGCTTATTAACCTAGCATATATATAAGTTGTTTTTTACTTCACTAAAAGTGTGTGCAGTACGTCTGGTGCCTTTTCAATTTTCAGCATATTTTTCTGTTTTCTCTCTCTCTCTCTCTCGTTCTCGAGGCTTCTATTCTTCTATCTTCATCTCCTTCATGTGTTCCCATTGTCTCTGCCAAGGTTTATTGTGTTTGTTCAATACTTTGAGCTTGTTAGGTAATCGGTGTAGATGAAGGTTGTATAGGACTCTGTTCATTCTTGTTCATCTTCTATTGCAGGTAAGGTTCTCTCTTGTGCTTGGTTTGGTTGAAGCTTTCTGGTGTGGTTTCTTGCAAGGGACTGTGAAGAGGAACTTAATGGAGGTTAGGTGTTGTTTGGTCCAAACACTTGTGCAAGATAGCTGTTCTTGTTTTCTTGTAATCTTCATTGTGTGTTATCTGTAATGTTGAGTTCTGTTGTCACTGTTGAGAGATCTTTTGTGTAGCTTTGTTGAACACTGTTATAGAGAGTTTCTGATACTTTGGTGTTAATAAAGGGTTTACAGGTTCTTTGCCCTTGGATGTAAGTAACAAGAAGTTTCTCCTAGCAACTGAACCAAGTAAAATACTTATGTATTTCTCTTTTATCTTTTTAATTTCTGCTTCCGCTAAATTTCAGTTTATGATTGTACGCTTAAAACTCTAACAAGTGGTATCAAGAGCTTTGGTTGGTTCTTGTTTTCCTGTCTTCTTTGTTTGTTTCAGGCTTTGGTGCTTAGGTATACCTCAGACCCGCGGACACTCAAGAATGGGATCAGCCAGAGTGGAGGTGGAGAGGTTTGGCGGGAAATGAGACGTCAACATGAGGCACAAGAAGATGGGGGTTGTTCTGGTACATCAAAAGTGCTCTAAAGCACTTGGTGGAGAGAAAGATTTACCTTCATCTCTATCTGAAACTGATAAAAATGATATTCTTGAAACTACTGTTGTTGGTATTTGGTTAAAATTGGAATCTATGTACATAACTAAATCTCTCTTAAACAAAATATATTTAAAAAAAATGTTTGATTTCAGAATGGAATCTAGTAAATCTTTAGATGATAATTTGGATGAGTTTAAAAGGATAACTATTAGTCTTGTTAATATTGATGAAAAAATTACTAATGAAAACCAAACTATTATTCTTCTAAATGTTTTGCCTGATTCCTACAAAGATGTGAAATCTACTATTAAGTATGGAAGAGAGTCTTTATCATTAGAAGATGTAATATGAGCCTTAAAGTCTTAAGAACTAGAAATGGTAGTAAATAAGAAAGTAAATGTAGAGGGACTGATTATTAAAAAGAAGCTTAATAAAAGGAGTCAGTTTCAAGGAAAAGAAAAAGGAAAGAAAAATACTGAGAATAAGTATAAGCCACATGTTAAGGGAAAGGTGACTTATTGGTTGTTTCATAAGGAAGGACATATTAGGAAGAATTGTCCAGAAAAAGGAAAAGGTCAAAATAATGGGAATCGGCCAGATTATGCTAATCTGACTAGTGGTTTTGAGGATAGTGAAATCCTAGTTGTGTCTAATGCTTATTGTGTAGGAGTGGGTGATGGACTCTAACAGTACATATCAAATGATACTTGAAAAGGACTGGTTAATATGTTTTAAGACAATTAAAGGTGAAAAGGTGATGATGAGACATAACCAAACCTGTCAAGTAGAAGGAATTGGAGCTGTTAAGTTTAGGATGAGAGATGAGACTATTAAAGTTCTCAAGGATGTAAGATGGGTCCCTAACCTTAGGAGAAATAGGATGTTAGACAAGAAAGGATACAGTTTTAGGAGTGTTCAAGGAACTCTAGAAGTGGTTAAAGGATCCACAGTTCTTATGAAAGAGATGTTAGATAATGGTCTCTATTTTCTAGATGGAGAAGCTTTAGGACCTGAGTATTGTAGTGTCGGTAGAAAGCCTAGTGAGTCTTCTCTTTGGCATAAAAGACTAGGCCACATTAGTAATCAAGGATTACAAGAGTTATATAAACAATGTATTTTAAGTTTTAAAACATTTGCTCCTATTGATTTCTGTGAAACTTGTGTTTTGGGAAAATCTCATAGATTAAAGTTTCAAATAAAAATATCTTGGATTATATAGACTCTGACTTGTGGGGTCACCTAACATTCCTAGTTCTCTTTATGACTGTCATTACTTTCTTTCTGTGATAGGTTCTCATTCCAGATGTGTGTGGACTTATTTTTTTTAAACAAAAGGATCAAGCATTTTATTGTTTTAAAGACTGGAAAGTCCAAGTGGAAACTAAGACATGAAAGAAGGTTAAAGCATTAAGAACTGATAATGGATTGGAATTCTATAATAATAAATTTAATGATTTCTGCAAACAATGTGGTATTTTAAGACATAGAACTTGTGCTGAAACACCTCGGCAAAAGACATTGCTGAAAGAATGAATAGAACTATTTTAAATAAAGTTAGATGCATGCTTGCTGATTCTGGTCTTAAGAAATCTTTTTGGGCAGAAGCTGTTTCTACTGCTTGTCATATTATAAACAGGTTACCTTCATCTGCTATCAATTTCAAAACTCCCATAGAAATGTGGTATGGGAAGCCTCCTAACCTGAATTATATGAAATCCTTTGGTTGTTTAGCTTATGTTCACTCTAAACAGGATAACTTTGCCCCTAGGTCTCTTAAATATGTCTTTGTAGGTTATCCTACAGGGACAAAAGGGTATAAACTCTGGTTAATATCTGAAAACAAGTGTGTTGTTAGTAGAAATGTTGTTTTCAATGAAATAACATTTTACAAAGATATTGTACAGGATTTTAGATAGGCTCAAGAGCCTAGAAATGTCCAGTTGGAGGTGGAGAACACTACTGGTATTGATGATTCTGAACAAGTTCAGAATCATGATGAAACTGAAGATCAAGGAGACACACTTGATCAACTTGCAAATGATCAACAAACTAGTGAAGAAAATCAAGAGGACTCCAACTTCAATTATTATCTTCTGACTAGAGATAGAGTTAGGAGGAATATTAAGCCTCCTAGCATATTTGCTCATGCTTATATTGTAGCTTTTGCATTGTAGGTTGGAGAGATGGTTGAACAAGAAGAACCAGCAACTTACAAAGAAGCAATAAACATGAAATCTAAAGAGAGATGGCTGAGAGAAATGGAGGAAGAGATCTCCTTATTAAAGAAGAATCTGACTTGGGTTCTAGTGGACAAACCCAAGGACAAAAGGATCATTGGATGCAAGTGAGGAGTAGATTACAATGAAATTTTCTCTCCAATAGTAAAACATACTTCTATTAGGCTTATTTTATCTGTTGTTGCTATTCTTGATTCAGAATTAGAACAACTTGATGTTACAACTGCTTTTTTGCATGGAAGCTTAGATGAACAAATTTATATGGAGTAGCCAGAAGGCTTCATACAGAAAGGTTCTAAGAACAAAGGCTGTCTACTGAAAAGGTCCCTGTATGGATTAAAACAGGCACCCAGGCAATGGTACAAAAGGTTTGATGATTTTGTTCAATCACATGGGTTTATGAGGTGTAAGTATGATCATTGTGTCTATTATAAGAAAGATAATGAAAATAAAAATACCTATCTGTTGATCTATGTGGATGATATGCTAATTGCTTCTCATGATACTGAATGCATTAACAAATTAAAAGAGATGTTGCTGAAGGAATTTGATATGAAAATCATTGGTCCTGCTAAGAGAATCTTAGGCATGGATATAGTAAGAAATAGAAAGAAAGAACCTTATCTTTATCTCAAGCTGTGTATGTTAAGAAGGTTGTTAAACTCTTTTCTATGCATCTCTGTAAATCTGTTAGTTTACCATTAGCTACTCATTTTCGTTTGAAATCTGCATGTGGTGTTTTAAATGAAGATGAATCTGCCTATATGGAAAATGTGTCATATTGTAATGTAGTTGAAAGTCTAATGTATGTAATGATTAGCACTAGACCTGATATTGCATATGCTATCAGTGTTGTGAGTAGATTCATGAGTAAACCTTCAAAAGAACACTAGAATGCTGTGAAATGGATTATGAGATATCTTAATGGCACTTCCAACAGTAGTGATTTCTTTCTCTTATCTCTGTTAATTTTTTGTCTTTAATTTTTCTTTGAAAATACTAATGCAGTTTCTTCTTTTGTAGGTTCTGTTATGTTTTCTTGTATATGTTTGTTCTATTTTCTGTGTCCTAGTTTCCTCTGTTCTGACATTGAATCTGTAGCCCCTGGTGTCTTTTGTTTGTGTTATGTCTTCTTATGCTTCAAGGTGGAGTTTGTTGGGCCTATGAAGCCCAAGAAGTTTTCTATTTTGCACTTTAGTGATGTTGTGCGTTTTGGCTTATTAACCTAGCATATATATAAGTTGTTTTTTACTTCCCTAAAAGTGTGTGAAGTTGTTCTTTCTCTCTCTCTCTCTCTCGTTCTCAAGGCTTCTATTCTTCTCTCTTCATCTCCTTCATGTGTTCCCAATGTCTCTGCTAGGGTTTACTGTGTTTGTTTAATACCTTGAACTTGTTGGGTAATCGGTGTAGATGAAGGTTGTATAGGACTCCGTTCGTTCTTGTTCATCTTCTATTGCAGGTAAGGTTCTCTCTTGTGCTTGGTTTGCTTGAAGCTTTCTGGTGTGGTTTCTTGCAAGGAACTGTGAAGATGAACTTAATGAAGATTAAGTGTTGTCTGGTCCAAACACTTGTGTAAGAGAGCTGTTATTGTTTTCTTGTAATCTTCATTGTGTGTTATCTGTAATGTTGAGTTATGTTGTCACTGTTGAGAGATCTTTTGTGTAGCTTTGTTGAACACTATTGTAGAGAGTTTCTGGTACTTTAGTGTTAATAAAAGATCTAGAGGTTCTTTGTCATTGGATGTAGGTAACAAGGAGTTTCTCCTAGTTACTGAACCAAGTAAAATACTTATGTATTTCTTTTTTATCTTTTTAATTTCTGCTTACGCTAAATTTCAATTTATGATTTTGCCCTTAAAACTCTAACAATATAAAATTCATTTTTCATTTTCTTACGATTTCAGGATACCCAACTCAGAATCCCCTGTCCAAAAGAGAGTTAAGATGAGAGGGGATAGGGGTTTCATTGAGGGATGGTAAGCTTCTAGTGAATTTCATATATAGTTCTAGTGAATTTCATATATAGTGATTATTAATTAATACACACATGATACATATGCTTATCCTGCACGAAAACCATGGAATAAACGATATGTACTATAATTTATAATTGTTTAACCAAGACATGAACCAACATAAGTTACAAAACACAAATTCAATGCTTTTTTTGTATTTATTATTAAGCTATTGATAGATATGGACAAAAGTTTCCACATACACCAAAAACTATTCACTGGAATACTAGACAATGACTTGGAGTTGGATCAGATCAGCATATTCTATCAGAAAGCTTCTAAACAATTTTTTTTGCATAAACAAATATCTCCTTTTTATTTTTCCTGTTGCAATTGTTATTGATGGTGCAGCCTCTTTTCTCTGTGTTTCTGCTGGCTTTGTGAAGAATGCTGCTGAACTACAATTCAAGATAAGAGAGCTATATTGGCTTATAAACAGCAACTGTTGCTACTTCTTTCTTAGGTTGTTAGCGTTTGATTTTAGTGGCTTTCACCAGGCATATGTTGTATTATTACTACCTATCCCTGTAATCGCGTTGTTGTAATATATACCTCATCTATTTACTGATCATCTATTCTCAATAAAACTATATTCCTCTGCTTTACTTTCTGTGTCGTATTATTCAAGGATTAAATTAATATTAAGAACCATTGTTGTATTTTCTAGTTTTAAAACAGAGAGGTACTTCCTTCTTGTTAATTTTATAATATTTTTAATTCTTCCCAATGAAGGTATTAAGCTATAAGTTACGATAATTAAATAATATTATATAATATATTTAGTAATAAATAATAAAATTATTTAAAAATACGTTATATAAAAATTAAAATAAACTGAAATAAATCATATTTCATACTGTACAAGATGAAAAATTCAAAATAAATAGTTAAATAATAATAAAAATGTTTAAAAGTTTTTATTTTAAAATGTGTTAGAATTAACATTTTAAAAAATAAAAAAAATTATTTAAAAAAACTCTTAAAACCAATTTTCTTATTAAAAAATATTGCCCAATTTGAAGCAGAGTGTGACTAATTCAACTAATTATACACCATTTTTTTACTCACAGCTTGTTTAGTAGTCCATGGTAGTGACCAAACTGGTTGCCGAATTCTGATCCAACCAGTTAAATCGACCTGCCAGCTATGGAAAAAAATTGACCTGTCCGATCTAGTTTTTGAAACAATGATATTTTGAGCATCTTAGGCTTTAGAATCATGTTTAAAGACTCGGTTATTCATGGAGGGAAAAAATAACAAGACTACTGTAGTTAAGTAAAGCTAATACCTCAAAATACAAACATATTCCGGTGACAAAACAAGGATTATGTATGTAGTGTCCTGCCAAACCAGTTTCCAGTAAAAACAAACTGCATGTTTTTTATTTTCAAAAGCTCTCAGGAAGGTGATAATCGTGCAGTACACAGCACACAACTTTCATAGATTAATATACAGAAACAAGTTTCTTATGGCATAAAAAACATGTAGTCCTCCTATTCGTACACAGTCAAGTTTAACTCAACAAACAAAGAAACTCAAAGATGGGAGTATAGGAAATACAAATACAATACTAGAGTCATTCTGTACAAAAGGTTTGGATTCATCATGTAATAAGACAATACACGTACTAAGACACATAATTCCTTCCCGCCCATCTCTCCTCGTACTTTCCAAATGAGTAGGTAGTTGAAGGCATCCCAGTCAAGTGAAAGGGGTCAGGTTCAATGCCATAATCAGTGAGTGGTCTATTCTCCAGAATATCATCATGACTTTTCACAAAATCCGGTATCTCAATCTCTCCTTTCTTTATGTCATCCCAAAGGTACTGAAGCCGGCTTACATACTTGATCTTCCAATATAATCTAAACCAACAACAAAGTCAACAAACAGAACCAGTTTGGTCACTACCATGGACTACTAAAAAGGATTAAGTGCAAAAAAGTGATACAATGGGTCAATTGTCAACCAATTTAGCGCATGTTACTTTGTATTGAGCATGGACTAGGCAGCACAAAGTATCAAAGGTCATACTTTTGGAATCTGAGGTTGGGATTGTCCTAACGGCAATCCAAACATGCACTTAATTGATGAAAATCATAGCCACAGCAAGATGACTATAGTCCTACTAGGATAAACTTCTAATAACTGTGCTGATAGATTAAGAAAACAAGGTTTCCCATAAGTTATAATCAACTTAAGCACTTCAATTTTTACAGGAACTCTTTCATCTAACTTCTTCAAAAGCTGAAGTGCGTAAACTGATTTAGGGCCTGTGTGAGTGTAAGCTTCTCTACAAGCACTTCTAGCATAAGAAAGTAATAAGAAAAAAAATGAAATGAGCTTCTCCATAAGTTAAAATGAGTTTTCCATTAACTAATTTGTAGATGTCATCTCATTTTTTAGAGAAGCTATATTGGTGAACTTCTAAAAATTAACTAATGGAGAGCTTATTTTTACTTATGAAAAAACTCATCTCATTTTTATTTTATTTTCTTGTTTTAGAAATGCTTCTAGAGAAACCTACCTAAACAGACCCTTACACTTATAGAAGAAGCTTTATTCATTTTACTTTTTTATTTTTCTTCTCTTGAAAGAAGTTTATCCAAACACGACCTAAATGATACTCCTAAATAGAATGCTTTTGGATGTTCATTTCTGTTAAGAATATTTGATAGATGAGTTACCCTCCACTCAAGAAAAAGCGGCCAAGAGTAGCAATGACTAGCCGGGAACGAAAGCCAGGGTGGACAAAATACACAGTCTGAAGCCTGTCCTTGAAATCAGCAGGAAGTTCTTCATAGATCCACCTCAAGATGGTGATGCCAGGGGAATTATCCTCCTTCTGAACGGTGCTGTGCATGTAAGCAATACAGAACGGCCCCTCCGGCAACTCACTGCAAATTTTGTTGAACACATACCGCTTGAGCCGCTCCGCACTCACAACAGTTGCTGCACACCATTTGAAAGCACGTCAGCTCCAAAATCAATACAATAGAAGTGATTCAAATTTCAAAACAGCTCCTCAGAAAAGTACATGAATTCTTTTAGAGAAAAAAAGTTATCCGTTTTACTACTGTATCATCTAATCACAATCAATCAGTTTGTTGATTTTTATAATAATTACTTCAAAAGTTATATTAACGGTAATTTGAGGTTGGACAGTGCATGACCATTAGACTCTTTTTTTATCACCGGAACTTTAATTATTCACTCTTTTTTTTGTTTGAGACCTAGCTAGAGTTTTGTTTTGTTTTTTCCCCAGGCAGAGAGGACACTAAAAGAAGGTGAAATGATAGGGTTATTGCATAACAGACTAAGCATAAGTGATTCAGCATAATTGAAGTATTGAAACCTAATGTTTTTGCAGCAAAATTGCGAAAATCGAGAACACATGAAATTGCGAGTATTGGTTGAGTTGAGGAAGGAGTGGAAGTAGTACCGGGAAAGAACTTGCCGACGATGCGGAGAATGCGATTGGAGTTCTTGTCGGAGCCTTGGAGGCAGAGGAATTGCAACTGATCGAGATCGGAGAAGTCCTCGTCTGGGGAGAGGTACTGGGAACAGTCGTGCCAATTCTCTTCTTCTTGCTGTTTGTCGTGTTCGAGGAAAGGTCGCGCATCGACGCCGAGATCCGACGCCAGCACTACCACCGAGAAATCCTCCGATGACCCTCCCATCGCCGCCCCTAACTCGTGCGTTTTGCTACGATACGGATTCTAATGAGTATTATCTCTACTCTTCAATAACACGGTCATGCCTGATAAACCACGTGAAATAAATATAATTGTTTTTTTTTTTACATAATAAATAGTAATTGTTTTAAAAGTATTTGAGAATTAGATTGATATAGAATCACTCTTTACTCTCCTACTTCTGATACATTTTTTTAACCATCCTAATTCTGATACATTTTTTTAACCAAAGTAATTAATTAGGGCATTTGATTTTTCAATAATAATTCGAGTTATTCTCATATTATTTAAGTCAACTATAAAATTAATTCTTAATTTAAAACTTAATCATTCTTAATGTTTATAGTCTTTTTTCACTATTGGATTTTGCATAGATTGAATATATATATTTTCTCACAAACTCAATATATATTGTAAATTAATTTATATCTATTTGAATTATATCTATTAAGTTTTTTAATTTTGTGATGTCATAGACCGTTCAATGATATTGCAATAAGAAAGCGTAATTCATTTAAGTTTTATGTAACATGGGATCATCTCAATATTTTGTATCAAAAAATATAATTTCATGTGATAACATTTTTTCTCAAAAAAGATAATATTAAACTTGAGTATTCAATGTTCAATTCAAATCAATTATTGGGAAATATAATTTATTTGTTTTTTAATGTACCATCGTTTTAGATATACGCTTAGTTTATTGACTCTCACAAAATTTAGACCAATTAACTTATTTAAATCTAATTTATTAATTTAAAGATTATATTACAAAATATGATTTTATGAGAAATTAAGTTTTTTAAATTAAAAAAAATCAAGTTATACTTAAAATAGACTTGTCAAATATAAATAAATTAAATTCGTGACTTAATTTTACCCTTGAGTTGATTTCATTTTCTAAATTCTTACGAATGAGAGGTCCAACCTACAAATTGTGCTAGCCCGTCCTAATGCTGAAATTTGATTAGCTTGCGCGACGTATAATTGGTTCATGTCTGAAAGGTTACCCTTCTACTGTGATACTTCAATGTGTATGATTCGATGAAGATTTTCTTTTTAATTAGAATTGTTAATATCAAAATATTGTAGGCCCTTGAACATTAGAATTAGAGTCAGTTGCTCCCTGGCATAATCGCAGATTGAGATTTTTGGCATAAATATTATTAATATTTTATTACGTGTATTGTATAAAATATTGTTTTTGAAAGGTTGTATAAAATAAATATTGTATATTACTTTTGACTAATCACATTTATTTATATTAATTTCAATCAATAGGAGGAACAGACACTTCGTGCTTAGTTATTTTTTCATGATTTTTTAATAAAAATAATAAAAATTAATGGGTGATTTGTGAAGAAAGTTGTAAAGATAAAATAATAACTTAAGAATGTAGTTATAAGAATAAAATAAGTATAAAAATGTATATATCAAAATATCTAATTTTATTTATAAGAATAAAATATATATAAAAATGGGTACTTAAAAAAACAAAGAAAAAATAGAGTAGAGTGCAAACTGTGTAATGACGACGTTGATGGTTGAACCAATTGGCATTTGGCATCTGTAGTTGTAAAGAATGGTGACCATTGGATAATCCAACACCAACACCACCAATTTCCATTTTTATTTTCTGTTATAAAAAATAAAAAAAATGACCCACTTGGAATTGTCCCTGACGAGAAGTGTCTTGTGGCCACACGAGCTTTACCACTACTAGAGCGGCAAAACCACTGTTCTTAGCTTCTGCATGTGAAGTGAATTCTTGAATGCTTCCTTTTCTCCACGGTAACTATTATTATTGCAATTCCATTTTGTGACTTCCCTGTTGCTTGTTAATTAGTGTGACCCGGATGGTGTTTTGAGTATTTGTTTGGAGATTCATTCAGTATTTTGAGAGATTTGTATGATAAATATGGATACTTTGCTCAAAACACCCAACAAGCTTGAGTTTTTGCACCCACTTCACGGCTACTCGGAAAAATTGAGTAGTTCAGGCTCCTCTAGGGTGCAAAATCAGGATTTTGGGTTTGGTTCCAAGAAACCAATTGTGAGATGGGGTAAATGTGGTAACTTGAGGGCTAGTAGCAGTGCCCTTTTGGAGCTTGTTCCTGAATTCAAGAAGGAGAATCTGGATTTTGAACTTCCTTTGTATGATTCCTCAAAGGGTGCTGTGGTTGATCTTGCTGTTGTGGGAGGGGGCCCTGCAGGGCTTGCGGTTGCGCAGCAGGTTTCTGAGGCGGGGCTTTCGGTTTGTGCCATTGATCCAAACCCTAGATTGATTTGGCCCAATAATTATGGGGTTTGGGTGGATGAGTTTGAGGCCATGGATTTGCTTGATTGCCTTGACACCACTTGGTCCGGCGCGGTCGTCTTCATCGACGACAAAACGAAGAAGGATCTAGATAGGCCTTATGGGAGGGTCAACAGGAAGCTGCTGAAGTCCAAGATGCTGCAGAAATGCATATCGAATGGCGTCAAGTTTCACCAAGCGAAAGTTATCAAGGTTATTCACGAGGAGGCCAAATCCTTGTTGATTTGTAATGATGGTGTCACTGTTCAGGCCACTGTGGTTCTGGATGCAACTGGCTTTTCGAGATGCCTTGTTCAGTATGATAAACCGTATAATCCGGGATACCAAGTTGCTTATGGGATTTTGGCCGAGGTTGATGAACACCCGTTTGATGTAGATAAAATGCTTTTTATGGACTGGAGAGATTCACATCTGGACAATGACATGGAGCTGAAGCAGAGAAATAGTAGAATACCCACTTTTCTATATGCAATGCCCTTTTCATCCACTAAGATATTTCTTGAAGAAACTTCTCTTGTGGCACGCCCTGGGTTAAGAATGGATGATATACAAGAAAGAATGGTTGCTAGGTTGAAACACTTGGGTATTAGAGTGAAAAGCATTGAAGAAGATGAGCATTGTGTCATTCCAATGGGTGGCCCCCTCCCAGTTCTCCCCCAAAGAGTTGTTGGAATTGGGGGTACCGCAGGAATGGTGCATCCTTCAACAGGGTATATGGTAGCAAGGACCCTAGCTGCGGCTCCTATTGTTGCTAATTCTATTGTTCAGTGCCTTGGTTCTGATAGAGGTTTTTCAGGAGATGAAATATCAGCACAAGTGTGGAAAGGTTTATGGCCTATCCAAAGGAGGCGACAAAGGGAGTTCTTCTGTTTTGGTATGAACATCTTACTCAAGCTTGATTTACCAGGCACAAAGAGATTTTTTGATGCGTTTTTTGATCTGGAACCTCATTACTGGCATGGATTCTTATCATCAAGACTGTTTCTTCATGAGCTCTTATTTTTTGGACTCTCTCTATTTTCTTATGCTTCTAATACATCTAGGGTAGAGATTATGGCAAAGGGAACTCTTCCTTTGGTAAACATGATCAACAACTTGGTAAAAGATACAGAATAATAGACTTCCTTCTATTCTGTTGTGTATGCTACCTGTGGTGAAAGATACAGAATAAGATGACTTCCTTCTACTCATGTTATAGATTTCTGATAATTTATAATTGTGTATATTTATTTATTCTTTGCTCACCTTAATTCACTTTGGAGAAAAAGTTTCCAAACTTTCTCTATTTTAAGCCTATCATTGTTTGCATTTGCAATGGATAAGAGGAAAAGAATGGTTGGTTATTGTTGGTTAATGTTTATCTTGTTAAGGAATGCTTATTGGACGAAATCTTTTATTAACTGGATGATGAGGTTTCTTCACTTCAGCACGACCAAGTTGCCTTACCCTCTACGTATTAATTTTCTCTATAACTGTGATCATCAACGACAAGTGATTACTGTGATTCATTTTGATGAACCTATGTGATCCATGTTTTCAAATGTTGATCCTGCTAATTCATGGCCTTTCTATCAAATTAGTCTATTCAGATTGACTTCCAAGAACGATGGTGCGAAGGAAATTGTGGTATACACCTCATTCTTGAAATTTAAGCTTCCACCTCAAGATGTGGACACCATCTTTCTTTATTAGGAACAGCGGTCTTCAATATTGTCTGCTTTCCAAGAAACTATCATCCTTTATTGGTATTTACAATCTGCACAGCAGATTTGGTTAGTGAACCCAACTAGCAACATGTTAGATGAAGCAGAGCTAGACTTGTCTCAGTGCATGAAGCTTCTAAATAACATTGGATAAAAGAGTAGATTGAACAAGTACTAGGCACTAGCACTGTAGGGGATCGGAAATAGGTATAATACTATTGATAAATAAAGAGGTTAAGCATTTAAAGTGAAATCATCTGTAAATTAAGTGTACTCGCCCTTAAATTTTCAAATGAATTAAGACCATGTTAAATTAAATTAAAATTTAAAAATCAAAGAAATTGAATTCAGTTGGTTGATTAGCTAAACTTATTTGGCCAAAATAAGTGTTTAATAAATGAATTATCTTGTTAGCTTGTAACAATTTTTTTTTTTTTGCATACCATTTGAAATAATGCTTGACCTTATAACTTATATTTTTATCCTCAATATTTAAAAAAGATCTTTTGCTATCTCTTCTGATAGTACACAATTAAAATAAAATAAAATGTCTTTTATATTACATTATTATTATTATTTTAATGCTTACACTACTTAAACTATTTATTTATAATTTATCTTAAATAAAATGAAGAGTCCTAAATGTGCAAAAAAATTAAAATTATAAATATCAATATATTTTTGTCTAAAATTTAAAAATACATATAAAAATGACGTACATATATTTTTCACACCATTTTATATCTATAAGCTAATTTAATAGTTAATTTTATTTTTACCAACCACTCCTAATTCAAAAAATTAACTCACCAACTTTCAAATAACATTTTAACTGTTGACTAATTTATCAGCTGTTTTCACTAAACATAACCTAAATTATATTCTACATAAAACAAAATCATCTCGTGGCCGTTATTACATGGTTTGACATCTGATTTGAGAACGGTATCTTCATGACCTTTGAACCATATCATGTTCGGCATGTAAACAAAAGAAATTTGGAAAGATTAGGAACAATGCATATAGACACGAATTCAACTCTTAGTGGCCAAGTGTTTTATTTTACTTTTAGTACTCCTCTTTTGCAAAGAAACATCAAGCCTTTACATGCGTACAGACCCAATCATAATATTAGGCTAGCCCGAAATGACTGCTATGGCCAAACATTCTCGCAAGATTCACTCAAAGAAGAGTCGCAAGTTCTCATAATAGCAACTGAAAATTCTACCGAAATCAGATTTTGGCCTAAAAAAGTAGAATCCTAATCTCTTGATTCAGGAAAGCTCCCTGCTGCGCTTAGTAGCAGCAACCACAGCATTCATCAGTGTCCCACGGAACCCTCCCTTTTCTAACTCATGAATGCCCGTAATTGTTGTCCCACCCGGAGAAGTAACGTCATCTTTGAGCTGTCCTGGGTGCTTCCCAGTCTGGGTGACCATTGATGCTGCTCCTAATACCTGCAAAACACACGAATAGACAAGTCAAGAAAACAACTATAAAAACGAGATTTCAAATGTACGTAAGGTAAAATGTCAGTAGGATATTTGCTTCCATATTCAAGCTTTTGCAATACTAGTATATCATGCCTATGTGCAGATATGTGTTGGTTAACTAAAACTAGTAAAAAATTGTGGCCAAATGTAAGGATGGGTCAACGCAATTTGGATGCACTAGTGTAGTAGCTGAATTTTCTATAAACCGAGGATGGTGGATTAATTTGCTCAACCTGTTTAGTAACATTGCAACAAAGAGGGACACTTGGTAAATTACTTGAATCCAATTTTTGATTCGTTAATAGACACTTGGTATAGATGGAAGTCTGTTTATTGGACTTATACACAGTAAAGCTAGTAATAACACAAAGCCAGAAGTTCTTATCCTGGCAAACTAGAAATACCATGCCATAGAAACCTGAAATTTAAAATGAACTAATTGCAACATACTTGACTCGTCTTACATATGTTTTTATTATTATATATCTGGATTTATGACAAAATGGCAGTATAAGACAATGCAAAAGCAACCATCAGATAATTATAAACATTCGGAGAAACAAAGTATGAACTTCCTTCATTAAATGGTCAAAGGATAGTATTTCACTTCACTTACAGTTTGAGAAGCTAGACTTAATGAAAGATCACGTGGTAAACCAGCTGCTACTCCTCCATCAGCCAAAGCCTCTATTGCTAAATAAACATAAGCAGGACCACTGCCACTGAACAATTTAGGAAAAATAAAATAAGTTTTAGTAAACAAATCAAGCTTTAGGAAATACAAGTTATAGAGCTTATAAGGCTTTCATGTACACCCAAAACCAAAAAAAAAAGACATTAAACAATAAACACCCAATAGAACATTCAGAACCCAGACAATCTTCCTTTGTTCTCCCAAATGTAAAAAAAAATTGCATGGAAACGGAAGACTTATCCTTATCTTCTAACCTTCTGATAGTATCATCACTTAACTCCCAAGAAAATATATGTTCATCAAAGATGAAGTGCAATTTCTTGTGATTTTTCAGATAATATCTAAATATTGTTCTGTGATTTTAGAAAATGAGATCTACATACCTCAGGCCAGTTATTGCATCAAAATACTTTTCCTCAGCTTTCCATATTTTGCCAATTGAGCCTAACAATTTGGATATAATATTTCCATCTTCTTCTGTTGCAGATCCCCCCAAGCTCATAACTGTCAAAGTTTGACTTTAGTAGTCTATTCATTCAAGTCTGTAATCTTAGAACAATGCAAATTAATACAGAAAGCAATGCAATACGGAGTATCCATTGTTTTGTACAATAACATACAAGGTACAGAATGACCATAATATGTAAGAGAAGGCATTCTTGACATTGTAATTTAGGAAGGAAGGCCATCTTCATAATTGAGATTATTTACCCATGCAATTCATGCATTCAAACCAAAAATTAAAAAAGAAAATGCTGAGACTACAAGATCAAACTGTAACAAGTGTACATATCAGAGACTACTTTTGGGAGCCTTTCAACCCCACCCTTCATAAAAATGAAGAACACCACCACTATCACAGACTATTATAATAAATCATGTATATATAAAAGAGCCTCCTCATTCGTCTAACCCAAATCTCAAAGTCAATTAATAATCATCTTCCTCTCAAAGTAACCATAAAAAATGCATAATAATACAACGTATAACAACCATCCAATATAAATATTAAAGGTCAATCGAATTCCAAATGTAGTTGTTGACATAAGCTGTATACTTCACAAGACAGGACCTTAGTCAGCATCATGAAATTAAATAAGTCTTTCATCAGATAATTCTGACAATCACGAAATTAACTTTTCAATCGAAACTCTTCAAAACTTGAAGACAGAGCAACTAAGTATAAATATAACTGACAATTTAGAATTCAAAGAGTCAATTATGGAACTACCAAGTTAAACAAATGATTCACGCAGTATCCATTCTCATTCTGCTCTGCGTTTAAAAAGTAACTGAGGAACAAATTACAATATGCTTTTAGAAGTAAAAAAAGAAAGAAAGAAGATAATACCTGATGCAGCCTCGCCTACAGCAGCAGGTGTATTAGGCATCACTCTTATAAATCTGTCGTTCCCAGCCCATTCCTACATTTTATGAAACAACCATTTTCCACAAAAATATGCAACCTAATTATGTCTACCAGGCTAAAAAAGAGGAGAAAAGCTACATGCAGAGCCCGTGTGAAGTATGTCAGCTTGAGAAAATATTTTTTGTTTTCATTTTCTCTTTTTACTCTTAATTACAAAAATATCACCTTATTTATTTTTATTTTGTTTCTTTCAAAAGATCAAAACCTTGATACAGTACACACGGTGAAAACAACTTTTTATTTTATTTTATTACGAGTTTAATTGTGATGCACCGTCACTCTAAAACATTTTACAATATAAATCAATCAGAAATCACTAGTAATTATTAAAAGTCAATAATGTTACTATGCAAGGGGATTTGCAATTTGATCAATGTAAAAAAAAAAATTACACTATAAGTGCATTTAATTGAATTCTTTTATTATTTTCTGTTTTGTTTATGTTGTTCTTACTCAAATTATAGTCCAAAAGCAGCACAAATAAAAAAACAAAAAGGAAGGAAGAAAATATGCTGCATTCGTTAACCTGAAGATCTTTCAATTTGGTACCAGCAGCGACCGAAACCAAAAGCTTGTTCTTCGTCAGAAGCGGCGTCAATCTGGACACCACGCCTTTCACTGCAACAACAACACATCATGTAAGAGAAAACGCAAGTCAAACATGAATGAACACAGTGGCGCAAAAAAAAAAAAAAAAAAACCAAATTGAGGTTTGACCGAGAAAACGACAACGTTGCTTTCGCGAACGACCTGGGAGAGCGAGGGAAAAAAGAAAGTAAAAACGGCGTCGCGTTTGTTATTGTTTCAGTGTGAGAAAAAATAAGAAAGGAGAGGGAATATGAATACGTCGTCGTTTGAAGGGAGAACGGTGACGCCGAAGGATTCGAATGCGTCGCGGCGGGCGGGGTTGGAGTGGACGGCGGTGCGAATGCGAGAAGGCGGCAAGATGCCGGAGCGGACGGCCCCTCTGGCAATGGACTCGGCCATTTTTCCGGCGCCGATGAAGCCGAGAGTGTAGGAATCGGCGGGAATCGGAACGATTTCCATTTCTTGGTTACCTAGCAGAGAAATCAATTTCGATTTGCGCAAGTGTTGATGTTTTTGCTGGTTCAGTTAGTTAGGGAAGCAGAGAGAGAAAGAAGTGACGCAGTCACGCAGAGATGTTTGGCCACTCTTTCCCTTGCAGTTGTTTGTTTCACGTTCACTTGCATACTCCACTTGGCATCACGCGAAGGAAAGGTACTCATCACAAACTCTTTTTTTTGTCAAAAAAAATTATTTGATAAATAGTTATTTAATCCCTGAATTATCAATTAATTGATAATTTCATTTGTATGGTTTTTAAATGGCCAATTTAGTTGGCATAAATTCAAATTTTGTAACATTAATTCAATAGTTTATTATAGGTTATGTATGTTATGAACTAATTAGTTAGTAAGTATTAGTAGTATAGTTTAAGGATTACTCTAATATTAAAAGTGTCATAAGTATCAAATTGTGAATATATTTATCAGTTAGACTAATTATTTTGTAATATTTATAATATAATTTTAGGACCACTTTGACATTAAGTGACACCAGGGCATAGGTCTCAAAAAAATTAAAATAAGTAATAAATTGAAATGAAATACAATTAATAAAAAAAACTAACAATATAAAAGTAGTAAAAAGTTAATGTAACTTAGAAGAAAATTTTAAAATTTAAAAAGTAATTTAATAGTAAAATTGTCCAATAAAATATAAACACCAAATTAGATAATTTTCATGTTAATAGTTATATTTACTTTAAGGACTAAATTATTATTTTGTTTAACGATTGAACTAATTTATCACAACATTTATATATTTGTGAATTAAATCGATCATTTTAAAAATGTAAAAACTAAATTGTCAATAAATACATAATTTAATGACTATATAGGTTATTTATCAAAATTATTTAAATAAAATAAAATAAGATTTTGATGTTTATCTCCAAACCGGTCAGTCTCAAATATTCAACTCACCTAAACTCTTAATTTATAAAAAAAAGGTCTCTCAAACTTTTTATTTCAAAATTAGTCCTCTTAGTTAATTCTTTTATAATTAATCATATTAAACTTATAAATTATGTGATAAATCGAGAAGTGTTACTTTGGTTAAAATTAAAATCGCCGGTACATAAAATTAAAAAAAGAATCAATGAGAGAAATTTTTAGAGACTATTTATACTTTAAGAGTTTGCTTAAGATACTAAACTGATAAACATATCACATAACTTTTATTAGATAGATGAAGACCGACATGTCATCCGAAATTTTATACTAAACAAATATCTTTTTGTTTATATATTTTTTGGTTTATCATGGTATTAATATGAATTATTTATTAATTTTATTGGTTATTAATTTTTATTAATTAATAATTTATTATTTTTAGAAAAATTTCTTTTTTAAACTTCATATTATTTATTTATTTATTTATGAGATTTGAATTAGAGATCTTATTTTAATATAAATTTGTTTTCATTAGCACCAATAATATGTTGATTTTTTTTTGTTAGTATCGGTTTTTCTAATTTGGATGTGATATTAAATTGGAATTATTATTCTTTTGTACTACCTATGATAAAAATTGAAATAAACGGACATTGGAGCCCACGTGAGTATTTATCCTAGTTCTAATCATTGATTTGTGTTTTCGCTGATTTGATTCTATTCCTATAATTCTGTGCGATGCAACATTAATTTAACAATATATAATATATATTAGTATTTCTATTTTCATTGTTGAATACAACAAATCAATGAAATCATGCATCATTGGATGCGCTTTCTTTCCTTCCGATAAGGTGATAATAGTATTTTTTTTAAAATATTGTTGTTTTATTATAGATAATAATTTATTATTTTATTAAATGTTTATGATACCATTATACTTAATTACTATTTTAGTCTTTTAGAATATGTGTTTTGTAGTCTCTAAAATTTAAAACTTTTATTTTTTTCCTTAAATTTTGACATATGATTTTTTTTAGTCTATAATATATTGACACTTTGTAGTAATTTTTAACCATCATAAATTAATTTTTATTTTTTAGCTGCTTAAATTTATATTTTAAAATTGTCACGAAGTGTTAAAAAAATCATTTTAAAGTGTTAATTTTTTTTATAAATATCAACTTATTATGTCATAAACTAAAAAAAATCATCAAAATTCAGGAAAAAAAAGTATTTTTAAATTTTAGGATCTAAAAAAGATATACTCAATTTCAAGTACTAAAACATTAATAAAGCCTTTTGATTGTTGTAAATCAATATCAAATAATATTGATTACGCTAAAAAATAAAAAATATTGTATGTTACAGTTGGCTTATGTTAACTTCTTGACAAGTGTACCAATTTATCAAAGTAATATTTAAATGATAAGATTGAGTGGTGAATTCAATGAGACTTTGATTGTACTCAGAGTTTGTATATATCGAATTTTAAGCGAATAAATGACTAAAACTATATATCTTTCATAGTGATAATGCAGAAATATAAAGTTCAATAATAACAAAGGGTTGGAAAGAGAACAAGATACAAGAGACAGAAAAAAAAAAAACTTGGGGTGAAAAACAATATTTGGTGTAGAATTTTGTGAAAATATTGGGTGTTTGGCTTACTAAAATTACTCATAACATAATATTAAAGATTTTCTATCATTTAAAGTTATATAAACTATTACATTTATCAACTAAACTACTCTAACCATGATTCCTCAAGTGAAAGAGTCTAAATCACCTAATTTCACTCATAATCCCTTAAAAGCCAAATCAAGTTTCTTTAAGACAAAAAATGCATAAATAAGGCTAAATAACATCACTCTATCCCTAGGCATTGATTACCTAGAAGATCCTTCAAATTCTTAGGGTAAAACCATTTTTCAATGATTAAAACTCTATAACATATAAGTGAATGCACTACTAGAAATAGTGTTTTTTACGACACAACATCAATGACGGTTGTTCCATAACCGTCTTCGTATGTGGCGCGGTGGCATTAAGGAAATTAAGTGGATGTTTACAATGACGAGTTTCCAGAAACCGTCATCGAAAGGTCAAAACGAAGACGGTTATTTAACAACCGTCATCGTTTTCGTCCATTTTAATATTCAATTTTTTTTATGCAGCCTTCATTTTCCTTTTAACACTGTCGTTTTGGAGGTTCCCTTTTATTCAAAAAACGCGTGCCCTAGCTCTTCCATACTCCCTCTCTCTTTCTCTCTTTCTCTCTTTCTTGTTGCCTCCCATGCCGCCATTGTTGAACGTTCATCACATATTCAATGGCTTCCTCTCTTCTCTCTCCATCATTTACTTCCTTCCTCCGCACCAAGGTAGCCCCTTTCATCAATCTCATTCTTCCAAAAGCTTTATTTTTTTGCACCCTTTTTGCCCAAAGGTGTTAACTTTGCACCCAACTCACCCCTTTCTTTCTCTCTCAGAATGATGTCTCTCTCTCTGCTTTCACTTCTCAGCGATGCTTCAAAGCGGTGCCAAGGAGAATAATCCGTTGTGCTGTGGCGGCGCCTCAACGCCAACCTTCCACCACTGGATCAGTTCAGTTTTGTTTTTTCTTCAGAGGAGTACCCTTTTGGATTCTTGGATTTTTGTGTTTTGTTTGTGATTGTGGCTTGTGGCTTGTTTTGATGTGTTTCAGGTGAGGACTGAATGACCATGACTGAGTGTTGAGCGGTGATTTTTTTTAAGCTAAGGAAGTTGATTTTTGAAATTACTTGTTTAAAATTTAAAATATTGAACTATCAAATTGTTTTTTGCATGCGTGTTTGATCTATGGTTCAATACATGTGCTTCCGCGAATTTTAGGTTAGAAATAGTGGAATCTTTACATAACAGTATTTTTGAAGTGAGGGAAGTTGGAAATTTGAAATTACTTGGTTAAAATTGAAAATATTAGACTGTTGAGTCGTTTTTGTGTGCGTGTTTGATTTATGGTTCAAAGCATGTGATCCTGTGTTGCTAAATTTAGGTTGGAATTAGCGGCTTTTTGAATAGGTTAGTGTTGAGAGAAGCTGATATTTTATTTTCCTTTCAATAATCTCCAATTTGAATACTTATAGTTTTTTCTTTGGTTAAAACATGATTATGGTAGGATGTAGTGAAATATTCGAACTTGTTGGTTGCTGATGTTGTGTTTATTTTTTTATAAGGTCTTTGATTAAACTTTTCACTAATCACTTTTATTCTTGAAATTGTTGTTGGACTAGTGTTATGTAAACCTTGTTGTAAAGCCATCTTAATAAAGCTCTTATGATGCAGAGAATAAGAATTGCACTGCTAGAAGTTGCAGTCAATGTAGACATGCGACGGGTACGGCTTGTTCCATCTGTTTGGATTTATTATATGTGTTGCGGCAACAGCTGCAAGGGCTATGAAATCGTTATTTATGCATTTCTGTTAATTAAGACTCATGACTTCAATGTGTCTATGTTTTAGGACTCTCAAGCGCCTTAGTCTACCAGGCATACTCCCACCTCAACTGGCCAAGCTACCTTTTCTCCGATTTGTGTATGAGCAACTTAAACAAGGCCAGCTGTGGTAGTATGTCATTTGTCATCCTTACTAAAACCGTTGCATTTTTCTTATCAAAATTCCAATTAGGATGCTTGAAGCTAACCAATTTTTTGGTGTTGTTCCAACTGAGCTTGGGAGACTAATCTGCATATTTTTAATATGGTGGTGAATGGAGGGAATACGCACTATAGTACATTATGGTTTTGGTCACTTCAATTTTACTAAGTTTTCAGTGTTATGTTTTTTTGTAGAATTTCATTGTGAATTGCTTATACTAGTTTGATAGGCAAAACGGGCTCAAGAAGTGATATAAATTCCTATTCCTGTCTTTTTTTTTTCTACTTTTCACTGATATGAATTTTTGTTTTAATGTAGCTGTTCCTTTGTCTATTGATCATAAACCTAATAGATCTGATGAACGTCAAAGGATTGAACAGGCTGGGGGATTCATAATTTGGGCTGGTAATTTTCTTCCTGTATGGGTGTATGCCATTTTTTTTTCAGGTTGCCAAAATGATAAGCTTGATCACCCACTTGGTATATCTGTGTCCTTATATTTCTTCTGCCTGCTAAAATGCTCCTTTTTTGGTACTGTTATGGCTTGGGAGGAAGAAATTAACGGAGTCAATTTTATTATAATTGCTTTCTAGAGATGATGGTTCTCCAATTAATTTTTTTTTGGATAGCATATATCTTCCTTAACAAATGATTGGTGCAATTTTATGATGTACAGACATTGCTCTTGCAAAAATAGAGAAAAAGAAAAGGGGAAGAAAGTGAAAAATCCAAAGCAGAGAAAAAGTAAGTCTTTATTTAAATTCCATTTTGCACTTTGTCCTTCTAGGTATAAAATCAAGTACATTATTCCTAAAAGAACCTTCACTTGAAAATAGACAATCTATCAAATAAGTTCTATGTTGATACGGTTTGCATGAAAAAATAATCCTCCAAATCCAAACCTTTTATAATTTTACATGATTCAAGATTAGATTAGCCCTATATTTATGATGTGGCTTAGAAAAATTAAGATGATTTTTGTGATCTATAGGCCAATATGCTAAGGAAGAAGTGTCATTTAAATTTTTTATGGCCTGTGTTTATATGTTCAGATTTTCGTAAACTTCGTAAATTGTTGTGTTCTGTTAACAGAGCCCAAAAATTGAGGTAAATATTTCTCTTATTTTTTTTATTTTTTCAAAAAGAAACTATGACGGTTATTAAGGAAAAACCGTCATCGTATGTCAACATACGAAAACGGTTGTTTCCTAATAACCGTCTTTGTTTGCTTTTTATTTCAATTTTATTTTTTTTTAAATTAAACACAAATGATGACGGTTATTAAGGAAAAGCCGTCATCGTATGTCAACATACGAAGACGGTTGTTTCCTATTAACCGTCTTTGTTTGCTTTTTATTTCAATTTTATTTTTTTTTAAAATTAAACACAAACGATGACAGTTATTAAGGAAAAACCGTCATCGTATCCGGACATACGATGACGGTTTTTTGTAAATAACCATCTTCGTTTGTTTTTTTTTTAAAAAAAAATATAGACAATGACGGTTTTTTAGAACCGTCATCGAAGATGGTCCATTTTCAATGACACGCATAACAATGACACTTAAACAACCGTCATCGTAGGGGTTAAATAACCGTCATCGTAGGCCTATTTTGTAGTAGTGATGGGTGATCAAACCATAAACAAGATAATAAACTTATAAACGAAGCAATAATATTAAAATAATATTAAATGAATAGTAAAAATCATTACATCAAAGAGTCTTTGGTATCCAAACCCCCAACAATTGGTAATTTAACTTCTCATAGTCATGAGAGGACAAAAACAAGAGATGAAAAAAAGGAAGAAGAGTTTCATAGTGAGTATTTTTCTTTTTCTATGTGCCCTTGCTGCCAACTCCCTCCAGAAGCACAGTGCAACCATTTTTATATTCTTCAAAATATTGCACAATCATGCTTTTCAAAAATGACTATGCGCTAGCGCACACATACAAAATACTACTAACTTAAGTGACCACACACTAAGCCTCTAAACGTGCGCTTAGCGCCCATGCACAATATAGCTAGCTTCCTACTTTGATTCTCGCGTTGAATGCGCTTCTCCAATTCTTCAACATCTTCCAATCCCCTTTTGATGTATCAAAATTCTACGAAAAGAAAATGGCACAAAACAATGTAAATTACTCACTTTAGCATTTTCAGGATAAAAATTCAAGAGAAACTATATTGAATAGTTTACGTAATAATGCAATATACATCGTAAAAAAAATATAACTATTTGACTAAAAATCATTAGATTAGACTAGTATTGCTCCATTTCCATAAGTAAACGTAGCAATGATTATTATACTTATGAATAAACCAGTTCGACCATTGACCGAATCATGCAGGTCAATCAGTGACTCACTGGTTTAACCACTGACCCAGTGACCCAGCACCTTGATCGATTTAGTCACCATATCAATTTTTAAAACATTGATTAGTATCTATGAAACCAAACCCCAATTATTATAACATTTATAATTACATATAATAATATATAATATTTATATTATTATTTTAATATTTTCATTTTTTTTCGGATAATAGAAACTAGACTTACAATACTAAATATGAACACCATTATTCACCTTAAATGTCAACATTCTTAGTTTTTTGTTCAAATAGACTATATCACAAATGACAATCATCTAAACTTTTCGTCATGATATTTTTATAGTGATGCTTTTATAATTATTAGAAAACATAAATAAATAACATTTATTCAAATTAAATAAATATTAATTAATTAAGTCTAAGTAACATTGAGTACTAGAAAAATATCATGCATGATATTGATAAAATTTTGATTTATTTATTATAATATTTATTAATTACATATAATATAAAATATAATGCATAGATTTAGACTATATTTGATAAAATTAACTGAAATGTTAATTAAAAGTTGAAAAGTTAGAAACTGATAAAATAAATTATGAAAAGTTAGAAACTGATAAAATAAATTATTAAATTATAATTATTTTGTAAAATTAGTAATTGAAGTAGCTAAAAAGTATAAAATGTTATAAAAGTAAAAAAATTCATGATTTATTTAAAAATGATAATAAAAATTTGATTAATATATTAAAGATAAAAGTAAAACAAATATAAAAAAAATTATAAGTTAACATTTAAAAAAAAGTTGAAAACTAGTAAAAGTATTTGTATACTGAATAGTTAAATAAAATTTTCAATTAATAAAAAAATAAAAATCAATTAAAATATTTTACCAAATATAACCATAATTTCTGTTATTAAGCATTAAATTTTAGTAAAAACCATCCAATGTTTCATTAATTCCTCCCCTTCTTCTTTTATGATTTCGTTTCAAAAGGACAGTTAATTACTTTCATCTAGTCTCCTTCCTTTCACTACTGCTTTCTCTTTCTTCTCCCTCCCTCCCCCCACTCCTCTTCCTCTTCTTCATCATCCCTAAAATGGTTTTCATTGTCTTTATTAATAAATATCAACATTGGAACCTGATACTTGCAAATGAGAAAGTAACTGCAATTGGCTTTTCATAAGGGGCATCGTTCTGGTGTAGTTAATTTTTTAGGCATCTTACCATATTTCTACCAATCATATTCTGTTAGTAGGAGTTTTCAGATGCAATTCTCTGTTCATATTAGTCAATTGGTTCGATGTTGATGTGTTATTTAATTTGGATATGTATGTATATCTGTTGTCTACTATATCAAATTTTGGTGTGATGCGTAGTAGTTATAAAATTTCATCTACATGTGAGGTTTAATTAATCCCCCTTCTTTTTTCATGTTCTACCCGGATAAACAACTCAATTAACATGACTTAATTGTAACTAAAGATGTCCATGACAAAATAAATGTCACTCGTCATCTCGCATCATATTGTTGCAACATTTGAGCAATAGCATTTTTCTTCATTTGTGCATGAAGGTATCCTACGTACAAAAATAACATTTTACAAAAATAAGGTGGTATTTTTTTTTGTAATTTTTTGAATTTATTACATTGGTTATTGAACAATTGATGTAAAATAACATGTTTTACATTGATTATGCTTATTAATGCAGAAAATTTATTTTATATGAATTATATTTTAACCAATGTAATATGTTGGTGAAAACATGTTTTTTCTTCTTGTCCATCTTCTCCGTTCCTCACTCTAAATGGTGAATCCCTAAAGTCATAGAGGGGATGAGAGCAGAGGCTCTTACAACTTCAGTCCTGCATCACCAAGATTTAAATTTAAAATTTTTGGTATTAAATTGGAACCACTTGTGTCAATTAATTGATGATTCAAGGTGGTAACTTGATAGTAACTTAACTAACTCACATAACAAACATCCAAATATTTTTAATTATAAAAGAATTTAGTTCATCATTTAAAATTCATTAATTTATTTCACTTTTAAGTCAATTGTACAATATTCATTTTAATTAATTGCAATATATAATTTTTTATCATACTTTTTATTTTTAACAACTTAAAATTAATCAACACAAATAATTACATAATTAATTAGAATTGATTTTTTTATTTTATTGTTAGAAACCAGAAAAATAAAAATAAAATAAACATAATCACGTTGAGAAATCGAGATGACTAATCCCAATTTCTCAATGACGTCGAAAAAAAGCCGAGTGAGAAATTGGGTTTGGGATATCAAGTTCGCTACTTAACAGTAAATGATATATTGATATTAGTTGTGTAAATAATCTGGAAGGAATATTATTTATGTAATTATATTGTATTATTAGTGTAAAAAAAATTCTATCATCGGAGCCACTATTCGTTAAGGGATAAAACATTCCAAATTTACAATGCATTATAATATTTTAAAATATAATACCGACAAAGACAAATGCATAAATTCTATCTACTACTCCCTTAATACTAATTTTTTATATATTAAAATTAGAAAAAAAAGAGAGTTATGCATTCACAATGAAAATTAGTTTTATACACTTATTCAACCATTATAAATAATAAATTTATTAAATTTTATAATTATTATTTTAAAAATCATATAAATAATAATTTATAATTAAATAATAATATAAAACTATTTTATACTATAAAAATATAATTATTAAACTCTTAAAAATAACTCATAAAGGCTCCACCTAACCCATCTTAATAACTTAAATAATATATCTAGTAATCGTTACAACTTTGACCACCATAAAAGTAACTCGTAACAGTAAGAAGGTTCCAACCAACTCATCATCTAGTGGTCATGGTAGTCTGCATCAATAATTTGAGCCAATTATGCACCACTCTTAGGATTAGGCTCCTGTTCAATTTGACTATTCCAAGGCCCTTCAACTTTATATACAGAGGAATCAAAATTGGTTTTGTAGACCATATTCATCAGGCAACCCGGGTGATGGAATCATGTTTATCATAATTATAGCATAAAGGATTGAAGAGTGACGGAAGGTTCTTGCTTTTGTTTGCATCTCAACCTACCTATATACACACACAATTATTCTTAGGAAATTGAAGACCTAAGATAAAATAGAGATGGCAAAGCTATTTTTGAAACAGGCAAAGCAATATGCAGATGCAAGACCAAGCTATCCTCCACAACTCTTCCAATTCATTGCTTCAAAGACTCCCTCTCACGAGCTCGCTTGGGATGTTGGCACTGGGAGCGGCCAAGCTGCCAAATCTGTAAATTTACTTTCTTCTCCTTCTCTATCTTAATTTTTTCACCTATACTTCTTGGTCAATTTCCACAAACACTCACATATTTTACAGTGTGAGATTGTTCTAGCTTAACTTAGAGTTTTCAATTTAAGTTCTTAGTATACAACTATATTAAATATTCGAAAGAAAAATTCGTGATTCAAATAGAATGCTTTTTGCATATGATACTAGTGATCTAGACAAAAAAATAGTGTACAACTTGTAATCTAAAAAATATAGTATTGTTTGTACGTTTTAACCATATTTTATCGTTGAACACGTGGATCAATTGATGTTAAACTATTTTAGTTTAATTAAAAATTTGAGTCTTGAGTATATAGTTGTATTAAATATTCGGAGTTTTTTTTTACTCATAAAATTTTCTTTCTCCGAACTCCGTTTATGTGTGTTTGCATATATGATCTATCCCAAGCCAAGATAAAGGAGGAGGTTTAGCGTCAGGTGTTGCGAACCAATAGTAAAAAATTAATTATTTTTATGTGATGAACCTATATGATAAAATTTTCTTTCTCTTGTGAAAAACACCAATGATCTACACCAAAAAATAGTGTACAACTTTTAGTCTCAGAAATATATCATTGTTTTTGCGTCTTAACCAAAACTATTTTGGAATCAGTTATCTGCAATATACAAGAATGTGATAGCCACAGATGCTAGTGACAAACAACTTGAATTTGCACCCAAGCTCCCTAATGTGCGATACCAACACACCCCTTCAACCATGTCGACGGCTGAGCTTGAACAAATGGTGGCATCTAAGGGAACCATAGACCTTGTGACCATAGCACAATCCCTGCATTGGTTTGACCACCCAACCTTCTACGAACAAGTGAAGTGGGTTCTCAAGAAACCTCATGGAGTCATTGCTGCTTGGTGTTACTATTTGCCAAGAGTTAGTGATGCATTTGACACTGTCTTTGACCAATTCTATTCCACTAATGTAAGCTCTTATTGGGACCCAGCTCGTAAATTGGTTGATGACAATTATAGAAGCATTGATTTTCCATTTGAGCCTGTGGTTGGAACTGATCACACAGGACCCTTTGAGTTTGTGACGGAAACAGCGATGGATTTGGATGATTTCTTGACCTACATAAGATCATGGTCAGCATATCAGACAGCTAAGGAGAAAGGAGTGGAGCTTCTCACGGAGGATTTGGTTGAAAATTTCAAGCTTGCTTGGGGTGAAGATGTTAAAAAAGTTGCCAAGTTTCCAATTTATTTGAGAATTGGAAGAACAGGGGATTCCTAAAAATATGCAAATGGTTGCTTTTACTGCGTGGGAGATGTAACGAGTACCAACTTATGAGTTTATCCATTGATTCAATAATGTAGTTTTTTTTAATTGCATGTTAAGAAGTCAAAAGCTTTTAAATTCTAAGGGTACAATTCCTACTTTTCTGGAAAGAGTTTGCTCTGTTAATGTTGTAATTTGGTATTGATAAATTTTGTTGTGTGTATCAACCAAATTTTTATAGAAAAGCACTTGTAGTAGATACTTGATATTCTTATTTTAATGATGTTAAATTAAGGTATTTGTTGGATTCAGGTGATAGTAAAATTAATATTTTATTCGCCAGCAATATCATGTTATAAAGATTGTTTACATCACTTGAAAGTTGAAGCAACAAAATAAATAATATGGATTATATATAAAACTAGAAGATTTGCAAGTGTTTTATGACATTAATTTATACGATGGTAAGGCCTGGATACTGGATGTATACTTTGGTGGATAAATTACCAGGTTATAAAAAAAGTAACCCAATTGGATAAAAATAACATATTTTGATATCTGTCATGTGGAAAAGACAATTTTTGAGACAATCTTAATGTGATGTATGTAGAAAAAATTTGA
The DNA here is from genome assembly GCA_013407115.1 of Glycine latifolia. Lineage (NCBI taxonomy): Eukaryota > Viridiplantae > Streptophyta > Magnoliopsida > Fabales > Fabaceae > Glycine > Glycine latifolia. The sequence continues at coordinate 22,078,436 of CM023943.1, forward strand.
CAACATATTAAATAATTTTATGAATATAAGGGAGAAAACTAAGGATAATGAGTAGGTAAGATTGGATATAAGCAAGCATTTTTCACAAAAACAAAAGGGGGTTCGAAGTTGGTTGAAGGAAATAATGAAAGATCATTACTCAAACCCATGGCTGATTATACTCTAAATTTTATATTGTTATGCAACAATTATTGAACTTGAAAGTTGCATCCGCTTCCTCTAGGCTCTAACTCCAAGACCCACTAAGATTAGTGCTCAAAGATTGTTGAACTTCATACACAGGCAATAGAATAAAGGGGTAACTACAAGTACAACAGTGCAGACAATGCAAAGATTGTATTAGCAACCACACGTACTACCAACACCACCACCATCTCATGAATGCACAACCATAATTGATTTGATGAAGAGAGGGATAAACATTTTTTTTCCTATCACATTTTTTATGAAATATTTATTAACTTTATTAATAATTATTTTTTAAACAAAAAAATAGATGGTCACTTTTAACCGCATTAATTTTTCATCTACATCCAAATCTAATTCCACATTCTTATTCAAACCAACCACATATTAATACTAGTAACACACTTTGCAACATTTTGTTTATGACACATCCCTCTTATTTTATGAAATTACATGGAGCACATTAAATATATAAATCTCATTCCTTATTTGGTGAGTCTCATTTCCGTAAATTTCAATCAATCTCTGTTTTTTTTTGTTATTATTTTATTATTATATACTTTTAGATATTATAATAATATTTTGTTATTTTTATATATTTTGATTTCTTATTTTTTTGTTATTGATAATTTTATCTTATTTACTAATATAACATATAATATAATCTCAAATGAAAATTATTTACAATTCAAATTAAAAATGTTATATTTAAAAATAATAATAATTACTGATGACTTAACTATTAATAAAGATTGTGGAAAATGGATACCTATTTCTGATAATTTAATTATATATACATCTACATCTACCAACAGTTTGTAATAATTGAAAGATACTCCAACTTCATCCTTTGATGTGACCATCTTCATCCTTTGTAATGGTACTGATGATTTCTTGACATACATAAAGTCATGGTCAGACGGCTAAGGAGAAAGGAGTGGAGCTTATTTGGGGATGTGCTTCAAAAGCTTAAACTTGCTTGGGGTGAAGATGATAAAAAGATTGCCAAATTTCCAGTTTATCTCAGGATTGGAAGAGTAGCGAATAATGACTGAAAATATATTCAAATGTGTAAGGTGGAACAAGTAGCACTCTTTTATCCATTAATAATTAAATAGTTTAGTTTCATTGATACTATTTGAATCATTGTATTATTTAGCAAACAATTTGAATAATTGTATTAAGCATTTAAGGTTTTAAATTGACGTTGTAATTGGAAAATATCTACTGAAATCATAATACCGTCATCATAATTGTAGTCTTTTTTAAGGGGTCCTCATAATTGTAATTGTTAATTGTAATGTAAAACCTTAGGTTAGCCGTTAAGGATGGATGAAATGAAAAACTTAAATTCTACCAGAAAAAACTAATTTTTGTATATATGTTAACTGTAATGTAAAACCTAAGGTTGATAGTGCTAATTATCAATGTAAAGTTCTTATTTGTTTAAAAAATATTATCAAAATTCTTAAGTTAACTTAATCCAAAATAAAACCTTCTACATAGTTGTTGTTTCCTTTTTCTTTTAGTAGATTAGAAATATCAACTTCTAAAAACTAAAGAAGAATAAATAATCGGTACCATATTATCATAGAAAAAGAAATGTAAAATGTATTTATTTTACATTTTCATATTAGATTTTAAATTAAGTAATAGTAGTAGCATTTATTTAACATGAAAGCTTAATAATAATAATAATAATAATAATAATAATAATAATAATAATAATAATAA
>CM023943.1:22080365-22102083 GCA_013407115.1 Glycine latifolia
ATTGTCATTTTCCAAGCTTTGTACTACCTGTCTAAAAATGCTGCAAAATTCCAAAATAGCCCAAACCTATAAATACTAAACACCTCTATTGAGTCACAAATTAATTCTTGTAATAAGTGATAGTAACTGCTAATGGACGCCATGTTCGGAAGCCTCTTCGAATCCATCGGAAACTTCTTCACCGGCGGCGAACAGATCCCGTGGTGTGACCGTGACGTCATCGCTGTAATTCACCTTCATTTCCCTTTCCTTTCTCCCATCAATCTCAAATCCAAACTTTCCTTCCTTTTTTTTGCTTCTTATTATTTTTGCTTTTAATTATTTGTTTCTGAATTTTAAAACCCTAGTTTTTGCCTTCAGGAATTCGAATATGTTAGATTGATGATTTTTCTTGAATGCTGATTTGTTTTTCTTGAACCTCGACATTATTGCGCCTTGAGTCGATTCGCGGCTCTTTTTTTGTGTGTTTGTTAATTCGTGGCTGATTTGTTTTACGTTAATCTCTAATTGGATGCTTTCAATGGATTTTTTGTCGTAGACATTTTCTTAAATTGATCTTGGATTTGATCTTTGTTTTCTGGATTATTTAATCTTTGGTAATTAGATTTTAGCAAACTGCAAAATAAGTAAAGGAAGTGGCGAAAATTCTCTTGTTATCTTGTTGATCAGTTATGGCATGAAGAGAAATGTTGGCAACCCTTTTTTTTTGGCTTAAAATTGTGTGAGTCCCACACTTTTATTTTCAATAAATTCTAGTAAATAGGAAACTGTGTTATAGAGTATGTTGCTAAGACTCCTTGTGACAGTAACGGTAGCTGCGGGGATCGCTAATACACTGTTTGACTGGTTACCATAGGTTGGCTATTGTGTGTGCTGTGATGAATTGGGCTTGCATTGGGTTTAGGCATGTAGCCTGTACTGTAGTTTGTTTTCCTTCTTTCAGTCTTAACTAGTTGCCATGTTTTGAAGGGCTGTGAGAGAGAGGTTGCAGAGGCTGCTAATGGTGACTCTGAGGAGCGGAAGAATGAGAGTATAATGAGGTTGTCATTGGCTCTTGTTCATTCAAGGCAAAAGGAAGATATTCAGCGTGGGATAGCCATGCTTGAAAGTACTGTAACTTGCAGAACTATTTTTAGTTTAATTATATGTCTTTTGTAGTATGCCATTCTGATCTGCTTTTGTAAAATTGTTTTATTTAAAAATTATTTAGTTAATATTTTTGTTTCATTCTTATGGTACTAAGCCTTTTATAAACTTTTGAGAAAAGTTATATTCTCTGTTTTTCTGATGCTTCAAAAATCAGTTGCATGTTTTCAGTTTCTATTCTAAAGGTTCTGCATAGTTGCAGCAGTTTAAGAGGCATCTTGTTATTTCATGTTTTCCATTTATTGAGCTTAATCATCTTATCAGAATGCCCCATTTTTTCTATTCCTTGAATTTCACTCATGAGTCATGACATCTCAAAACTATAATATATAGGTAATGTACTAGTCTTGGGTACTAGCTCCGATTTCTCAGCTCATTATGCCAAAATTAATGTAATGTCACTCTGACCATAAAACAACCCATTTGTAAGTTGTCTGTTTATTCTGCCAGCATGATGGAGAATTTGAAATTCACCAAAATAGCATATGCAATGCAATTATCGACTGGGTCCCCAAAATCACTCTGAAGTTGTCACTGGGATCATTGCAGTTTCTGTGATTAGCATGCAAACTTTAACGTAAGATGGTGAATTTACTATACTAGCATTTGCAAGGCTCATATTTAAACAAGGCCTTTAAGATCTCTCAAATTTCCTACAACTATCTCTGTTCACTCCATATAAGTATCACTGAAAATATTGTTCTGTGGTTTAACCTGCCTTGAACAATGAAATTGAGATTTCTTCATTAAAGGACAGCATATTTAGCCTTTTAAATTTTCTTTTCTTTTCTTTTCTGTTTTAAAAAAGGATAGCCTTGAGATGCTTATGTTACTGAGTTCTGGCAATTGCCACTATGGCCACAGCCTCTTCCCTTCTTTCTATTGCTTTCCTTGTACAGCGTTACACAGAGATGTTTGATGTTGAGGTATTCTGACCTTTATATGCATGGCTAACCTTTTGCATCCTTAATTATGATTTGCAGCCTCCTTGGGCAATGATAAAAGTCCTTTGCATCAAAGAGAGGAGCTTTATCTTCTGGCTGTTGGTTACTATAGAAGTAATGACTATGGGAGGAGCCGGCAGCTTGTGGAGCAATGTTTGGAGGTCTGTCTTTCTCACTTATAGATAGTATCTATAAACTAATTTTCTTACTTTTCCTGCTGGATTGCCATTTCATATAATGCTTCTTGTTATAGATAGTGGATTTTTATCAACAACCCACCATAGAACTTGTCATAGTTACTTTTCTATTTATAATACTGTCTACAAGTGATAGATGGTAATTTTGTTCACTGCATACCTTATAGAATATAGATATATAATGGATCATTGTGTTGGTCTGGTGGGAGCCTAGGAATGTGAAGACCCATTGTATCCTTATAAGATATCCAGTATCCAGTGTTTTGATTCTATGCTGGGAGTTATTTTTCAACAATAATTGAATTTCTTTTCATTTAGCTGATAGTGATACTTAATCTATCTATTACTTTCGTTTTTGTTCCATTTTTTGAAAATTTTAAAATTCTATTAGGAGGCTGTTTTTTTCTTATTAATGTGTTATTATTTGCAAATTAGTGGGATATATATATATATATATATATATATATACAAGTCCAGTATTCATCGTCAGACATAAGAATTAATTTTAATCAGTTAATGTACATAATTATTTTTGTAAAATATCTTAGTTGTTACAATGATGTGGTACCTTCTTGAATATTGAAAGCTAGAAAGTCTTACACAAAAAATGGGTCAAATTTAAACTCTATCATAAACACATTAAATTTTTATCACCATGGCATGTTTGGGATACTATACATATACATCCATGGTCTAACACGAACGATTCTCTTTCAACCTTTTTCCTTTTTTTTATTTCTCTCAATTTTATTCTGACCTCTAGTTTTGCAGATTGCACCTGATTGGAGGCAGGCACTATCCCTTAAGAAAATAGTTGAAGATCGAATTGCTAAAGGTATAACTCTTTGTTTCTTGAACTTTTTATCATTCATTATTGCATTAACTAAGGAATTGCAAATGTAACTTGTATCAATGCAGATGGTGTAATAGGAATTGGCATCGCTGCAACAGCTGTGGGACTTATAGTTGGTGGCATTGCTACGGCACTGGCCAGGAGGAATTGAGAATCTTAAACGATTATTTCCTCAGAAATAATCTCAACCGAACATGAGCTTAGCCTCTTCTTTATTTTACTTTCTTCTGGAAACATGTTAAAGTCAGTGGTAAATAATCTTCCGTTGGCAAATTCTGTTTCAACTTTTTTTTTTAGCTTTGTTGAAGGAGCATTTTTACTGAAGAGCTGATTTCATTTTCTTGTTCAAATGCAATATTTTTTTTAACTCTGGCTGTTTTTTTCTTCATGCAGTCACAAACTAGTTTCACAGGCCTATTTTAGATTAGAGATTCAATGAAAAAATAATATAGAGAACTATTTAAAAATTTCCAAATAGTTTAAGGACCAAACTGAGAAATTTAATCCAACTTTAAGCCACTGGATGTGAAAATGGTTAAATATATTTGCTGTTTATTGAAAAAAAATGTATATCTATAAAATAATAAAGGGGGAATCTTAATCCTTGATCAATCGTTAAATATATTTCATGTTCTTGTTCAAATTCAATATTTGCTGGATTTGAGGCATGCATTCTTAATCCTTGATCAATCGTTAAGTTCTTTTTGAAAAAGAATTGAAAGAACTTTATATATTCTCTCTCTTACTATGCATAATACTTAATTACTTAATCCATTAAGATTAATTAAGTAATTAACTTAATTGATAATAATAAATTTAACTTAAATTTATAATTTTTTTAAAATTGTCTGTCATTAATACTCCTCTCTTTTAATTATTTGTTAATACATTGATGAATATTTCTTATATAAAAATAAATAATACAAATAATATTATAAATTGAGTCTTATAAAAAAAATAAACATTTTAAATTTGTATATTTGTTCACAAGTCAATAGTAATATGTAAATATTTAAAGAAAAAACTACATTACACTTTGTTGAAAACACTTTTTGAAGCTTAAACAATTGGACTCAGTAAAATTCGTCTATCGATTTGCCATGGAAGACATACTTTTAGATGCTTGATGTGCGTTTGAGTTAATACGCAATGTAAATTGTAACTGATGTAAAATACATAGATACTAGAATAGGATGCTAAATATGAAAGGCATTATTATTATCCGCACGATATTCATCGTTCATATCAACATTGTGAATTATTGTGCTTCTGTGATTTCTGAAATACATTAGATAAAAAGATGAAAATGAAAGAGGCAAAAGCCCCATCTTTGAAGCTAACTAACAATTTGGGCTTTCATCGATTACTCACTTTCACGTTTAGTTAGTGGGATTTTCTTCCTGCACTATATAAATTTCTACATACATTATATTGAACAGTGCAAGGACGAAAATACCCTTCATAATTTGAAGGTTACGGATTCCATAATCTTCATACGGATTATGGATTATCGAATCCGTAAGAATCTTACAGATTCAACAATCCGTAAAATTTTTTTTTTTGATACGGATTGTCCAATCTGTATGGGCTATATGGATTGTCCACATGGGCCATACTGATTGCCCAATCCTATGTAGGTTTTTTTTTTTAAAAAAAGTTAAAATATATTTTTTTTAAATAATTTAAAATAACAACACACATAGGTCTCGAACCTATAACCTTGTGTTATTAAGGCGGCAATCCAACCAACTAAACTAATAAGTCAATTATGTTAAAAAATAATTAATGTTGATACATATAATACTAAAATTTTTAATGTATATTTAATACACATATCTAAACATTTAATTGTTTAGTTTATCTAATTTCTTTATCTTTTCTTATTTCAAATTCTTATTTTATTAATTAGGGATATTATGTTCATTTTATCAATTAGGATAATTGTTAGTTATGATCGTATCAAATAAGATTCTCTTTTATTTTAATTTTATCAATTAATGAGTTATATATAATTAATTTAATTTTAATTTTATTTTGATTATTGAATTATTTCTCATATTATTACTAACTTTAATATCCCTAATTCAATAATCAAAATAAAATTAAAATTAAATTAATTATATATAACTCATTAATTGAAAAATTAAAATAAAAGAGAATCTTATTTGATACGATCATAACTAACAATTATCCTAATTGATAAAATGAACATAATATCCCTAATTAATAAAATAAGAATTTGAAATAAGAAAAGATAAAGAAATTAGATAAACTAAACAATTAAATGTTTAGATATGTGTATTAAATATACATTAAAAATTTTAGTATTATATGTATCAACATTAATTATTTTTTAACATAATTGACTTATTAGCTTAGTTGGTTGGAGCGCCGCCTTAATAACCCAAGGTCACAGGTTTGAGACTTGTGTGCGCCGTTATTTTAAATTATTTGAAAAAATATATTTTAACTTAAAAAAAAAAAAACCTACATACGGATTGGGCAATCCGTATAGCCATCCATATGACCCATACGGATTGGGCAAAAGTTACGGAATCTATAACCTTCAAATTACGAAGGGTCAGGAAGAAAATCCCTTAGTTATTTAGCCATTAATGTGAAGCCTTGTTGCCTGTGCCATTTGACTAATGATATGAAAATAAAATTTGACCATATAAAAGCTAGTTTATTAGCGCTAATTTCTAATATGGATTGAGACTATGGTAAAAATAGAGGCATCAACAATAGCAGGCATCAGAACTGCATCTACACTACTACGTTCGGCTTAACAGCAGATGAAAATGCTACTTGGACACATTTTCTTCACAAATAATGCACCAGCTAATGTGGATGGATAAAGCTGCTTAGGCATGTTTAATAAGAGTCTCAATAAATGAATTGGGCTTTTAAAAAAAAAAGGCAGGTTTAAGAACTCTTGAATAAATTATAACTGACGAGGTTTCATGTGTAAAATTAGAGCTTCTTTTACAGAGGCAGCCAATCTGCATGTTGTAGGATACGGTCAACAATAACAAGAACCTTATCCCACTAGATGAGGTCGACAATATAATTTGCACAACACCATTGAACTTAAACTTGCACGGGAAAAACAAAACGAAACATTTGTGAATGGAGTTGTTCAATGCGGATTGTTCTTCACGAGTTTATGAGAGAATTATCAGAACCAAATTTACGGAGTTCAGATCATTAGGATTGATTATCTGGAACTCATGCAAATATAAACTTAAGCATAATACAACAGCTGAGTACTACGAGTTCAACCAGCAAAATACAAGAGAGCACAAGAAACTATCACCAAACACATCGATATGTGACATGCATCTGGGTGACTTCACCACTATAGGTAACTTTAACTACTTGCCCCCTCTCAAGTCCATAATATCTTGCAATTGCATCTGTCTGTAGCATGCGGGGAAGCTGAAAACAACAAAACTTAATATAAGAATACTTCTCTTGGAATATGAACATTAATGCTGAAATTTAAGAGTCATGCAATACAAGTTATAATATAATATGTTCTGAAGTCCATAATATCACACAATTGAATCTATCTGTAGTGCATGGAGAAGCTTAGAACAACAAAGCTTAATTTGTGTTGGAATATGAAAAATAACCCTGAAATTTAAGATTCATAGAATACAAATTACACTATAATATGTAATGTAATAGAAGAATGAATACAAAATCTCAGTATTTCATATGGCTACTGTAAGATTTTATTCAGTCATCAACCGTAAATAATTTAAAGCACTACTTAGATGATCTAAACTCTAAAGCACATTTAATCATAACCAACATGTTTCCATGCATAAAACTTGTACCTTTTCACTTGTTAGCATTTCAGATTAACAAATCATATTAAATCATGAATGGTGTGCTTATGCTGACTAGTCAACTACCATTATTAAGTTTACGTTATACTAGCATGCTATATAAGTACCACAGTAATGTAGCACATATCTATTCTAGACAAAATTTGAGTCAATGAATTTAATGTGAAATCAATTGTTCCTGCTAATTCCCAACAGAAATTGGTTTCTTTTGGTAATTAAAAAAATGTAAGTTCTTTTATCTACGCAAGACTCTAAACCTCAAGTGCACAATCTTAATGAGTTCAAAAGACTTAATCCGTGCCTGAGATAGGCTTTTTTCCCAATTTATATGAACTGACCTGCTTTTCTTCGATATTGTACTTCTTCAGGAGATTTTTCTTCTGCTTATCAGTCAGCACCTGATGCTTTGGCTTCAATACATGCTTTGTAATATTAACAAGCAAGTCTGTGATCTAAACAGAAGGGGAAAAAGGTTTCCATGAGTTGTTGGGCATAAAACTGATTATTTTGTCAGCACAGATAAGAAAACCAGTCAATAAGTTTCATATTAGAGGGAAAATAAAATTACAGACACATGATTCATGATGTAAGTATTACATAAAATAAAAAAACAGGCTTAAGGGTGAAGGGAGAAGGGAAGGGGAGAGATCGCGGGTTCGAATCCCCCCACTGACATTTCGAACAAAACTAACAAACTAACTGCCGATAAAACAAAAAACAAAAAAAAGCTTAACGAAGCTGAAGAGACTATAATTAATTAGTGGATCACCACTGAAGCAAATCTGGATACAAAATGAAACCATTTAGGATGAGATGCCATAGTTACTCAAAATATATAAGCATCAAAAAACTAGATGTTGTCTTTAACAAAAATTGAATGTCAAAGGTTTCTTCATTGACAAACTCCTAGTTTATACATGACAGAATATCAGATATATTTGAAGAATGATCAAATAGGGATTTCAGAACATATATATCCATATTTATGATATCTGTTTTAAACTATCATCACAGTTCAAATAAAAGAGTTTTCTATCACATGAAGAAATTTTCAAATGGGGAAGATTGTATCGCTACTTATGCTATATAATGATTGGATCTCTCCTAATAATGAACTAACTAATGGAATCCTCAGGAAGTTTCCAGGCTTCTAATCTGCTTTGAAACATTTGCCAACTTCAAAGAATATAAGGAATCATTTTCACTTTTTTCTTCTTTCCCTTCCATGAGGAACAATTTCCAACTACAGCTGTTATTCTTTACCACTTAAATAGTACTAGCTATTATTTTATGTTGCATCTTCATGCAACTATAGACACATACTCTAAGATGAACTCCTATCCAAGAAGCTTGGATATGGTGTGAGACACAGAAATGTTACTGCATTAACATAGAAATGCAGAGAATTTGAAAATAACAAGGTATGACAAAAATATGACAGCATATGAAATTAGTATAAAATTAGCATTTAAAAGAGAGAATCAATGATTAGAAAGTTAGCATCAGTAAGTAAATTACTATCATTTTATCTAATTATTATACTACACAGTATTTCCATTTGTGTTTGCAAAAATATTAAAAATAAATAAAAGAAAAACAAAATGAAGAATGTTGAGAGTATTCAGATTTCAGAGCAGTGTTTTAAAACCCGGCTCAGACCGACCAGGAACTGGATCTATGTCCAGGTCGAGTCACTTATTGGATCAGAAATGCTACCAACTAGGTTATGACATCATCAAACCAGACTAAACCGGTGTAACCCATATTGAGCAGACCAGTTCTTGCATTCACAGATATTGCACATGATCCAAGGTGGTTTATGCTGATGCAGCCCTAGGTGGAAAGGTGTGTCATCGCATGTGTAACCCAAGGTGAATTACTGACACTCAAGGGAGGTTGTTGAATGCAAGCCTAGATTTTCCAAGAATACAGAAAAACTAACGCCTGCAGGATTTGAAGCCTGAACAAGAGAGGTCCCTATGCTGAAACTTGCCACTAAACCACCACATTTCTATAGTCATTATATGCAAAAGTTAATATCTATACACATTTTAATATTTATGTTATTTATACCGGTTCATAATATTTATACTAGTGACCAATTAACCTGGTACCTTGACCAAGTCGATGATCGGTCCAGTTCTGACAACATAGTTTCAGAGTGTCTGTGGGTTAGATTGATAGCCAAGCATAAGTGAGTTATGATCATATTACTAGCCAGGCCTTAAAATGACTAAATCAAGAGAGCAAGCCATGGTTTCCGGTTGAGGAAAAAGCTCTTAATTTCAATAAATCAAGAAGCAGTGAGAAACCGATGGAAATCAAAAGAAAATGAATGAAAACTGAGAGAATCAAAGTAACCTTCTATCATGAAATCATTAACTGAACGAACTTACTGAACTGTGGAGATTCCGTTACACTTATAGTTGGGACATAGGAATCGAACTCAGATTCTGTTCCACTTATATTATATAGCGGATAGAGAATTCACCAAAAAAAAATATAGCGGATAGAGTCGCTGGCATATGGCGGCAGTCACATAATGGTTAAAATATATGATATATATCAATTATATATGTATAAAAAATTAAGTTGTATGCAAATAAAAATAGAATACATAAAAATTAGCATAATATAAATTCAAAAGTTCAATTGGCTGGAGACTTGCCAGAGATGACAAGAGGATGCATGCTGCAACCACAACACTCATAGTGGATGCAATAGCAGACAGAGTCAAAATCGCGATCCGAGAAATTCTGCTATGCAATAGCGCTATAGCGATTATTTAACAACACTGCAGCTAAGCAAGCATAACCGAATTGAATATTACAATTACTCAAACACCATGAAATATCTGACAGATACATGTTCAACATGGTTACCCCAACTATTTCAAATTGTGCAGTGCAGACGTCAATAATGAAAAATTAGTGTCAACTGATCCTGTTAGAAATCCAACATGCAATTTCATTGTGATCCAACAAAAAAAAAAAGCAAATCAAACAAAACCAATCTTTAGAGCAGCTATCAGAAGCATGTGTGAGACAGAATTACAAACCTGGAAAATTTCAACCTTGAAGGAGAAAAGATTGACCGCTTTCAAGGCCTGGCTAGTAATATGATTCTCCACTATCAATATGAGGCCAGTCAAAGTATCTCTATTAATTATCTGCCCCGCAATGTTCCGAATGGCGGTAACTTTCACAACACCTGGCCCACAGAATATGACTAAAATCTGCAATCGCCAACAATCAAGGACAAGGACTCCATATTACATAAAATTTACACAAAAACAAACACAAAGCATGCAAAAAATTTCAGTAGCAGTGCCCATGAACTAGTGTGTGTTGGGTGCCATTGACAAAATTGATTTCAGTTAAAATTGATTCTAAAGTAATGTGATTTATGCTTAAAAATAAGTTAATAGTAAAATTCAGTGTAATTTTTTTTATCTAAAGCAAAAGCTAATCAAAGTTGCCTCAACTCAAAATTAATCATGGACCAAGAATCAATTTTTCAACATGAAACCAAACATGTGAAATCTACCTAAAATCACATTAGCTGATATTTCAAAGTGATTGTTGGTAATTCAACGCGAAGCCAAATACACACTTAATCCCAATGTGGTCCAAGTATTCGTTTAGTTTTACAATAGTATCTGAACTGGTTTTGATTTTGGTCTCACCTATAATGGGAGACTACTTCCTTTTGAGACGTAAAGATCATTGAAGTGAATTTTGCCTCTTCCAACAAAGTCTTCTCCATTCAAATAGTCAAGAATCGAACCCATAACAACATGCTACGCATATATTTACCATTTAGCAACTGTGCTGGACGTTATTACAGTACAGTTAAAGATGTAATTTACAAAGTTTCACATCAAACTTTGCTCCCAGAGTAAAAATAAACAAAGATGATAACATTGAATCACTTCACCTCCAAATCAATTTAAACTAAAACCCATTTCATTCAAAAACAACTTTACAACCACTCACCTAAAGATGCACTAAATTAAAAATTGAATTTTTTTTTTCTTCTTAAGATTATAGGGGAAAGACATTGAAACAACGAGAGAAAGAAGAAGAAAAAGAGATACCCTTTTGGAGGAGTTGGTGGCATGAGTGAGGGAGAGACGAAGACGATCAGGGTCAGGGGATTGGCCGTGCATGTCGCGAAAATCGGAGAGAGAAAGGTCGATTTCGTGAGAGGGAATGGAATAGCCTCTGTCTTTGAGCATTTCGAGAGTGGTTCTGCGAGACAAGTAGTATCTGTGACTCTCCACGCTGCCATTATCGACGAACTTGCTCAAACACCCTTTTGCTTGTTCTGCTTCTTCTTCTTCCCCTCCCACTCTCACCCACTCCAACAACCCAATCTCTGCTGCTGCCATCTCTCTCTCTCTCAGTGAGTGCTGCTCTTTCGCTTCGGTTCTGTTCCAAATTTTGTTGTCTTTTTAATGGATTGTTGGTTAATAAGCATTAAATTAAAATGACACGTATAAAGAAAACCATTTACTATTTGAGATTTCAAAATTTGACTTTTTCTATTTTTCAGAAAATTGTTTTGAGTATATGTTTAGTTTCAGGTAAAAATTGATTTTAGATAATTTTTTACATATTTAATTTTATTTTGGATTAAAGTTCAAGATTTGATTATGAATTAAAACTGATTTTGTGTTAAAACAATTTTGAATAGATTTTGTGTTTGGTCTAATATTTTATACTTAATTTTACTTTTGACTTGATTTTATATTAAAAACATTTAAACATAAATCTTAATTAAATTTTAACCAAAATTATTTTCATTGAAAAACAACTCATTCAACACATGCATTAATATCGGATGTAGGGTTAGCTTAATGATAAAGGAAGAAGAAAAAAAAGAAAAAAATATATATTTAAATTTTATTATTAACAAAAACTAGCGAAGTAATAATTAATATTTGTTGATAAAAAAAGTGTTACCATCCCAATAAGCCACATGCCCACATTATAGTTAATGTTTGATCAAGAAGGGTCAACATTAGATGCAACAAAAATAAGCTTTTACATAAGAAAAAGTGTTAAAAGGGGAAAAGTATTTGAAAAATAATGATAAGCTACAATTTTTAGATTCGTGAAAATAACTTATTTTTCCTAAAAACAGTTGAAATGGAAGGGGGAAAAACTTTCTAAATATTCTCTAAATGTCTAAATTTAAAAATGGCATACTAAATTATGGGCCTGGGAACGAATTCATTGCCGTATGGCAGACCGGCGATTACTAGCGATTTCGGCTTCATGCAGGCGAGTTGCAGTCTACAATCTGAACTAAGGATGGGTTTTTGGAGTTAGCTCACCCTCGCAGGATCGCGATCCTTTGTCCCGTTTTGAAAAGATTAGGGTCAGGAAAGTTATTGGAAGAATTCTTTACAAAAGAAGAAGAGATTTTTTCTTTGATTTTTCCAAGAACTTCTTTTACTTTGCAGAAGTTATATAGAGGTCGGATTTGGTATTTGGATATTAAGGGCAATTCTACCTATCACTTTATTGTGGAAGACTAGATTGGCTCGTTCTGTCATAAGTACCTCCATATTCCACTCAATGTGATTCGGTTAATTATTGGAAGAAAACATTTCATTTTAACCTTATATTTAAAAAATAACTTACACTATTTAGACATAAAAAATGTAACAAGTCATCAATAAAAATATAATATGTATAATAATTATTATAATATTGTGTTTATGTTGAAGAATGACATAAAAATGCTTATGAAATAGTATTAATGTTTTTTATGTGTAAACAAAATTATCGTAAGAAAAAGGTCAGGGTGGGGGTTTAGAATGTAACCATGGAGAACGTTTGTGTAATCGGACATAAGGAGGGTGGTTTATGTGCCTATACAGATAAATTTTTGAAACCTCTATGAGGGAGTATATTATGGATAGGTAACATACAAATGCATGCAAAAGAGAAATTGCTTGAGGGCATACCAAAAGATGTTGTGTTGTACCTAGGAAAGTTTTGTGATGGTCATATGATTCCTTTATCTAAAGAGGAACTTGTGAGTTGGGTTTCACCGTGGAGAATTATGTGGCTAGTAAATGTTTTGGGAAAAAAGGTTAATTTTCATACTATTAGGTGAAGCATTAGAGGAGGGACAAAGAATGAGAAGATTCAAATCATTGATATGCATGATGGATACTTGCAAGTGATTTTTACCAATTAGGAGGGTTATAAATTCGCCTTGTTCAAGGCCTTTGGATGGTAGCAAATTATTGTCTCATTGTTCAACGTTAGAAGCCTTTCTTTCAAATGCATGCTAAATAGTTAAAGAAGGTCGCACTTTAGATGTATATTCAACATCTTCCAATTGAACTCAATAATGAGATTTTCCTTAAAAGGATTGGTATAATGCTTGGGAGTTTTCTGAAAGTGGATTGATTAATGTCTATTCATTGATGAGGAAATTTTGCTCGTTTTTGTGTGAACTTTGATCTTGATAAGCCTTTGGTTACCTACATTATACCTAAATGATATTCTCTTTATTTGGAGTACAAAGTTGTACATGCAATTTATTTTAGATGTGGATGTTATGGCCATAAAAAAATATCAATGAGTGAAGTTTTTAGGAGGCTCGAAAAATTATCAGATGAAAAAGATAGTAGTTTCTAGCACATTAGAGGTAGAGAATGATAACTCATTGCAGTAGAAGATTAGGGCTGACATTAACCCTATTATTCATTCACCCACACTTGTTGAGAATGTTACTCGACCCATTAATAATGCTAATATAAATTGCGGGTCATGGATGATTGTTTGACATAACATATGGAATAAAAAATGCAAAAGTGGCATTCCTGAAAGAATTTCAAAAATTGAAGGAAAGAAAAAAGTTAGATAAGATGCTACCATTAGAGGAGGAGTAAGGACGAGATTCTTGATTTTACAAAAAAAGGATAACGTGGAACCAATTTTGGAAAATTTTTATAATGGTTTGTTAAAAGGGAATAAATGTATTCTAAATAAGGAAGTTTTGATGCTTAATGATAGTGGATCAATCATGATTGAGTCATAAAGGGCCACTATTATGAAAAATAAAGGAAATTTTATGTTTCTCATTTGGAGGGTCTAAATAAAATGTGATTGCTCATGATTCTAGTCCCAAATAGATTGTGTGAGTAATGAATGCATAGTAAAAACCCTCAAGGAAATGAAAAAAAAGGATATATTTGTGTGGTAAGGAAGAAAGGTTTTAAAAATAATTCAAACTCCTTCAGTAAATATAAGACATAAGCAAGAGAAATCTTGGTGGACAAAAAGGAACTTTTAAGTGTGAAGGGGGTGAATGCCTTTGATGATTTAGTTTTTGAAAGTATGAAGTATCTTCAAGTGAATGGAATATGTGTTGGTCCAAGGATTAAGTCTTAACCATTAGTCCATGTTCATGTTGATCTAGATGTGGTAGTTTTGTTTAAAGGAAAAAAGGAATTAATGGTTGTGAAGGCTATTTCTTAATCTAATGAGGAAACGACTTTGGAGATTTTGAAATGTTCAAAAGGATTAAAGGTGTTGTCACAAGAGTTGTTGGGTAGTGAGTTGCCTATAAAAGTTACTAGTTCATTACAAATATAGTCAGTTGAAATTGTCGTGGTACAAGAACTCATACTAGTGGTGTGAGAGCTAAATGGATTACTAAAAAGACTAGGCTTCAAGGTTGCTTTGTTTAAGAAGCCAATGGTTATTCTAGGGGTATATAGTGTTTGTGGAATCTAGTTAACTGGAAGGTTGGTGTGATTAGTAACTCAACTTAACTTGTACTTGTGAAAGTTCAATGGCGTAATCAATCCCTTTGGTTACTAATGGTTGTGTATGGAGCTCCTTTTGTGGCTAGACATTAGGTTCTTTAGGATGATCATTATGAAGGCTTTCAAGAGTGCCTTGCAAGAGGTTCTCATTTGGGATTGATGAACTTTGATCACATGCCTTTACTATTTAAACTTGAGAATCCTCAGATTAGAAATCAACATAAGATACCTTTGTGGTTTGACGTGCATTGGCCTATTCACGAGGATTTTCCTTCCTTTATCCATACTTACTAAAGAAATGGTTTTAGTTTTTCTTCTTCGTTTGGTAAAATTTCTAATATTATTGATGACTTGATAATTTTGAATAAAGAAGTGTTTAAGTGTATCCATAAACAGAAATATAGGCATTTGGATCGCAAAATGGTATGTTTCATGATTCAAGATTGGAAGGCAAATATATATAGATTTAGAAAGAGTATGAAAAGGTTTTAGTTGAAGAAGACTTATTTTGGTTCCAAAAATCTAGGACAAAATGGATTTTTTTATGATGACCGGAATACTAAATACTTTCATGGTGTTACAACTATTACAAGAAGAATGAACAAATATGAAATGTTTAAATATGATGGTGGGAATTGAGACATTCTAAAAGAAATGGTCACTAGTTATTATAAAAACTTATTTCAAGATCATGAGTTACTTTCATTTTGAGTTGATTAATGTCTTTATAGTTTTGGAAGATGATATAAAAAAAGAATCTTAAAATAAAAGTTTTCTTTTTTAAGAAATCTATCAAATTGTTTAAAATGTGGGTAGTTATAAAATCTTGAGCTCAAATGGGTTCCAATCAAGCAATCATTTTCAAAACCAATAGAAAGTAGTGGATGTAGACTTTTGCTAGTTTGGTCAAAGTATATTTGAGGAGTTGGTGGAGTGGAGAAGATTAATAAGACTTGGATCATTTTAATGTAATATATCAATTTTGAGTTATGTATAGTTAAATAGTAAAACAAAAGAAATATAAAACTTAAATTATGGTATATTTTATATTTTAAAATAAATAATTTCACGTTAGACAAAATATTATATATTAAATAAAAAAGTTTTATTATTAATACAAAATTGTTAAAAAAAAGACTTGTATTTTTTGAGAGAATATTAACCTTAAATCAAGTTAGGATGACTCAAAACACACTTGAATTGTCTTAAAAAAACACACCAAATCTGTTTTCAAAATCCAAATTAATTTTGGGTTTGACCATGTTAATAGGTTGGATTGGGTTATGCTCATTCCTATGGATCCCACTAAGAGTCAGAATATCTAATTATCGTAATTACTAAATAAAAATATTTTTTATTCCATGTATTAGTATAATAATCTATACATACCATTAATCATAGGATATGACTCACAAAATTTTGATTCTTACTTATTTTTCAATATTATTTACATCTTTTTACCTTTTTTTCAATAAACAAATGCTGCTCACAACAATGATGTCAACAACTAAATAAATATTTATACTATCAACACTTTTTTCTCGAAATACTTGCAACAAGTAAAATATTTCTCCTATAAAAAATTTAATTCCATATAAAATTGACATATTTGTTATATTTTTATATGGAATTTATTTTAATAATTTATCTTCTACAATAAATTATTGCATCTTAAAAGTACGAGTATCACGTATGTGAGATACTCTTAATGTTCATTAGGAAAGAATAAAATTAATTAACATAACTGACATTTATCAATGAAAACGTCTCAATTTCTATATTTTTTGGTAATTATTGTAATTAGGGTCATTGATTCTTTAGTAGAACCTTAAAATATCCACACAAGCTTCTATCGTTTAGACAAATTATGAGATTACTTTTATTTGTTTATAATATAGTCACACGACATATTCTTTTCTGCCAATTTTATTTAAAAGTTATTGGTTTTAAAGCACTTATATGCATGTTATTGTAGAGATAATAGTACAAAAATTCAAGAGCCTTTTGTGAGAAAGAAAAATATACATGATAATTTTTTGTGTAGTTTCAAAGAATATAGAAAAATGTAGGTAAATACTAATTCTAATGCAATCTATGACCATAAATATTAAATACTGGTACTATAATTTAAGCAATTCCAACAATAGCACCGGTTTTTTAACTTTTGTGATACCTTAATTTGACAAAATTTAAGCAAATTAAATAAAACCTAGCTAATTTTGTTAAATGGATCATTTTCAAAATAATTTTTATTTAATTTATATTATATTTTCCAACGATCCATTTGATTATTGTGATATTAATTACATAAAATTCAAAATGGAAAAAGAGTATTTCCATATAAAATAAATTCTCATAAAATAACAGCTTCTGTTAATTAATATGAAAAATAAAATTCATTTTTAAATAACATTAAAAATTAAAAGGTTAAAATGAAATTTTTATTCCCTTATTTTTTCAAATTCACAATTTTAGTACCTATATTTTTTAATTGAGACACTTTGTGCCTACTTTCAAAAAAGTTACCATTTTAGTTCCCTTTGTCAATTTTAAACCTATTGATTGTGAACCTTTTAATTATTTTTTAATAAATTAACCTTGTTAGCAATTGAATAATTTTTTGAAAAATATTTGTCATGTGAATAATAAACGAATATATATTAGTCAACATTTACAAAATGCATAGATAAACTTTTGAAACGGACCAAAAGAACTAAAATTATGAATTTTTTAAAAGTGAAGGATGGAATGTCTAAATTTAAAAAAATGAGGGACTAAAATTGTAAACTTTTAAAAAGTGAGAGATGAAATGTCTTAATTAAAAAATAGGAAACTAAAAGTGAAAATTTGAGAAAATAAGGGACCAAAATTTCATTTTTTCCAAAATAAAATAAAATTAACTAATCTTCCTCAATATCATAAATTAGTTTTTTTAGAGTTATAAGACTAATTTAGTGGTTAACCCTATGTTTGATAGAGAGCAAAAAAATTGAAGGAGAAAATAAAATTTTGAAATTTAAATTAGAGGAAAAGTGAGAGGAAAAAAATTAATTTTTTATTTCTTGAAGTTAATTTTTCTTTAGAGGTTTTTTTTTTCATTTTCTCTCAACTAAACAAATGAAAAGATATTGTTATATGCATGGACAGATCCAAAAATATATCAAAAGGGACCAAATTTATTTTTTTTCACAATAATTTAAATATTTATTTTTTAATAAATAATAAATTTTATAAAATATTTGTTATTAATTTTAGGCTGATACCTAGAAATAGGATCCGCTGTTATAAGAAAATTTAACAACTATAAATTTAATGTCCTATTTTTCTTATTCATGTTTTTCTATAAATATTTTTTCATTTTTATTTTTCTCATACATATACAAAGAGTCTTTAGAGGGAGGGAGGATCAAGACTCCTAGTTGCCCCCTAAATCCATCCCTGATTATATGTGTTTTATTTACTCTTAATTTCTTTCCACTTTCATTCATTACAAATGGATACTAATATATTTGTTAGAAGAAAAAGTAGAAGAAAATAAAATAGTAAAAAAAAACATGGATAACAATTTTTTTCTTTGGTTAGAGAAATTAGAAGAAAAAGAATACAAATTTTTTACTCATAGAAACAAAAATTTAAAATTTTATTTTCTTCTATTTCATTTCTAATTCAAAATTTTAACTTTTCTACTTTTTTTTCCAACCAAACTAACCAAAAAAAAGAAAAATAAAAAATTGTCGGTTTAAATCGTCTTTGTTAAAAAACACTAACAAATTAATAAATAACATTAATCTTTAAAAAAACACTACTAATTTTTTTTTGCTTGTACACAATTAACAACCCCCCTAACATATTATTTTTGTTATTAACTTTAACATATGAGTATTTCAGAAATCATAATATGTGCACATAATAAACCATGAGAACTTGAAACCTACAAATTTTTTTTTTGTGTAAATAGTTATTTTCGTCCCTGAAAGTGTAGAACACTAACAAATCTGTTTCCAAAAGATGGAAATTCAAATTTTTGTCCATAAAAGTGAAAAAAGTATGACAAATCTATCTGTCCATTAACTTTTGTCTAGTACCGTTAATTGGAAGAGCTTATGTGGCACATATAAAGACGAATTTGTCAGTGTTTTACACATTTAAGGATGAATTTGTCATATCTCTACCCAAAATATAATTTAATCTTCATATTCTCCCTTTTCTAATTATTGCAAGCATAACATTATAATAAATACTTAAAAATTAGGAAAGCAAATATAAGTTAAACAAACATAATAATAAGTATAATATTGATTAATAAACATAATTTGTATGTAGCTCTAACATTTTTAATGTAACAATATTAGATAATGACAAAATCAACTTGAGTCTCATTTTTTTGTAAGGATTAATTTAATGACTGTGCATTTTAATTTGTTTGATCCTCATATTTTGGGTAAGGTATTATATCATATTTTTGTTTTGAAATTTTTAATGTGACAGTTCTTACTCAAAATATGAGACTCAAACAAAAATGCACAACCATTAAGTTAATTCTT
Source organism: Glycine latifolia (assembly GCA_013407115.1). Lineage (NCBI taxonomy): Eukaryota > Viridiplantae > Streptophyta > Magnoliopsida > Fabales > Fabaceae > Glycine > Glycine latifolia. Next base: position 22,099,693 of record CM023943.1, read on the forward strand.
ACAAAAAAAGAGATTCAACTTAATTTTGTCACTACTTAATATTATTATAATAAAAATTTCAGAATAACAAATAAATTATGTTTATTAATCAATATTATGTTTATTGTTATATTTATTTTAATTCGTGTTTGCTTTTCTAATTTTTAAGTCTTTATTATAATTTTATGCTTGTAATAATTAAAAAAGAAAGAATATGAAGATTAAATTATATTTTGGGCAGATAACTGAGTACAAATTTATTCCTAAATGTGTCACCTAGACTCTTTTAATTAACGGTAATTGATGAAAGTGAACGGATGGATAGATTTGTCACACTTTTTTTACTTTCAAAGATAAAAATTTAAATTTTCATTTTTACAAATTTGTTAGAGTTTTATCCATTAAAAAAAGAAAATGATTATTTATAATTTTTCGATGAATTACCGTATAGAAAGGCCAAAAATTCTCGAAGTTGGGAACTGTTTAACTTTGAGAAGGGAGAGACTGTTTGAGTTACCGGCTGTGACGACTTGTTAGTTGGAAGTACTTGTGCAGGTGAGTTTAATTATAAAAGAATGACGCGTGAGCATAGCAAAATCACCATCAAGTAACTAGTTACCGACAACATGCGACAGTAAATCGTTGGCGTTCACATCTTGTGTCTCGTAAAAAGACGCTTTGCTTTAAATTGCACTGCACGTTTTTGGGACCACCACTCAATTATGTTCTGGGCCGGACCCTTAGGCCCAAGCCCATCAAGTATTACTCATTCTTGTTTGTATTATGAAATAGAGCTCTTTTAAAATCGACCCAAGAAAACGCTCTTCTAAAATAAATTTACGATAAAAAATTTAACTATGTTGTTTGTATATATGTTATAAATTTATTTAATTTATTCTCTTAAATTTTTTAATTAACGGACGAGTTTTTTTTTGTTCTTTAAAGAGAGAAGACAAAACTGAAAAAGATAAAGATTGTCTTTTCCTTAATTCTGTAATATTTTTTTGTTATGCTGCCTCTTGATTAAGGTACATATTATCAGTCATCAGTGATTTGTAAATGAATGTGGGACAATCTATGATAGAGAATTCGAACATTCAATGGTTAGCAGTTACTTTCGTCGTTTCTATTCATTCTATCACAATTTTTGTTTTTATAGCGATTGTCTTACACACAACTTTTAAAAAATTTGAGTAATTTAAACCATGAAAAGCATAAACTACTCGGGATGAAGAAGCTCATGCTATTATTTACTGCTAGTATATTGCTCTTCGTTATGTACTGACATCTATCATTTAATTTAATTTAATAAATGGCCACGATTGATAGTTTGTTTTTTAAGAAAAGGGTAAATAACACGAAAATTTATAGCAATAGACTAAACGTAAAAGAGTGACAAGCCAATAACCAACGAAAGGCATCCAAGAATTAAAAAAACAAGAAGAAAATAGATGGAGAGGAAGAAGAGAACAAGGTGCTGAGTACTGTACCTAGTTTTACGCTTAGGTTAGAAAAGTGATTTGAAGTATATACTTCAAAAGATGAATAAAAAATACACTTCAGTTTTTAATTAACGGTTAAAAAATATACTAATAAATAAATGATTATAACTTTATATTTTATCCTCTATAATATCTTCTTGAATTTTTAAGAATTTTTTTATATTCAAAATAGTTATATGAATTGAAAGTGAAAAAAAAAACTTTTTTATTCAGGATAACACTGAAACTACGAAGAAAAAGAGACTTTGGCCTCTCTTTTTTTCTCTTTGAGAAAAACTTGGGTTATACTTTCTAATTCGCTCTAGGGTGTGGAAAACTCGGGTGGCCATTCAATTCTTTTTCGTTCTTTTATCTTCCACGAATCCAAACTTACCATTATACATAATAACATTAACAGCATATTTGATATTGAAATGTCCAAATTCAAATCATACTTTAAGTCAAAGTAAAGAAAGTTACTCTTTAAATAGAGCAAGAAACATCTATAGCTAAAATTATAATTTTTTTTATAATAAATATTGGTCAAAACAATCTCAATTTTTTTAAAAAAATATTAAAATGAAACTAATAAAATTTCTCGCGTAAAAAAAAAACTAATACATTTTCTAATAGGACCATCAATTCGGCGGCTCACAAATCCTGAAAAAGATCAAAACTATTTTTTGGCAATGGTTTTTATACAAAAGAAAGAAGAACAGTGATTTTCTTCTCTACTTGGTGTAACAACTCTCTGCTATGTCTTAATTTATAGTAGATGCAGGGGTTTTTTTGGGTACATATTATCTAACATCTCACACACCATGAATTAGGCATTTTTTTGATGTAGTTATGCAGATGTACTTCTTGTACAAATCTGTTATATATATATATATATATATATATATATATATATATATATATATATATATAT
>CM023943.1:22102093-22156759 GCA_013407115.1 Glycine latifolia
TAAAATTACACGTTTGCCTTTAAAAAAATAAATGAAATTTTATATGTGTGAATTTTGGTATGTTAGATTCAATTTCTACTACTTGTTTTAGATTACACCAGTCAATAGTGACACGATAATAGATAATTTTTTCATTTAAATATGTGGTTATAGGTTTGATTCCTGCATATAAGTAGGTATGAAAAAACACTTATTGAAAGTGGACATTCCCTTAAATAAATTTCAATACTTAGAGGGATTAATCATTGATTTTGGCTAAGAAATATCCTACTTTACCAAAAAAATTACATAAATCAATAAATAGAGCTTAATTTTAAAAATCACTTATATGCCAATTAAATTCTTATAAATTCCAAGGTACATCCTTCATAATTAGAAACATAAGGAATCTTTTTCTTCTCTAGACTTTTTACTAAAAGATGGTGTTTTTCTTTTATAATGTGGCATACGTACGCTAGTACTTTTTTCTTTTTCTCTAGACTTATGTAATTTTTTTCTACTAATTTAACTCGTTGATTTTTCACCAACATTTCTGATCAATCTTAACATGTCAACAATATCAGCCTCACTGACAAACATCAATTAATTGATTCTATGTAACATCATTAGGATTAGGATGGTCTTACAAAGGACCCCTGTACGTGCCATGTGAAAAGGTGAATGTCATACTATTGAAGTTAACATGTTTAACTATTGCTTCAAACAAGATATTCATATATTATATTTATAGACAAATAATATGGTTTAACTCATTGATCTTTTACTAACATTTATCAATCTTACATATGTCAACAATATCAGCCTCACATCAATTGATTCTATGTAACATGATATGGTCGTATAAAGAACCCCTGCAGGTGCCATGTGAAAAGGTGAATGTCATACTATTCAAGTTAAAATGTTTAGCTATTGCTTCAAGCAAAATATTCATATATTATAGGCAAATAGTGATATGGTTTAACCTAGCCTAGCATGCAGTAAATTATTTTCTTAAATTCATCAAACACAGGAAACCAGAGTGTCAATCACACAAAATGCCGTGAACGTGAAGACTGTACCAATTGCAGCAACATGGGTCAGTCTTATGATATTGACCCCATGATAAAAATAACCAATTTTAGCTGAAACTGACAAAGCAGAAACACGGAAACACAATGCCAAAACCAGTAACCCCAAATAACATATCAGCTTCTGTGTGTGTCTGCTAAAAACCATGGTGTGCACAAGTGCGGTTGTTCATTCAAGGCCTTGTAGTTTGTTCTATTGGTTTCACTGTTTTCAACAGTGACCCTTTACTAGCCTCCTTGATAATTGCATATTATGCCATTAAAAACACGCAACATAGCTTCATAAAAAATTAAGCATGTACACATAACCTTGTCAGTTTTTATTTTCTGCCGTTCACAAGGGTAATTGAAGGCTAATAAAGCAAAAGTCTGACATAAACAAATAACAACTGAAAGTAGTACTAACTAAAAACAAAGGACGAAACTGAAATGTGCATTCTTGGTAGTTGTCAAAAATTTATAATGACAAATTCCACCCCAATAAACAAACACAAGACCAGCATGATCAATGTTGCGTAACACTGTTGACAGAAAACCAATCATCTCTTAAGTTTGTGGTCAGCAATCCGATCCATATAGGCTTTAAGAGATATCATACAATCTCTAATGAATCTTAATACTTCTAGAAATTAGTCTTCGTAAATCGGGGTATACCTGATTCAGATGACTAATTTCCATGAATCACGAGCAGCAACCTGGACATCTTATCAAGCCATTCTCATTGCAATCAGGGCACCTTCTCAACCCTCCATCTTCATGCTCAAACACCTTCCTGCTACCACTGCAATTGGGGCATGGCACAAACCTGGCATCACCACAGTTGTCACACACAAACCCAGGATCCTGAGTGGGAAAACCCTCCAAAAGCCTTGCCAATTCCCCAGACTCATTCAGATGCTTCATTTCCTCAGCATTCCCCACATACCTCCCTCTGATAAAGACCTGAGGCAATGTCACTGCTGCTTTTCCACCAAGCAAATCCTTCAACTCCTTCCTATAGGACGAATCCATTGAGATGTCCCTCTCATCAACCGCAACTCTGAAGCCCCTCAGAATCATCCTAACCGAACAACACTCCTCATAGGTCTTTCGGATCCCTCTCAAACTAGTGCAATAAAGCACTATTCTGTCCTCAGTGCCAGACAAACGGCACAAACTATTATTAATATTATTATTCTTACCAAATGAAAAAGAAGAAGAACAAGAAGAAGAAGAATGAAAGATCAAAGGGCTAGACCCCATTGACCTAACATCTCTAGATAGAATGTTTCTACCTAGATTCCTTGATGATAATGCTCTTCTGTAACTCCAAGCCACACTTGGATCCAACTTAGCAAGCAAAGCTTCCTCAGATAAGTGCTGCCAAAGTGGCTTCTTCGTTGTTGGTGCTGGAGAAGAAGAAGAGTTTAAGTCCTTTTCCATTGCTGTTTGTGAAGTTTTCATTGATTCAAAGGAATCAAGAAGTTTCTTCCTTGCAGAACCATCAAATGCTGTGTACCTGCATGAACTTGGTTTGTCCAAAATGGAAGTGTAAGGAAGCTTCTTGGCATTTGCAATTTCTTGTTCCTGTTCGTGTTCTTCATCTAAGCCATCCATGAGTTCCCAAGTGTTGATGACTGAGTCCGGGGAGAGTGAGTGTTCTGGGTCAGTTTGGTTTGAGGTTTTGGTTATGTGGGGTTGGTTTTTTTGGGCAAAGTTTGAGTCTTTTTGGTCAAGGAGGAGAAGGGAGCCATAGGTGGTGGAGGTGAGAGAGACAAGGTGGTGTGAGTCACCCTTTTTGATGGGAGGGTGATGTACGAGAGGCATTGGGAGAGAAAGAGCTCTTCTTCTAACTGGTGCTGCTGCTGGTGAAGAAGTAGAGTTAATGGATTTGTGTGAAGCAGAAGAGGAAGAGAAAGAAGAAGAAGAAGAAGAAGCAAGAGAAGCAGAAGGAGATGGACCCTCTTGGTTATTGTTGTTGGCCACTATGGTGATGGTTCTTGAGGCTGAGCAACCCATGATGATGGTTTCACAATGAACAACAATGAGTAGTGTGCTTGCCTTGCCTACTACCTTTGCTTAATGATAAAAAAAAAAGAACACTTTTTTCTTTTTTTCCTTCCTTTCTCTCTCCAAACTTTTTGGCTTTGTGAAGAAAGTCTTATTTTTTGGAAGACCTTTGTGAAATAATGATTGTCCTTTGAGGTATTATTATGATGTGTAAGAGAGAAGGTCTTGGAGGCTTAGATGTAAAGGATGACTGTGGTGAGAGGTGGTAGAACGGTGCTTTCAATTGGGTTGGAGGGGGGAAGGTTGATGAGCATCAATATTCAATGCTATTTGCAATTGGGAGCATAAACATCCAATAGCGGTTAGTTTAGGACCATTTTTTTAAAATTACTGAGAATTGATAAGGCCATAAGGGACCATTTGTTTTTTTTTTAGGAGAATAAAGTGGTAAAAAAATATAAAGGGACACTGGGCATTGGAAGATTCCTGTGCAATTTTGTAGAGTATACACATTTTTCGTACAAGGTTACTCACGTTAAAGCCTCTTTTAAGTATTGTAATGTAACCTATTTTTAACATGTAAAAAGTAAAAACACAAGCGTATTTGACTTTCCAGAACCAAAGAAGAGACAACAACCTGGTTAAATTGGATCTGCCAACCTCCCTGTTTTTTCAAATGCTAAATTAAATCTAGCAAGTTGCTAGTAGCAACATTTTTTTTTGTTTAGTTCAAAATTTAATAATGCACATCGTTATTTGCGACCTACCGTGCTTTTAAATTCCTTTGAATTGTTGCCAGAGAAAAGAGAAACCGACAATCAATGGAACTTGAATCATTGGATTTTACTGGATGTATTTTGCCTCGTTATTAATTAGAAAAGAAAACTGGTGTAAGTGGTGCTTGTTAAGGTTGTATGTATCTTACAAGGAAAGAGAGTGAAAATAATAAATACTTCATGATGTGATGTGGTGTAAAATAAAATTTGAGTGTGAAATAAAATCACATTATAATATGTGTAATTACAATTTCAAATCTCCTCTCATACATTTTGTTTTGTTGGTATACTTTTCTTATTAGAATAGATGGATATTAGTGAAATTAAACTAAAGTCCCATTATCCTTCAGTCCCCATGTGAAGTGTACATTTTCTTTATTTAATGCCATAAACGAGTCAATTTCAACTTTCAAGTGAAGAGAATCATAAAATATTCATCGGTCGGTAAGTTCACAAGCTGTATATCATATTCATGAGCATTGATTTTCATTTAGGTGGAGGAGAGCTTGACTTGGTTGGACTGATCCAACCTCTGCTCAAAACATAGAGAAAAGCATATCAATATAGTATAAAGCCGAGTGTGCAAGCAGTTAGAAACTTCACCTTTAAAGCCAATATATGTTCACCAGGTCAATTCAAGCAACCAAAAGGTTGGTCCATCATCTGAAACCTTATTATGATCAAGGTGTTCTTAACCCGTCTTTGACTATTAATTTTTTTTCCTCGTGGAAGTTAGTTTTGATATTTGAATTTTACACAATTAGATATAATATATTTTGAGAACAAGTTTGTTTAATGTTTCAGATTGTCCTAATCTGACTTGATATTTTATATTTTTTGGTTTTTATAGTTAAATAGTTATATATTAGTAGGAAGAATTCTTAACATGAATATAAAATTTTACATAATATCTCAGTGTGTTTATATTAGTATTATTTATTTTAAAATAAATGTATGAAATGCACTTTAGTTTTAATTTTATATATTTTAATTATATAATTTAACTATTTATAATATTAATATTGATAAATTAGGTCATGTTTTGATATAAATATATGATCTTATTAAATTGGAATATGTACTAAAATAGATCCCTTTGGTGGGGAGGGGGTGAATGTCTTAATATCTTTTGATATCCCTTTATGGTGATAAAGGGCATGCCTCACCTGAAAGAGAAAGAAGGGAGGTGAAACAATGACGTTGATTTTCTGTAGCTAGAAGGGGAGAATATAATTGAATGATGATTGATGCACAATTAGGAAATGTATATCACCTCATATTAACAGCAACACAGTAAAATTAAAATATAAAAATGTACAAAATAAAAGTGGGAATCGAATGATGAGATATGAGACAATATTTTTTATCTTAATTCTGCTGTTAATCGGAAGAAAGAAATTTTACTTATTCAAAGTTATAAATATAACTTCACCAAGAGATATGAGATAGTATTCATTAATGAGAGTGGCATTATTCAAAGAAAAAAGAAAGATAGATTAGTACCTGTTTATTTTCATTTTCCTCGAAAACGATTTACTTCGTTGAGTCCTGCCTCCTGGCAACAAATAATGTGTTAAGAGCATCTTTAGTGGTAGATCTCAAATTAGGATCTTAGCCTACTTTTTGGTAGATCCCATAGTGCCAAATAAGATTAAAGATCTCTTTCATTTTCTTTTTAATGGTAGATCTCATTTTGAGATCTTAAGGAGAGAGAAAAAAAAAAGAAAATTTATTCTTTTTTGAGCAATGTGTAGATCTTAAGAGATCTTCTACAAGAACCCATCCTCCATGTTGGAGATCTTCTCAACTTCTTTATTGGGAGATCTAGTGAAGATCAGATCTTGAGCTTAAGATCCTTACTCAAGATCTTGCACTAAAGATACTCTAAGAGAATAGCTAAATTTCATGATAATAAATATAAATGAGATAAATATAGCAAATCTAGGTAAGATTATAACGTGAGCCGCATGTCATAGCTAACTCTCATAGTCCTTATTGATACACATCCAATCCAATTAACAGTGAATGAAATAATTCCCATGTCGGTTTAAGTCAAATCATTAGTGTAATCATCAACAGATAACACCTACCAACATCAAAGTATACTGCTGGGGAAATCACATGTCATATTATGGGAGTCGTGTCAAGTTAAGCTGGTTGTTAACAAACGATTTTTTTTTAACCTTATGACACTATGTAGCTTTGCATATAAAGATGATTAGAATATAAATAAATTCAATATCATGATAAAATATAGATGACTAAACAGCATGTTGGCAAAATTAGATTCTTCCTAAGGATTAAAGTGTTGAGTTACAACCTTGAAAAAATCAAAAGTTAAGATTGTGATACAAACATGCATCAATGATTATAACTACATACTACAATCTCTAAAGTGACACTACATCTTTATAGCAACCAAAACTTTTAGGCTTAATGACAAAATTGCAATGTGGCGTGGTAAGAAACTATCAAAGCAAACTGAAAAAAATTGGATGAAATTGCCATCATTTCAACCCTCAAAATAGATTGAAACAGACATATCATAATTGAGAAGGACCACAAAAGGTAGCCAACCCGGGGCAGGTGACACCGAGACCACAGGCCACAACACAACTCCGTTGTTCATATGCGGGTCTGAGTTGCTATAGTAGCTGTCTCATATCTACTTTGTTGCTTTACTCATAACCCTTTTCAAATTTCAAAAGAAAGGGGAAATGAAATGTTACAACCTTTATTATATGTTCTAAAAACCTGTTACCTGTGTGTTATTTACGGAAATGGATTCTTTGCATTCACAAGTTCGTAAATTTGAACCTTTGAATGAATATTGATATTTTGAATTAAATTTACCAAGATAAATTATGAGTGGTCCGATCTATATTTAACGGTTCCAGTCAACTGAATGTATGAATGCGAAAATTTACCAACTGCATGAAATACATATCCGTTATTTACCCGGCTTTGTAATCTCTAGTAAGAAGGTGAAATTGGAATTGCAATAGTGGCATTCAGGCTACTCATTGAGCTTTAAAAACAACAAAATGGAGGACATTGAAACTATCTTGAAGTGTGCTTATTATTATTATTTTTTTGGCTAATGTTAGTTGTTAGTAGTTTTTTGTTAGTGTGCTTATTATATATGAATAATATGCTTGGAAATTTTAAGAATAGTCTTTGATGCATTATCTGTACATAGTATTTAACTATTTTATCTCATAAATAAGAAATACTACCTCGCTGAAATTGAAGATTGATCTTGTAGAAAACTAAAAAACTTTTGTAAGCTAAAATAAAGTTAGGGGATTGGAAGTTGCTCTGCAAACATAAATTGATGGTACGTCACATGAGCTATTTTGGGCAATTAGCAAATCCTCAGCAACATTCTTATTGCATAACATAACTAAAGGATTCTGGTAGAGCTATGCCATGATACTACTGATGCACCTGATCAGACATGGCAGAGTTCTTTCATGGAATTCCAACCAATCTGATAGAGCTACTAACTTTGACAGACCATTGATGTTTTTAATGAGCCAATCATGTAGAAATACTTAATTTTGACAGCCCTTAAGTTCTGCTTGCACATATTATCAAGAGCACTGCAGTTTCACATATTCAGCAAATAATTAAAATTTGGTACAGTTGTTCTTTGCAGTTTTTTAACTGAAAAGGGGCCTTAATTGCTACCAATCTACCATGCTGTCAGAATAAAAGGCAAGATTGTTACAATACATAATGGCTTAGCTTAAGAACAAATATGAGCAATGAAATTTCAAATGCTCCAATCTTCATAACCAATGCAGCACTAAGTCAATTTATCTCAATAGTTTAAATCCAACTTACTATTTTAACCAATAGAAAGTTTTACTAGCCCTCCTCTTTTAATAAATCTATTTTAACCATTTGCAATTTCAGTAGAAGTTTTTGAACATCACACTGAAATTTTACATTTTCTGACTCAAAAGATTTAAAGTGATTTGGGTGGGATGTGCCAAGCCACTACTTTAGTGCAAGGCATGGGCAGCACATTAGAAAAAAACATTCATTAACCAATGACAATGGTGTGTGAGAATACTAACCAATGACGATGTTTAAGAAAAAAACATTCTTCAAAATTGAAATCACTTGGACATGTTTAAGAAAAAAAGGTATAAAAAACATTCATTAACCAATGACAATGGTGTGTGAGAATACTAACCAACTCCACAATTAGTTTTATGTATTAAGCAATGACTGCTTTATTGCAGTTTGTTTTATGATACACCAAAAGTGCTCCATCTTAATTTCCCTGTGTACACAATGTCAAAAAATGACTCTTGCATCGTCCCCTTTCCCTTCTTAACTCACTTCATTGATGTATTAGGAGCTTTAGGAGCGATTAAAGCAACATAATTGCAGCCATTGTAGGGCCAAATAAATAAAATTCTTTGAAGTGATTGGTTACTCACTCACTCTCTAACTTATAGCTGAAAATTTTACTATCTTGTTGGGTATGCCAAAACTAGTAGCTACATGTAGACCAACCTAACAACTTACACGACCAGCATTAAGCAGAATGGTATAAACAAATTAAGAAAGTATAAAGATGATTGAATTCAAAAGAACCAATTCACCAGCAATACTCTATCTACCTGTACATCAAATTGAGGAGTTATGAAACTGGTAATCTGGTATCATGGCTATTTTTTTTTAATTACAATTTAAATATTTTTTTGGCATTCATTTGTTATTCAGGACAGAACCTGTGAGGCTGTAACTAACACTTGTGGCAGAGGTTTACCATTTAGATTTCAAATTTCATCTTTAATCTAGGAAATTTTGAAAAGTTAAGAACCCCATATGCCAGCAACATGTTGGACAACTTCCTGTAAAAATATGGCAGACCATGATAACTACCTTGTCAAAAGATGCAACGGTACCAACATATAATTAGAGTTCCACATTAGGAAACATTGAAAAAGACAGGTGTTTTATGACTAAACTCAGAAGTAAGAAAGATCAGTTTATTTGAATAGTGCCACTGTCTGTTCTATAGGTTGGTACTTACACAGAATGAGTTTAATTTGTAAAATTGGAACCCATCAAAATTATTTCAGGTCAAAAACAATAACAAGATAATTCTAATTGATGCAAACTATCTAATATAACGTACTTTAGACAAAAAGATGGGACGAGATTGTGGACAGTTTGTATAATTAGTAAGAAAAAATCCTTATATTATTTTTATAAAACCAAAAAGGAAAATTTTGTACTTATAGTTAGTTGAATTCGAAACTATTGTGGATGTACCACTTGATAATTATGTTTGGATTGATGGAAAGAAATGGAATAAAATGAAATATATTAAAATGGAAGGGATTAAAATGGAATAAAATGAAATATATTAAAATGGAATAAACCTCCATTTGATTCGTTGGATATGTTATGATGGAATGAAACATTCATTCCATCCCATTTTATTTCTCCCAAACTTTCTCATTACTAGTTTTCATTATATTTCATCTTCATTTTACTAATTCAAACAATGGAACATAATATCATTATCCATTTTCTTCCATTTCATCTTCTTTCACCAATCTAAGCATGGCCTAAGTAATGAAATGACATGCTGTTGAGGGACTTCACACTCCCTGCCAAGTGCCAACAATAATAATAATAAAAGACAGCAAGATGAACCTCTTCATACATTTTTTTTTTTGAAGTGAAATCTCTTCATACATTTTGTTGACAAGCACATGGTAAAGGTAAAGTCGGTTCTCCCCAAAGAAACAAAAAGAGTAATGAGAAAGATTTATTCTTCGTAATATTCAAGAAGCTAGAATAAAGGGTGGCGATGGCCATTGGCTAGGTTTGGACCTCATGTGGGCTTATATGCCTGAAAAGTTGAACCTCTTTTTCCTCCCCCTCACACTCCCCATTTTTTAAAGCATCTTTACCACATTGATCAGTTTCAATATCAGGATGTCGAAAATATCCATTTACGAAATTTATTCTGATTTTTAATATGTTCTGGTTACTTCTCTAATTAAATTCAGACAGTTTTAATCAATCAATGTACCAGATTTTTACATTTGCATCATGGAATTTCTCATTAGATGATGGAAAAAGATTCGTACATGAAACCATGAAAAGAAAAAAAAAATTCTTTTCATTATTCATGTACAAATCTTTAAAAATAGGAGAGAAAATGAAAAATAAGGTGGCATTTTATCATTATTTGTAAAATAGATGAAAAAAAAATGTTTTGTCAAACTGGCTCTTACCAGATAAGATGAATAATTTCATTATTTTGCATCTTTCCATCTATAACATTAGGGAAAGATTGGAAATCCCATGCTACTAAAAGCAAAATTAGAAAATCTATGATATTTTCAGTCTAAAGAGGATGTAAGACATTAGACTGTCTACAAAATCACAATTAGGCTCGTACCTCTGTGTCCTTGAGTTCTAAGGAGACAGGAACCTACGTCTGTGGATGAACCATGACCGTGTGATCAGAGCGTGATTAACGGCCTGATGAGCTTCTACTTGGAGAAGTCTCATCTTGGGCTGTAGAGGATCGTTCTTAGACACTTTCATGTGTCTGGATTGTCACACGGTTACCATTTGTTTTTTTACCATTTTACACAAATTCTCGTATTTTCTAATCAGACTACACTTTTGCAAAGCATTTTAAATCACCAAATAAATATAGAAAAAATAATAGGATAAAACAATGGTTTAAACCGGTTCTTCAATAATAATAAAAATGGTTCAATACCGATTCTGCTCTCAAAATTGGCTTAAAACTGATTCTACACTGAATTGGTTTAAAATGGGATCAAAATTGTTTAATAAAAAAACTAATCAATTTTGTCAAATAATAAACTAGTTTGGGCATCTCAAAAAAAAAAAAAGAAAACTAGTTTTGGACTGAAAACCTCGTACAAAGTGGTTTATTGTGGTATGGTTTATTTTTAAAAAAAATATCATGTAGGAGTACAACCCTATCTGAGTTGAGTAAGATTTTGATTCATAACCGTTTTAGTTTACATTGTTCAATTGTCCAGCTTGCATGCTTTGTTTGGACTTTCGATCCACATGCCTTTACTTTATAAGAGTAAGTTGATTTATTGAAAAACATTCCCTTAATTTGTCGGATTTGTTGGTTGAGTTATCCTCTGCATGCCAATCAGATGCAATTTGGCAAGATAAGCTGGCAGTTAACAACTGATTTTTACCTGGAAGCACTACGTAGTGTTTCATATTAAGAAAATAAGAAAAAAAACAAAAGGCTAAAAGGGAAAACTAAATTGTTGCTCATAGATATTATGTCAAATTTGATTCTTCCGGGGTAAGGATAAGGTAGAGTTACAAACTTGAAAAATCAGAAGTTAAAACTGTGAAAAAAAAAACATACATCAATAATTACAATTTCATAGTTCAGGCTAATGACAAAATTACAATGTGGCGCGGTAAGAAATGATCGAAACAAACTGAAGAATTTGAAGGATATTGCCATCATTTCAACCCTTAAAATAGATTGAAACAGACATTTCATAATTGAGAAGGACCACCGAGACCACAGGCCACAACTTCATGTCCCTCTGAGGTTCTCAGCTGCTAAAGTAGCTGTCTCATCCACATTGTTGCTTAATCATAACTCTTTTCAAACTTATAAAGAAAAGGCCAAATGTTACAAACATTATTCTAGAGAATGTTTCCTGTGAGAAGGTGAAATTCGAATGAGGTCAGATCACCAGTTAAGCTTTAAGAACAAAATGAGGACAGAGAATAATTTGCTTGGATATTTTTAGAATAGCTTTTTTATGTATATCATTATCTGTACATCATAATTCATCTCATGTCATAAATAAGAATGTTACCTTCCTGAAATTGAAGATTGATCTTTTAGTAAATTAACAAACTTTTGTAAGCTAAAATAGAGTTAGGGAGGGGGTTGTTCTGCTAACATAAATTGCTGGTACATCACAGCTATCTTGGGCAATTAGCAAATTCTCAGTAACATTCCAATTGCATAACACATAATTAGGCATTCAGGTTGTGCCATGATATTGATGCACCTGGACAGACATGGCAGAGTTCTTTCATAGAATTCCAACTAATCTGCTAGGGTTATTAACTTTTGACATACCTTTAATGTTTAATGAGCCAATCTGGTAGAGCTATTAATTTTGATGGCCCAAGTTCTGATTGGATAGTTGATAATCTCAAGATTATCAAGAGCACTGCAGTTTCCCATTGGTGCAGTTGTTGAGAGCACTGCAGCTTCACATTGTGTACAGTTGGCAGTCTTTAAACTGAAAAGGGACCTTAATATCTACATGCTCATACTAAAAGGCAATATTATTACAATACATAACAGCAAAATAATAAAAACTGTAGATTTTTCTCCTACTGTCAAATTCACATTTAGGAGAAATCTAATGCCAAGGATAAATTACTCAATTTTCTGGATATGGTACTTATTTCACAGAACCTATATGGTTCAACATATCTCCCAACTAGTCTCGTCTTCAAAACCAATGCAGCAATAAGAAATTCACATTTGAGTATAAGTCTTTGAGCATATCAAATCAGACATGTAAAACATTATGTGTCTCATGTATAAAAGTAGTGTTATTTTGATTTAATGAGAAAAGGGTAAAAAGGTAATATTGGTATAGGAGTTATTAGAAGTTATGAAAGTTATAAAATAGATAACTTCATGTCCCTCTGAAAACTATGAGAAAGCATTCTACCATTAAAGGATCTTCTGCAATTAAAGACAAATGTATGTTTATATAAAACTCATGAATTGTCAAGATCTTTTTCATGTTCTTGATATGATTGTTATTGAACATGAAATTATATATTAATGCTTACAAGACATTCACAGATTATTATCTTTTATTGTTAGCTTTTGCAAATATGCTTCGTGATTTTGCAGTGTGGGACTTATCAAAGATGAGACAATTATATAGCCGATTACCAACATATTTAGGAGTCTCAGACTACACTCGCTGGAACCTAAAAGCTTGTCTTCAGTATATAAAGACAATGGACCTCAAAACTCTTCTATCCATCTCTTAAAAACAATTAAATCACCTGAACATGTTTAGGAGCAAAAAAGTATAAAAAGCACTCATAAACCCTGAGGAACAGTAAATAAAAGGCACCCTGGAAACAATATAGATCATGTGACAACACAATGGAAGCTAGTACGAACGCAGAAACGATGACAACAGTGTGTGAGAGAGAATATTAACCAACTTCACGATTCGTTTTCTGCATTATGCAATGCCTGCTTAAACAGTTTGTTTTGTGATACACCAAAAATTCTCCATCATCTAATAGATTATATTCCCTTAATACAGAAGAAAGTCAAGAACTGATTGATGCATCTTCTTTGTTCCTCTCTTCAGTCATGTCATGACATATTAGTGGATCGGGGAGCGATTAAAGCAACACAGTTGCAAGTTGAAACCTTGTAGGTCCAAATAAATAAAATTCTTTGAAGTGATTAGTTGCATTCTTCCTTGTTTGCAGTAGTTATACTATCTTAATGAATATGCCAAAACTAGTTAGTACTTGCAGGTAGACCAACCAATAACTTGCAAGCGACCAGCATTATGCAGAACAGTATAAAACAATAAGAAAGCATAAAGATTATTCAATTTGAAAAAACCAATTCACCAGCTGTATCCCATCAAATTGAGAAGTTAAGAAATGGGCATCATGTGTAGGAATGAAAAAATGAAATCCCTTTGACAGTGTAGGAATGAAAAGGCACAAAAACACTTTTAACCAACAGGAAGAACAGCAGGAAGAAGGCACCTCCCTAGACACAATACAGCTTATGCCCTATAGAGAATACTAATCTTTCATGTAGTTTTCTTAATGAACCATGATGCATCATAAATGCTCCATCATTTTATAGACTATATTCCATTTGTACAGAAACCATGTGTTGCAAAAATGCATCTATTCGTTCCTCTTGATTCAGATCATTGTCATGTCAAGAGATTTGAAAGCCATAAATGCTCCATCATCTCTCATAATTAAATTCCCTTGCACTTGTTACAGAGATGCTACACCTGTGAAAACCACATTTTTCATTTTTCCTTTATAACTTTTGCATGTCATATTCTGTTCTTACATAACCCCAAGTCTGCTTACAAAATTTATTCACTATTTTAAGGAAAGCTAACATTTGAAATTAGCATCTACTAAAAATTCATGCAAGAGAAATGTTAGCGTCACTCTTTGACATTGTTTTAAATACTCTTTTTATGATTGGGTACAATTTATTGAAAATCATCAATTTTAATAGGTTTTATTTCTCATTTAATATAAATAAGAAGAAAGAAACATTATATGATAAGCGAAACCTAATAATTTTCAATAATTACTAATCAATCATAGAAAGAGTTTTCAAAAGAGAATGTCGTACAGAGTAGAGAGTGCCGCTAACTTTCTTCATTCAAGCAATGCAACTTTGAAGGTCAATACAATTAGGTGGCTAGAATCGTCAATAAAATGAAAGAAATATAATCAAAATTATTGCTGAGAATCCAGAGAAGTTAATGAAGTAATCAAGCAATTATTGCGACAAATCATCATAGCCAATAGAAAGAAAAAATAAGAGGAAGAAAAAAGTATAGCTCAGCTACCTACCTAGCTGTGTACTTAGGTGGCCCTTGCTTGAAATGGGTACTGTACTAGAATTAGAGTTTATCCTTTTCATGCACAAAGTTTTGGCCTCGTTCTACTACAGTATACAGCAGTATGGATATGGTTCACATTAATTCTCTGAAAGTAATCCCTGGGGGCTAGCATCAGAAAGGGTGTTTTATAATCTTGTAGTGATGGAATCAAGCATCATAAGAGCTTTCAAACCCTCTAATGAGTATTTCTTTTTCTAGAAAAGATGAATATTTGGGATCAATGCTGCTGCTGTTATGTAGGAAACACCGTGGCAGGAAGATTATATTTGTATCCATGCTTGTGCAATACTCAGACCAATTCTGTTAGAAAAATGACACAATGCGATGATTCTGGTCCCACACCGGATGTTTTTAACAAAACACAAGCGTATATATTACTGAACGCTGAGACATTTGGTTACGACCTTACTTGAACAGGATCTGTTCTATAGGCTCGTACCTCTGTATCCTTGAGTTCTCAGGAGACAGGAACCTACGTCTGGTGGATGAGCCATAACCGAGTGATCAGAGCGTGAGTAACGGCCTGATGAGCTTCTTCCTGGAGAAGTTTCATCTTGCGCTGTAGAGGATCGTTCTTAGACACTTTCATGTGTCTGGGATGGTCACACGGTTGTCTGACAGACCTAAAACTTTTAAACCATCCTATGCTTTTTTGTGTATTCATTATTGAAATAGACCAATTTTTTATTTATGTCCCATTTCATTACTAATACTATTTTTTTAATATCTTGGATAATACAATTTATTATTTTGAGGTTGAATATTTACAATCGTGTGCCCTGACACTAATGCAACTAAGTGCCCCTAGCTTTCATATTGTTAATTTTATTTATTTTTCACTCTCAATTTTCTTCAAGTTTTAACTATATTTCAAACTGAATCATTAATTAAACCAATAAGACTATTAGTTACAGATTACTAATTCAAACGTATTTAATTCAAAATTTAACTAATAACCTTAATAATAAATTAAAATCAAATTATAAAAAAATCATTTTTTATTGATTGGTGAATTACAAATCCAGCCTTGAATATCATGCTAATAAATTATTACCTCCAGTCCTTTTTATAAACAACAAATACACTACACTTCTTGCTTATAAATTTGACCAGTGGTAGTATAATCTTATTTTCTTAAATATGAATATTCGAGTAAAGTCAATAATTTAGCATTCTCATCAATTGATCATCTTGAAAGTACTTGTTTATTTTTTTAAATTGACATTGCAAATTAAAATTTTCCATACAAGTTTCCTCAATCCTAATTTAATGATAATAGAACTAAGACAACAAATTAGCACTAGGCTCTGTCAATCTTCAT
This sequence comes from Glycine latifolia, assembly GCA_013407115.1. Taxonomy (NCBI): domain Eukaryota; kingdom Viridiplantae; phylum Streptophyta; class Magnoliopsida; order Fabales; family Fabaceae; genus Glycine; species Glycine latifolia. The sequence goes on from CM023943.1 coordinate 22,117,956, forward strand.
AGGACAATACTTTTACCACTCTTTAATAACTTGTGACCCGATATTTGAAGGTGAGGATAACAATTGTAACAGCAAAATTACAGGAAATATGGATTTTATTACATGCACATAAGAAACACTTCAAATTTCCACTCTCAAGAATCCAAAGACAAGATAACAATGCTCTCAAATCCTCAACATGCTAACTAACATCTTGCTAATGCAACTTCTTAAGGATGAATATTTAGACAAAAAAGAACATTAAAGAGGCCCAGTTCTAAGTGCACTGTCAAGATCAGCAATGAGATCATTCACATCCTCAATTCCCACAGATATACGTACAAGATCTTCAGTTAAACCTCTGGCCTCACGAACTGCAGCAGGTATGCTTGCATGTGACATAAAGCATGGCATGCTAATAAGGGACTTCACACTCCCTGCCAACAACATAAAATAACAAGGTCAACAGGGTCAGGGTCAACCTCTCCATACAATTGAGGGGTTAATTTCTCCAAAGAAAAAAAAAGGTGTAAGATTTCAAATTTTACACACCTAATTGTGACAGATAAGAGCTCATTGTTCAAGAACCTAGAATATGAGGTGAGTAAACCCTTTGGTCGACCATTATGTTTGGACATGTATGTTAGAAACCTACTTTCCCTCAATTTTTTATTTTAATTCTTTGACTAATTTCAGAACCGGGAAATTAAAATCCCCACATAAAATATTAACTTACAGTTATTCCTTGAACTAAATTATATTTGCAAATTGCAATAGAGAAAACTAGTGTTCATATATTAAATTGAACCAAAAGGTCTGTTTAAAGAATTCTAGAACTTCATACAATCTGAATTGTGATTTAAGAACTGATATCCTGGAGAATCTATAAAAATATAATTATATTATTACAAGTTGACAATTCTCTCATTAGAGTATTATGTGGAAGAATTATTACCAAAGCTGACGGTTATACTGAAGTATTTGGTAGTTTCAACAATATGCTTTGAAAGTGCCAATGAACCAGTCAAGAAGCTAAGCACAGATCCTGCACCCTTTGCCTGCAATGAGACTATATGAATCTCATATTATAATAAATAGTAACAACAATCTTAATTTTTCAACTTATACCATACCTGAGAATAGTGTAAATCACGATCAGGATGACCAGGCAAGCCAGCATAGTTCACTTTCTTCACTCGAGAATGGGAGGCAAGGAACTCAGCAATCTTCTGTGCATTATCCTGCACAAAATCAGAAGTATAAAGCCAATCATATAAGAGATTATGGATACATATGTGGATAATGTGAAGCATAACCTAATCACCAAGCACAAGCAAATTCGGAAAATTAATTAAATATTCAAGCAAATGACTCGTGAGTTGGAAAGAGGGATATTCATATCCCTCTACAAAACTAATTCTAACAATAAGATAATATCAAAATGAGAAATAGACTGCAAAAGAAATTTTCTTCAAGAAAAAGGATAAAATTCCTAACTGATAAAATTTAAAATCTGAATATTTCAAACCCTAATCCAAGATGAATACAAGTATTCAACGACTACAATATCTTTATCCCACTGGGTAAAGTGAGCTATATGGATTACACAAAGCCATTGGCTTAGTTAAAAACCAAATAATCAAGTATATTATTTACCATGAGATCCCTTTTAATCAATTCCTCCAATGTCCTTTTTGGTTTCTGATAGGAGTAGAGGTTGGGAAAAGTGCACAATAGGAAGGTGTAATTAGTAAATAACAGTTAGTGCAGCAGTTAGTGCAGTTAGTTTAGTTAGTGCAGCAGTTAGTGCAGTTAGTTTAGTTAGTGCAGGCAGTTATAACTAACTATGGGTGAGAGAGAGTCATAAATAAGGGGTTAGTAGCTGATAGCAGGGTATCAATTCAGAAAGAGAATAGGAGGGTGGTGAACCTCGAATTCACTTTGTTACTGCTGTAATTGCTCTTTTTCAATAAAGATCATTTCTTTCATCTATCTTGCTGGTCCAGTTCCTATCAATTGGTATCAGAGCTCTAATCTTGGGGCTGTGAGGTGTGAATGGGTTTGAAAAATAGTCAGAAAATGGATGCACAAATGGAAGCAATGGAGAGGGCCAGGGAAGAGACTCGCGAAGCTGTGGAAACGAACCGGGAAGCGATTGAATCGCGACTGGGCTCAATTGAGTTGATGTTGCAGAAGCTGGCTGCGACGTGGGAGGAGTCGAAGGTGGTGGAGACTGGGTCGACGGGAGGTGCTGCAAGGAGAGATAAGGAGGGAGAGGCTGTGGGTGCCAACCAGTGGAGGAACCTTGAGATACCCATTTTCATGGGAGAGGATCCCCTCGGGTGGGTGGCTAAAATTGAGAGATATTTTAGGCTGCAAGCATTGGCCGAGGAGGATAAATTGGGTGCAATTCTGGTGGCGATGGAGGGTGAAGCTTTGGCCTGGTTCCAATGGTGGGAATCTTGGAATTCCAATCAATCTTGGGAAGGGTTCAAGCTGGCTGTCACCCAGAGATTCCAAGGGGCGAATTTGGGGAGTCCTTTCCAGGTATTATTCGCACTCAAGCAAGAAGAAACAGTGCACGGGTATATAGGACAGTTTGAAAACATGTGGGAGCTGGAAAAGGGTTGGGGGAAACTTTCTTGATGGAAGTTTTCATTAAAGGGTTGAGGGAGGAGATTGGGTCTGAAGTAAGGTTGCACGAGCCAAGAAGTTTGATGGAAACCATGTTAAAGGCAAGGCAAGCGGAGGAAAAAAATAGGGTGCTGGGAAATCTGCCAAGAATTAGCAAAGAGACTCAATCTTTTCAGAAAACCAGTTTCTTGGGTCCAAGAAATGGGAGAGAGTGGCAGCAGGCCAGTAGTAAAGGAGGGGAGACAGTAGGGGGAGCTAATAGTAAGGTTAGTGAATCTGTCCAAACTGTTAGTGCAGAGGATAATGGATGGCAAGGTAGAAGAACCTTCCATAATTTGTCACCTGCAAAAGTGAATGAGAAAATGAGGAAGGGAGAATGTTTTGCATGTGATGAGAAATATCATCCTACTCGTGTGTAAAAACTAACAGTTACGATTGATGATTATGGAAGATGAAGATGAAGGAGACCCTTGCTGAAAAATACAAGCTGTTTTTCCTCACCTGGACCTTGGGGACAAGGTCCATCTTGAAGGGGAGGGTATTGATAGGAGTAGAGGTTGGGAAAAGTGTACAATAGGAAGGTGTAATTAGTAAATAACAGTTAGTGCAGTTAGTTTAGTTAGTGCAGACAGTTATAACTAATTATGGGTGAGAAAGAGTTATAAATAAGGGGTTAGTAGCTGATAGCAGGGTGTCAATTCAGAAAGGGAATAGGAGGGTGGTGAACCTCGAATTCACTTTGTTAATGCTGTAATTGCTCTTTTTCAATAAAGATCATTTCTTTCATCTATCTTGCTGGTCCAGCTCCTATCAGTTTCCCTTCCCTTCTCTCAGGAATAAAAGCACTTAACAGATTTTTTGTTCTCTCTTTCGTCGATAGGTGTCACACCAACATCTCGTGTACAATCAAACTCCTGAGATGAATCCCTAATTAAAATAACCCTCACTCCGTCACTGTCTCTCTGAATTCTTTTTATGTACCTTCTTCATTCTTATGAACTTATTATATGAAATACAATAGATTGAACTTAAGGTACTCCAAAAGATTCATGTGTATTTTGCTCAGAAGATATTTCAGCCAGTTGCATTCAGTTGTTCACAAAACTAATCATTAAAAAATCTTTAATACTCTCAAAAATAATATAGTGACAAGCAAGACATGGCCCCAACATTATTATATAAATAGCAGAGAGTAGCACCTGTTGTTTTTTCAATTCGCAGGGCCATTGTCTTGATTCCTCGCAAACAAAGCCAACAGTCAAATGGTGCTAAGCCTGAACCCTCTGCATTTTGCAAGAAATACAATTCCTTTCCCAACCTTAAGATTGACAAAAGGAGGTAACCATCCGAGAGGGGATGCAAAATGAGTAATGAGTACTGATCCACACCACAGTAATTAAAAAGAATAAATATAAAAATGACAATTCCATTAGAAGTAAAATTACAAGTAGTTTTTGAAAGAATAAAATCTTTAACTCAACTTTGGCTTAAATAAAGCTTATAAAAGACTAGAAAAGGAATGAAAGAAATGGTAACAAAAGTATCATTAAATAATTTTATAGGAGCTCAAGCACATTGAATTTAACAAAGCAAAGGGATTACTTCCTTCTCCCTTTGGTTTGCAATAAGAAAGGACTTTTAAAACTAAAAAAAAAAAACTACGTATCCCAATGTCCAGAGGCTCCATGCTATGCCTAGGTAGGGGGAGGGATATTGTACGCAGTCTTACCCTTGCATATGCAAAGAAGCTGTTTTCAGTTCGAACCCATGACCAACAAGTCACCAAGACACAACAATAAGAAATGACTTTTCTTATAAAAAAATTCAAATCATAATCTAAACTTTGATTTAAAACCTAGCTCATGGAACTTTTCACTACAAATCTTACAAAAATAATTTACACACTGCGCAAGCAATTCAAATATGCATCAGTCCATCTTGTAGAAGAGCTTGTCAAAATTTACGGATCCATTTATTATATTAACAGATAAAAGCATTTACTAATAAAATATAAATAAAAAAGATGCTCTTCAATTAAATTTAAATCACAGTATTACTGAAAATGAGATAGCCTGACAAGTTCATATGACAACAACAAATTCACATCTTTAATATCTGAAAATCTGAGAAACATTAAAAGGGTACCTACTTTTCACCCTTCACAGCAAGCACACCAGCCATAATGTCACTATGTCCAGCAATAAATTTTGTAGCTGAGTGCATGACAATATCTGCAGCACAAGAAGTACTAGTCTGAGTATACTTTGGGTAGAAATAGGCATGTTGAGGTGTTCTTTATAAATTCCTTTATACATTAAAAAATAAGAGTGAAAAATGGAGTTTGCATTTCATCATACCCTTTACAAATATTTATACTCAAACGAAAATGGAGTAAACATTACAGTGAAAATATAGTGCTAAGCAACCAATCAAAATGGATATGTAATTTTGTCATGCATATATTTTGGTATGAGACACAAATGCTGAAAAGCCTGTACACCAATGATGAATTATATTGCATTTTTTTCACTCTTTGTAACTGAGGAATTGGAAATGGTTTTTAATAATTCACTCCCCAAATTCCATCCTTAATTTCCAGTCTGTGTTAGCAAGCATGTTTTAAAGGAGTAAATATATTTGTAGTCATTAGCATACAATACTTATACCTGCTCCAAGTTCCAATGGCCGAGACAACACAGGTGACATTATACTATTGTCCACTAACACAAGAGCACCATGTGAATGAGCCATCTCTGATATTTTCTGGACATAAATTAAGAAAGAAGAAAAAGAAATTTTATATTATTGAGGAGAACCATTTTAACAATATTTCTTATCAGAACTTCATGTCATAGGATTTGAGTTTTGATGTTTTATATTAGATATCTGCAAATAACTAAGTCACACAACAATGACAAAGCAGAGAAGCTAATAGTAATTCAGGAAAGAAAACTCCTATATATTTATGAAGGACAATTGTCTAATATAAACTGAAATTGTAAGTTATTGCCAAGAGAGAAAACATGATTAATAATTATTTAAGTACCCTAGTATCTTGGTAGGAAAAAAATGATGGAAAAAAATACTTATTGCTGGTAATCATAGATATACAACCTTATTGAAATTAAAGCCAGGGTATGATTTAGGGATTATTCATAATTGTAACACTCCAAACATAAAGGAAAGAAAAAAGCATCATGTTTCCTGAAGTAACAATATATCATTTTCTTTTCATATTTTCAGAAAAGGGAGGGGCATTAGAGTGCATTATTGAAAGACACAAATTCCATAGCATTTCACTATGTCCTGAATGCTAAGACATAAATATTCCTTTGCACTTGAGATTTCAAATTTAGATACCAATTATAAAACTTCCTAACAGTTTCTAAGGTGTAATACTGAATTAGGAAAAGAAGATGGACAACAACAACCACCATAGAAAAACTTAATCAATATCATTGACACTCCGAAAATCAGAACTACAAAATACGGCACCTTACTCGAATATCAGAAATTTGTAGCCGAGGATTGGTTGGACTCTCAAGCCACACAAGCTTAGTCTTGGGTCCAATGGCTGCTGCAACCTCATTTAGATCACATGTATTTGCCCGTCTGCACAAACAAGAATTGAAGTAAGATCATTAATAGGCTTATGCTCCACAGAACCAACAAAGTTGGCTGGTTTGTTTGTATATATAATTACTCAATATATAGTAAATAACTAAGCACAACTAACAAATCAGACTAACTTCACCACAATTCCAGTCCTTGGAACTACTTGAGACAGCAACCTATCTGAGCCACCATATACATCATCTCCGGCAACAATTTCCTCACCTATATGTACATTGTCAGGAGTAAATAACATAGAACTATCATGTTATATCAAAAAAGAAAAACAAAAATCTATCCTGTAAGAATACATTGCTTGCAGCCCCACAGTTGATGTGTAACTTTTCTATGCTCTAATTTAGTTATGAATCCAACACAGTAACAATCAAGGGAAAATTGTAAGAGTAATGAGACCACACTGCAGAAGCCCCATAGTAGCTTAAAAATACGTTGTGCAGCTGTTAATATTTTCATAGTAAAATTATAATCTAATCACACATATTTAATAAAAATAACCTTACACCTTGTAGTCGTAGATACTTAGTAAGTTACTCTAAATTCAAATAACTAACAATGAAGAAGGATCAGAATTCATCACACTGAAGAAAGAAAAGGTACCAGTTCCAACAAGACGAACAACAGCACTCAAAGCAGCCATTCCACTGGTGAAGCACAGGGCTCTATCTGCTTTATCAAGCTTTGCTAGTAAACTGAGAACATAAAACATGCAAATTAAAAGAGGATAGACAAAGAAACATAATATGGAACATCCATAGTTGCAATGCAAAACACAAATCAATCACATCATGAGCAAACCTTTCTAAAGCATCTCGTGTAGGATTTCCACTTCTGGTATAGTCATAGGGGCCATTTTCTATTGCAGAAGGCTGCATGAGGAAGAGTATAAGACATAAAGAAGTTAAACGAAAGATATTCAATAGGGATGCTAAATACACTAAATACCCATGTGTTCATCATGGATTGATCCAAGACACCAAATTTACACAATTGAACAAATCCAACTATAGGGACTTCTGTCACATAATAATACACAAAATCGAAGCATCACCTGCTTAAAAGTAGCCGTTTGGTAAAGCGGGGTACTGATTGCTCCAAAAGGATCAAACCTACTCTCGAAATTCATCACCATAGTTGAAATACTAGGCTCCCCTAAATCCTCTTCTGCAAACAGAAAGAATTAGCAATTACACACAACAAAAACCATATATATCTGGTGTCAGCCTAGGAAACACAGCACATACCACTTAAGCTCAAGGAAGCATCATCCACCAAAGATGATGATAATGATGACTCCACATCCATCTCTCTATTTTCAACCAAGCAATTCAGCTTGAACCCCTCAGCACACAACTCTGTCTTGGTACTGAAATTTTCTGACTTGTTAAACCCCAAGCACTCCCACCTGGTTGCAGTAGTTGTGCTCTGAAACACACCATGCCAAGGAGAGAATGAGAATCATTATACAAATGAAAATGGGTTTTCATCATTGAGTGAAAATATATATATGATTTTGAAGCATCTTTTGAGCTCTTGAAGCAAAAGGATCATGAAATCAAGTTTTCAAACATCATGGGGATGGTGAAAGTTCACACTTCTCATATCTAGAAAAGACTGCATTTTTTTCTCGTTTTAGCATTTTTACTCCAAAATCAAGAGTGTATTTTCTAGTACTCTCTCAGGAAACAAAATACATTGGGAATATACACAGCAAATGAAGAGCAGAAAAAGAAGAAAATGGGCAAGGGTTTTCTTTTCTTTTTTTTACCTGAGCGTAACGATCAATGACGAGGGACCGAAGGAAGGGCTTCGGAGAAATTGCAGAAGAAAACATTATTGAAATTGATATGTTTGGAGCTGTGTTATTTTATCGTCTGCGCTTGTGTTAATGGATTGAGTTCAACTTCAATGCCGTCTTTGCATTTGGTCACCATTTCGGCTTGAGGGGGATTTCTAAGAATTTATTAGGAAATTCATTCGTTTATTCACTATTCTTTTCTTATTTTTGTTTTTGTGAAAAGGAGTGTTTGTTTGTGTACTATTTTAAAAAAACAATTTTTAATTTTTAGCAATCACAATTTTTTTTAATTTGTTAGTTTATAAAACTGTAATCTATTTTTAATTTTTAAAATTAAAAATAGAAGCAATTTTTAACTGTTTAAGTTTGTATCTTTTTATTTCTTCATTGAGAACAGAGGAAAGAGGGGGATTAGGCTGGGCCATTATAATAACCATGAATTCTAAATAAATAAAAAAATTAAATGGCCTGTCTCTTAAGTGGCGTTGGTAGCGCGGGAGGTACGTCATAGGCCAATTTCCTCTAGAACCTAGCGCCGTTAGCGCCAAAAAACCATTTTCTCACCTGGCGCCGATAGCGCCAGAATGGCGCCAGTAGCGCGGGGATACGAACTGGGAGCCTATAAAAGGCCATTTTTGCGTTTTGGACAGGAGAAAATGTTTCTTCTTCTTCCTCATTGCGTTTTCTGTCATTAACAACTAGAAAAGCTTCATATCTTCTCCATTCTTCATCTAAACACTTCCTACCCAATTAGAAAATTGATTAGAACTTCTCCATGAGCTAGATTCCAGCTTCAATTTCTCAAGAGAACCATCAATCGGAATGATCATGTTCTCTAGGGAACTTTGCAAAACTGAGTTTTTGGAAGGGAAAGAAGACGATTCAAGGACAATAGAGCTTGGAGAAATGATCCTCCAGCCTTCCTCGATCATTTAGAGGTAAAAAACTCAAGTTTTACAAATTGATTTGTGAAATTGTTCTTGGGATAAATAGTGACCCATTTGTGTTAGGGCTGGAATTAGGCTTGGATTCTTTAGAAAAGTATGCTCAGGAGGTTGTTCTGATGAATATTGAACTTTGAATCATGATTATTGATGAAGTTTGGTTTTGACTCTGATATATGTATGAGTAGGAAGAATGATGATTAAATGGAAGGTATTCCAATAGGTATGAGCCTTGGGGCTTTTACTAAAAGTGTTCAAGAGACCGTGTAGAAGGTGATTAAGTGATGGATTGATTGTTTTGAATAACTTGGTTATTCTTGAGATATAGAGTGGTTAAGCAATGGTATGCTTTGAACTAGCTTATGCAGAGTCTTAGAGGGACTCTAGTACTTTGATTAGGCTGAGATAGATCCTGCTGAGGGTCTGTGAATCGCCTATAAGGTGGTTAGTTCTGATAACCCTAAGATAGAGAACAAAGAGGTTTTAATGGAAGGGAATAACATTTTCTTTTCATTCTAACGGTTGAAAACCGTTATTGATTGTTGTATGCTCTTATGTAGGGCGTGATACAAATATTGCTGGTGGTTGTGACCACGAAGCTGGGAGAGCCGGTGTAGCGCTGAGAGCAGGTAAGCTCTTTGTTCTTGGGAGTGTTTCCCCTTGATTGTGTTCCATCATACTCCAAAGGGAGTGATGGTTATTGTATGAATTGATGCATGTATATTGAAATTGTGTGTTACTATTTTGATTGAAAACATGTACTTGATATACATGGATTGAGGTTATGTGTGTTGATTGATGAGATTTCTCTGGCTAGTAGAAAGGACTAAATATGGACTTCCCTTAGAGTCAAAGTCATATGGAACAACTCTAAGTGGTCAATATATGTGTGTATGTGATAAAACCTGAGAGAATGCACATGTTGCAGATGAGCTTCTCTCGAAAGTGCCATATATGTCTGAGTGCGTCCTGGGATAAGGTACCTGTCGCAGATGATCTTTTCCCAGGCAATACGGTATAGATATATATATGTGTGAGTAAATCCTTGGAGAATGTACCTATCGCAGATGATATTTCTCAAGGAATATAATATATCTATATTTGTATATGTTGTATCTGAGTTGAGATATACATGTGATATGTTGTGAACTGTTGAGGGCCGTGATGACTAAATGATATTGATGTATTTTTATAAAAAGGGTGATGATGAACCCTTGAGACATATATATATGTGGTGATATGGCTTGAGAGCTGTGATGGCTAGTTTGAAATGCCAATTTTGATATTATATGCATGGAAGTGAACCAGGGGGAGGAAAGACCTTCAAGAACCCTGAGTTTACTGAGATTGTTATCTCACCCCTGTTGGGGATCATGTTTTGCAGGTGATACTCAGGGAGCGACTGATAGATCTCAGGGCAAGAGGCCCGAGTAGAGGGATATGGTTCTGAGGGAACCTTTGGCATAGAGTTTGAGAGCGTGTTGGCTCTATTTTTTGATTTATGCCTATGGGTATTGTTAATGACGTTTGATGACGTCATTTTGTTTATTGCTTCCGAATTGATTATTTGTGATAATTGCTGTGCTTAACGACCATAAATCAATGTTAATGAACCAGATGCATACGGGGCGTTACAGCCATCGTCCCCCCTAAAATTTTATTATATATATATATATATTAAAAATTAAAAAAATAATTTGATAATAAAAAAAATGTTGTATGACATAATATAATAGGATATAATATTTTTAATATTATATTAAAAAATAAGATAAAATATTTTTTAGATTAGATTACATAATATAATAGAAATATTTAAGATTATATTACGTAATAAGATAAAATATTTTTTAAGATTATATTCAAAAATAGGATAGAATATTTTTTAATATTGTATTCAAAAATAGGATAGAATATTTTTAATATTGTATTGCATAATATAAAATATTTTCAAGATTGTATTGCATAATATAAAATATCTTTAAGATTGCATTGCATAATATGATAGAATATTTTTAGGATTGCATTCAAAAATTGGTTAAAATCATATGCTTAAATTAGTATAAATAGAAACATATTTTTGTGTTTATAGTATGTATTTCATTCCAAATAATATTAGAGCTTTAGAGAGTTTATGTTTGCATCATTGAGAGAATTGTTATGAGATCATATAGAAGCGTTTGACAAGTCTGATTCTTAACTCTCCTTTAGGATTGAAATGTACTTATTTATTATCATAATGGAGTTGTCCATTGGATGAATTATCCAATTTGGACGTCGTGATTTATTATCCAATTGGGTTTTTCGCGCTAAAACTGATTGTGTCTTCTTTATCTCTTATATCCATATTATTACTTTGAGTTTGATTTTAAATTGTGAATTATTTTAGTAATACTCACTAGACTTTGTCACCTTATTCATCAACCCACCCTGTTTGCAATTTGTCTGTCTGTGATTTGTGGTTTGTCTCTTTTTGTATATTAGATTTATATTGTCTTTAGAGTACTTTTATTTATTATATAATTTTTTTTTTATGTTCACCCCTTCTCAATAAAATTCCTGACTCCACCACTGATTGAGAAGAGAATATGATGTGAAAGATAGGCTATTTTTCATAACATTATTGTAATATTAAAAAAAACAGTATTATCATATGAGATACAAGATGCGTGAAAAGAGAAACAAACATCCATCTAGAGAGCTATCAAAGTGCAAAACAAACCAAACAAAAGAGGAAGGTGTGTGTCTAATTAATTATTGACACCTTTGATTTTTTTTATTACGTTCTCTTCTTTCATTCTCTTTGTTTTTATTTTTTCTCGCAATAGAATAGACTCACTTCTTAACTCTTTTATTATGGTATTTAATTTGAATACCATAATAGAAAACTCTAGCGGTTATTTAGTTATCATATAACAAATAATGTACATATATTTTTAAATATTATATTATTTATATTGATTTAGATGGTTTAATTAATGATTCATTGATTTTATCATTGATTCATTAACTTAATATTTCAATCAAGTCGATAATCGATTTTATTTTTAAAACATCAAATGATGCTTTTGGAGTGTTGAAAAACATTTTTTATTTATTTTATTTCCTATTTCAAAGTTGATGCTTCCATGTAAACCTTCTAAACAATAACTTACTGTTTGTAATGTAATTTAAATAAACTGTTGTTGGTTTGTGATTGAATGTATGTTTAATGGACATTGATTGTAACAATAGCAATGGAGCAAATTTTTCATATCTGTTTAAAGCCTTATGGATTCAATTTCTGGTGTTTCTAGCGGCTAGAAAACGGTTCAATACATTTTTAATATTTAATCAAGCAATTATTGGGAGTGCAAAAAAAAATATCACAAATCTACTTTTACCTCATTATTTAATGGGAAAAAACAAACAAAAATATAGTTTAGGGATCAATATCAATTAATTTTTAGTTGATAGATTAAAAATAAAAATCTTGAATACTTGAGGAACAAAAATAATTAAATTTATATATAAAAATATGAGACTCTGATAAATTTGCTTATAAAAAATAAAAATCAAATTTATTTTAAAAAATACAACAAATTAATCATATAAATAATTTAATAATAAATTAAATTTTAAACTTTGTAATTTAATATTAAATTAATTTTAATAAATATAACTTATTATTGATGATAAGACTAATTTATACACTTTTCCAGTTAGAAACTAAATTTATATTTTTATTTTTAGTACTAATTTATATAAATTTAGGTATTTACCCTATACATATTTTACCCATTATAGTTTAGTATGAAGTTACTTGAGCTGAATTATTTTTAGAGTAAATTATATCCGTATTCCTTGTGTTTTTCTTAAATTTCATTTGATACCCCTTCTTTTTTGTACTCTACAAAAAAATCCCTTAATTGTTTGGCTCACATTACACCTAGACCCCCTCTGTTATAAACACCGTTAAATAATTTAATAGAAAGTAGGCACATGTTGGTTATATGACTTTTAATGAAATTTTATATCTAAAATACCCTTATCTTCTTTCTCTCAACCTGAAAATATTTGAAGACTCTTGTTTATTTTTGTTTTTTCTCTAATTGGATGTGAACCCATCTTCTTGGTACGCTATGTTAACACTAAAATATTCACGTTGCCTGGTTTATGACCCATATATTTCAGTTCATCCATTGTGTTCCTGTGGTCCCAAACATCAACACTATTTTAATCAACAATAATAAACAAATGATTTTCAGTTCATCCATTGTGTTTCATGTAGTCCCAAATATCAACATTATTTTAATCAACAATAATAAACAAATGATTTTAAATATCATAAGTGGTCCCAAACTGGTCCCCCATTGAAACCCATTTAGAAATAGACAACAACAAACAATCAAAATTAAATAAATATTCTTAAAAAGTAACCTATATACAAGGTCCAATGATCACTTACAAGCAGAACCCTAGTGTGAAGAGAAACAAATGAATAGTGGAGAACTTGCGAACTGGAAGAGGAACAACGGAGAACTACTGAACTGGAAGATGAATGGTGAAGAACTCGTGAATGGTGAAAATGAATGAAACGTGAACGTAGTAAGAGGAAGAGGAACTCGCACCCCGTGGATGATAAAGAAGAATTTGTCAATAAGAGGAAGATGAATAGTTCTCGTGAATGGGAAGATGAATGAAACGTGAACCCTAAATTCTAAAACTAATTTAGAAGAGATAATTTGGATTTTACAATTAAAATATAAGAACAATTTCGTCTGCTCACATATTTTAATTGACGTTAATTAACAGTGTTAATAGAATGAGGTAAAAGTAATGTGAAAAAAAGGAGAGGTATCAAATAAAATTTGAGTAAAATACAGGGGGTGTGAGTATAATTTACTCTTATTTTTATGCTGAATTAAGCACATGGGAAATAAATAGGTAATACAATCCACACCAACCACCCACCACTGCGGTTCCCACTTCCAGAATCCCCTCTTCTGTTCTTGGATGGGTTTCCTTCATCACCCTCTTCCCTGAAACCACGTACCCCTATGGCAATGGCACTCGACGCAGCACTCTGGATCGTGAAGATGACATGGATTGCTCTCAGTGGCTGGATTTCTTCTTGTTTAACTGTCGCTGACGAATTCGCCTCTTCTCTACGCTCTGGCGATATTGGCCCCTTTCATGTGGAATGATCCATTTACGCCCTCTATTTCCTCCAAGATGGGTACTTTACTTACTAGGTATGCAGCAAGTTTTGAAATTTTCGATCGCCCTTCAAAATAATAGCCTTGATTTGATGTACTGGGTATGAGTCAAAATCTAATTTTTTATAGTCTGGCTTGTGTGTTTTGAGCTGGGGTGGAGTGGGTGGTTCTGGGTTATTATTTTGGGAGGGTTGGAGGAGGATGTGTTTGTTGTGTGAGATTGATTGGATTTCCTTGAATTGAGGAATTGGGAGGTTGTTTGTTTAAGGTTGTTTGTTGTTGTATAGCTTGTTGATTGCTTCGTAGCACACTTTGTTTAGGGATGATAGATGAATTTGAATGCTGAACACAATCGGTTGGTTCTCTGTTGTTATTTGATTAGGTCATGGTAGAGTTATATCAGTTAAATTGACTGTTTAGATTCATGATTCATCCATAGTTTTTTTTTTATCCACATATTAGTTAGTTAGTTTTGTTAGAAATATCACTTGGGGGATTTGAACCCGCAACGTCTCCCCCCTCCCTTCTCCCTTCGCCCTTCCCCAACCACTGAATCAATCTTATATCCCCTAGATTCATCCATAGTTAATAGTTGTCATTGAAGTGGTGATTTGATTTGCTTAGTTTTTGTTCATTTCTATGATTTTTCTTTAAAGCAGTTGTTAAATATGGTAGCCATTGAGCATTGCTTAGAGATGATTCTTTAGCCAAAGACACACTGGATTTTTTATTTTTTATTTGGAGGAGGGGTTAAAAAGGATCCAATCAACGAACTTGTGACCTTTGCAAAGTCCCTAACGCTACCCTATCTTTACCCCCAAGCGGTATATACTTCAAATTCTTGACCCAATTAGATCGTGAGATGTACATTCTGGTGTCCCAGCTGCATCAATTTAGACCTATCAGAAAAAAAAAAATTGAAATTATGATGAGCTTTGACCCTTTGAGGCTAATTGGTTTATTCACAATGTATTGGGATAAAGACAGGGTGAGTAAATTGAAATTTTAAGGGTGCTACTTTTGATTTTATGCGATTATGTAAATGCATGGAATTCTTATAATATTTGAGTTAGTTGATGCTTCGAAAATTCCAGCTATATTGTTGCCCTAATATTGTAATGCTAAACTTGAATATTTTGGCCAAATGGCAAAAAACAATTGTTTACTGGTTGCTGAATTGTTTTTAGCTGGACTCCATATACCTTATTTTGTCATTGAACTTGAATTTGGTTATATATCATCAATTTTGCCTTTCATATATTGCATAAGATATGTGGGGCATTTTTTTACTCTATTACTATCAACAAGTGAAATGTTATATTAGCTCATTAAATAACTATATGGTCTATTCTCTATATGTGGATTCAGTGTAGGAGTGCATCCATTAATAGAAATGAATATTGAAGAGTATGTTGACGTCGTTTTTCTATTTGTTGTGATGTTCTTTTTATTACTGTTATCATGTTTGTTTGAATATTTAACCTCCAAAAAGGCTGAACAATCTCTCAATCTTTATTCGTTGCTTTGATCATGTCGTCCAAGTTGTTAAATTCATTCACGAATCACAATCAAACTAACAGGATCTATAGGTTTGTTTCGGTTACATTTGTTCTCTAATTTAAGGAAACCTATTAACTTGTTTAAGAATTGTTTCAACTACTAGGTGAGTTTAAGTGTATATAACATCCTCTCTTACATATCATGAAATAGAAACAACAGTGTATTGAAATGAATCATTGCAAAACTAACCGGTTCCATTTATAAATCCAAGTAGAACTTTGTGAAGAAATTTTCAGAATCAGTGTCCAATCGATTAAAAAAAAAAGTATAACGATTGATTAAAGAAGAATTCCTTTCTGTAAAGCTGGAGAGGAAGAAAAAGAAAATTCAAAAAGAATTCCTTTCAGTAAATATGTAGAGGAATAAAAAAAGTCAAAAGATAAGTTGTGTTTGTGCATTTGTGTTCATTGTTTTCCAGGTTTCCACCTTATCTTGGGTCTGGTCATTCACTGCCTTTGGAATTAAACATTCATTTGCCTGAGTTTCATATTCTAATTTTGTAGTTATCAATAGTGTATGTTAGAACTAGTTTTGAAAAAAGATATGGTGGATGTTAGAATTTGATATTGAAAAAATTATGTTGGTTCTGTAAATTGATTATACTCATGGGATGTCAAACGTAGGCATTAGGCAATGAAGTCGCACTCAATTGACGGTATTAAGCTACATGAGATATACACTTGATTACCAAGCAATTTTATTATTTGCAATGGAAAATGTTGAATATAAAAATTCTGGAAATGGAGTATCCAATTAAATTTGAGTCCCACCCACCCCTAGATTTTCACATTATAGAACTTGTCGAGTAATAATTTGTTTATTAATTTTTTGGGCAGCAATAAGAATAAATATATCCTTTATTAATTTTGTTTGGATTATAAGAATAAATATATCCTTTATTAGTTTTGGTTGGATTATGTTGACACAAACTATCAGCAATTTGGAAGGGATGAAAGTGAGATTTTAAAAAAAATGCAGATAAGGATGTCCTTTTATTCGTTTGATTGGAAAAAAAAAAGCAAACGAAAAATAATAAGAAATTGACTTCTAGGAAACAAAAATTTAAACTTTTATCTTCTCTTTTTTTTTCCTTTCAATTCAAAAATATTTTAGTTTTTATTTTTTTTTTTTTTTTTACAACCGTAATCAACTTCTCTTGCAACGTTATGCATTTCAATATTTTTTTAATTGAAGATTAATTTGAACATATTTTAAATGAGGTTAATTTTATATACTATTATCAACTAAAAATATTTATAATTTTTAAAATAATTAAATAATTGGATGATAGGGAAAAAGGTTTTACATTATCCATCAGGATTTTAATTAAATTCTTCACAATTATATTCATCAATTTAATCAAAATAGTTGACGGCAATGAGTTGACACTCAATTAACAAGACATGCCACAAATCAAACTGATTAAACCTCGTATTGCATATATTTTTAGTATATAATTAATATAAACCCGAGATATGATAGTAAAATACGACCTAAGTTAGTTATTAAGTCAAACTCAAACATCTTCCGCGCAACTGAGTTGCTGACAAACCAGACTGGGGCACTTGCAATACAAAATTGACATAACAAGCGTTTAACAAGATTTTAATCAGAGACAGGATGAATCGAAGACATTTGCGGGAAGTCTTGTTTCTGCCTTTTGAATATTTGAAGCAAGTTCTAATTCAGCATTTTTTCCTAGATTTGGCTCTGATAATGTGACACAGATGAAAACAGTTGGCAGTTTTATTGCAGGATCAAACCGCAATTTTGAAACCTCCTCCGTCTATTCATATATAATAAATTTATTAACTTTTATAATAATTATTTTAAAAATTATATCAATAATAATTTAATAATTTTTAATTGATTGATAATATAAAACTGTTTAATAATTTTTAATAGATTGACAATATTAAACTGTATGACCATTAAACTCTTTAATAGAATAGTAAGAAGGCTAAAAGTCAATATTCAATATTTGGGAAAACTGCAATAGCAAGCAGGTGATGTCTGCCTGGCCCCATGATCGTCCCTTCTCAACAAAGTTCTTGTTAAAATTTGACAGTTTATCCTTGGACTATTGGGAGTTTTTTCTTATTTTAATAATAAATAAAAAAATCAGACTAGTTTTACCAGAGTCAACCAGGTCAAGTATACTGTTTTCCATTTTCCTAGAAAACAAATTTTATGCAGTATAATCTCGGACAAAAAACAAAACACAATTATATTAATTCTAGTATCAACACAATGTAGAATAAGCATAGTACAAAAGGCCAAACACACAAGGGAAAAAAGATTATTATTTATTTGCACCAAGTCTTTCCCTTCCATGCAAGCATTCCAACTTTCATTTCCCATCACCAAGAATGAGGTGAATGCACTTTCTACACACCAATGCATATGTTCATCCAACAGTTAAAATTTCAAAACCTCTAAAGTTCTATGTACAACATTTTAAGCATTTTGTTCAACCTGCAGACAAAATAAACAATTATCAGCTCTGTAGCTAAAACAGTTATATTTGTCACTACGTGTGCATCTAACAAAATTAAAAATCATAGCTTGGTTCAATTGCAAATTTTGCACATTTATGGTAGTTTCCGAACAACTTGATCCTTAACAATAGAAGAACACACCTGAAAGTTTGATGACTAAATGGTATTCAACTATTCACTCACTCCCAAAGTCTTCATAACTCAAGCCTTCTGATATCGAGTCCAGCCTATTGTTGTCTACTTTAAAATCAAGCCAACAAATGGTATTAGCATTGAGGCACAAAACAACACAATACAGGTGAGGTGAGTGAGATTGTTTTTTACCTTGTTCTCCTCTGTCAAGGAAGTTCTCATTATCTGTAGCTAGGAAGGGTGACCTAGAATAGGTCTCCAGTATATCTGTCAAATAAGAAGCTAAACTATTAGGGCTAATGATTTAGCCAATCTAGGTTGTTACTTGAGGATACACTTTGTATGTAATAGCAAGAAAAATGGATTGAAACTGAAAAATCGACACGAAACAAAGCTTCACTGGCATTTTTACATCACCATCAGCAAAGATTCATTTTTGTGGACGAGGAGTAGTAGTAATAGTAGTATGCAATGTATGCATGCATGCAGATGCACACAAGGACCCACACCAACATGAGAGAATACATACCAGAACTCTGAGAAAAATCAGCAGTCAGATCTGAAAGGCTAAAATTTCGGGGAATCTGCCCCAGAAATCCAAATGAAGAAGTGTCTGGATCTAGGACTGCCTCATTCAGAGAATGTGAGTTGGACTCGACATTAGTGAATGACGTAACTGAAGCACCACCAATAGTTGGGCGTGCCTCCAGGACATTTCCATCAGTACTAAACATATAAGGAGAACAACCAGAATATCCAGGCTCAGATTTGATCATTCCGCCACCATTCATTCCTTGTATCAGACCCATGTTTGCACTTTGAGCAGAAAGCATGCTAGCAGGGCCATTAATCCTATTGCCATGAGCAGACATATCAACTGCAGCATGCATACTTGTATGTAGTGATGACCCGCCATTATTAAACACATTAGATAATCTGGAATCAACAGCATGATGCATATTTTCTGGCTTCAAACTTGTTTGGGTTCGGTCTGCAGTGTAGCATGCTGGATCCTCAGGTACTGTAACATAAAGAGATATTTGATGTAAAATTACAAAAAATGGACGGAATCAAACATTCAATCACATGTATAGAATAACAAAGCAGGTTACTTTCCCACTTTCATCTGTTTATTTCCATAATCACTACAGAACAGTAAAATCTGTATTTTGAATATTTACAATGACAAAAATTAAACAGAGAATATATGCAGAAACAGTCATAAAATTATTTCATGATAGTCTCTTTCATATTCCAGGAAATTCATGCTCTATAATGACAGAGACCAACTCTACTCCTACACACATGTCCAATCTACCATCAAATCCATATATATCTCCCTCTAAGAGCCTTTTGCTTTCTTAACCTAAACTCCATCTACTCATAAGCCTCCAACAACCACAATCCCCAGCCAATCAATATCATCATCAACAAACCATCTCCACTAACCAATACCAGCACCTGAATGCATCATCCACCTTCAGTCCTTAACCAAAAAGCCTAAAACTTGAGAGAACTATGTCCCTGTTCTTCACTTACAACAAAGATTTTCCCCCTAAAGTCCCCACACTAACAAAAAACGTAAAATTGGTGGTTCTTAATCAGTTCTACATCAGGTGCAATCTACCTTAATTATCTTTCTTTCATAGTTTTCTATATTCTTAGTACCTAGAAACAAAAATTGTTACCATTAAACCAACTTCTCAACTTGCAAGTTTGAAACTAGAATATATTTGACTATAGAACTAACTTTAAAACATATTCAACTTTTAGTTCTTCAAGTTTGAAACTAGTAAATGATGAAATCCAGTAATATTTTTTCCAATTCAACCCCATATTTATCAAGCCTTAGAAGCAACCAGGACATAACACATTAGGAAAGTAACGGGGGTTGTTGCATCTAAGTGTGAGAAAGAGACCATATGATTACGAACCCATGAAATGGCCAGTGAGAAAAAAAGACTTCAACTGCACAAAACAATCTATAGCAAAAAAGGATGGTAAAAACATCCAGAGATAGACTTACTTGCAGGGATATGTGACCCATTAGAGTTAGGTAGAGATGACACTGCAGGGATATGTGACCCGTTAGACGTAGGTAGTGATGCAACAGCACTTGAGTGTAACTGCATTAATTGCACTTGCTGATCCAGCAATTTGTTGAATTGCATTATTTGCTGCTTCAAAACCAACCTTGCATAATAAGCCTTGAAGAATTCTTCATTTTCTTCTTCAAGCTTTTGCCAAACTGAAAAAATGAGGGGAAAAAAAGAAAAGAAACTTAAAATAGAAAACACTAAATGATAGATGCAAGGTGACAGTTGTTCTTTTACACCAATGCCCAATAAGCAGGACTAAATAGCAATGTTAACAGCAACTACCAATTACCAAATCTTACTCAAATCCCCAAGTCCAGTACTATGTTAAGTATCAAAACTATCATGGCTTTTACAAGAAGAGAAATGGAAAATGCACTGCATTGGTTATACATTACCATAGGTGAAATGATACTACTAATTGAAGCAGCAGCTAAAAAAGCAATCACATGAAGTTAAATATCACAAACTTCCAAGTTTTGGCTTATTTTATCAAAACTTTAATTATCTTCCTTGTAAGGGAACTCAAAATATTAAACCATAGCAAATGTAAATTAATTACAGCAAGAATAAATGACACCGTTTTGTTAAAATCATGATCTAGATCATCAGATTGCAGGACCTTTCAATCTTGCTACATTGTCCCAATCTGGATTGCATCTAAAATCATAACTTCATAGGATCATAGTAAGAATGTAGAGAGATCGTATTGAGATCATGCAAGTTTGTCAATCCTGCAATTGCTGGTTTCCAGGTTGGGTTGCACAACCCAGTTCATAAACCTTGATTTTAATCCTTTTTGTGCCCTAAAATGTGACTCTTCCTTCCCTAAACGGAACCCAACTCTCATTCAAGCCTCTCCAGCTGCGCCCAAGCTCTTTGCAGTTACATCTCTAGTTTTGAACTGACATCTTTCAGGTTTTGAAATCCCATCCCCATCTCTCTCGACCTTCTCTTCTGCTGTCTCACTGATTCCCTGAATCCCAGTGGCCTACACATCTTCGCACATCTCTAGTTATCGTTTTTTTTTTTTTTCATATTCTCTGTCCTCTCCCCATATATATATATATATAAATGTATAATTTTTTGTGATCTTGCAACCGCCCTCTGGATCCAAAATAAGATCTCAATCTGGACAACATTGCTTGAAGACAATAATAGAAGTGTTATAATAAGAAAAAATGAATTGAAAACTTTTCTGATAGTTCAGGAATCAGAACTCTAAAGGTGTCTTATACAGGCATGCTTCTTTTAGCTTATTGATATAATTAAGTAGAAAAAGCAAACGAGCTAATTTTTCTACCATACTGTAGCGGCACGATCGCTGAATCATGTTGCACAGCAGCTGGAACATGCTACAAAAATTGAATAGCTTCACAGATAGAATACAAATAACCAATACAACTCCCATTGGCAGAGCAAGACGAGGTTGAAAACAACTCTTGGGGGGGGGGGGGGGGGGGCTCTTTATGGTGAAAAAAGAATATAGAGTATTAAAGTTTAACCAAGTTGAGAGGCCTAAGCTTCCATTTAGCTCAATCATAGTTATCAATCTTGAATTGCAGCACAGAGTGAGTGACCCCAAAAATACTATAGTGGGATGGCAATAGCAGGGTGGTGGCTATACTAAAGTTTATACATACAAGGTTAAGTAAATAAATAATGGTCCCATTCAGATTCTCAAACACCAAACCATGTGACTTTATTGGAAATTTATCATTCCTCTCTCATTTTAACAGAAATCAAAATATCATAAATATAATGGGAATACTTAACAAACAATCAAGAACAACAGTTATTATACCCTAACAAAAACATGCCCCTTTTATAAATTCTAACTATCAAGTCCTTTGACATTTTCGCACAAAACAAATCCAAAAACTAGTGGTTTGAAAACTGCTGACTTAAAAGGTAGCCATACAACAAAGGATGATACAAAAATCTAAAGAACTGCCAGTGTAACCATATGAACCAGAACACCAGCATCATCACCAATGCTCCTGAGTCCTAAGAACATTTTGGTTGTTTGTTACACTTCATGCCATAAACTCACAACTCTGTTATTAAGTGCAAGCAATGTGACAAAGCCTCTAAGAATTTTATAAAACTTAAGACAGAACCTGAATGTCTTCATTTTCAAAAGATATAAGAGAAAACATTACTATCGTAAAAAGAGAAAAATACAACTCAAGTGAGGATAAGATTTCCAGCATACGAGAAAGGGGTACATAACACAGAAGTAAACATAATCCCGTCATGACATATGTAATGGCAATGAGACCCCCTTCAAAGTAATGCTAGCAATTCCAACCATTAAAAAAAACATCATTAAATTCTCATTTGGATAGCTATACTACAACTAGGCTTTAAAATTCAAACCTTAATCAGATTTCAAGAAGCCAAGTTCTGTTCAGAAAAGCAAGTTTGACAATCAAGATCATAAAAGCAAAACATCCACAGTGAAATGAAAAATATTACAAAAGTACATCAATTACAATTTTTAATCATGTTATATACTGTATAACACATCAAAAGTGTCTGACCAAGTGAAGATGGAGTAAAATACAAATGAAGAAAAAAATGCCAATGGCAGAGAATAAAAGAAGTTTTCTTTACCTAGTTCAGTAAAACCAGGCTCTATTTTTGCTTGAGCTAGTAGTGTTTCCACGACTTCTTTCTGGCTCATATACAGTTGTAGACATCGTTCTATGAGATTTTGCACCTGTAACGAGGCAAGTAAACCAAACAGAAATTATGGTCAGCAAACTCTGGTAGATGTAAGATTAACTGAACAGTATAGGGAAAAGTGACGAGATTTGGAAGAGGGAGATGGGGAAGATTTGAAGACAGGGCAAACAGAACAACTCAAAAGTGATGACTTCAATTTGAAAAGCCTCTAAACTAATAGCCTAGCCAGAATAAATCCCCAATCCATGCATATGACATATTTCCAAAACCCCAAACTAATAACATCTTAATAATGATATCCCTATAGTCTTCAATAATGAAAATGAATCTCAAAATTAATGTAACAAGAAAGCATGAAAAGATAACTATTCGGTTCGTTCCCGAGTCAACAAAAAAAAAGAATTTATCACATGTTCACATTAAGGTTTAAAAAACGGTCCGTGAACACAATTTTGGCCGCAAAGTCAAGGTTTTTGGGGGTGTCAGCGACTGTAGTTGTCTGCAATCTCCCCCAGTACAAGGAACTCGACCAAACCGACTTTGACCGCAATTTAAAAAATTGTTTACATGCAAGGGGAGTGCATCAAACGCTTATAATTCCCTAGACAGCAAGTTATTTACACAAACATCATTTCATCCTCAGAATCCACAACAGAGGGAGTGTGATCCCAACTTACCAACTGAATATCTTGACGGGAAACCCGTCTCACGGATCCACTCGACATATCAAAAGCTCCCAAAACACTCTGTTAACAACTATCTGAAAACATAACAACACAGGAAAATAGATTAGTAACAACCATTCACTGCACTGCTTCAGTTTCACTGCAAAACAAAAACTACCACGACAGAAAAAAAACAAGTAAAATTCTCACGAAACTTCACCCACATACACGCAACAGAACCATTATAATTAACAACAAACAAAGAAAACCGAATATTCCTAATTCTCTAACGCAACGATATAAACATACTACAAACAAACTAAAAAAAAAAAGAAGCAAATAATCGAAGCTTTAGCGGAAAAGGTGGGATCAACGAAAAGAGGGAGATATAAAGTTGGTTGAGTGGTTAAGAAGAAGGGAAAGATTGCGAGTTCATCCTTCATGCTAACAAAAAATACTAACTAACAATTAACAAAATAAAAAATAAAAATAAAGAGGTGTGAGGAAACAATCAAGTTGGGGGGATGAGGAACCCTATGATCAGAATCGGGAAACGCGAGATAAGATGAAAATCAAAGAATCCCCATGCATGTGTGGTGAAGTTGGAGGGAAAAGCAGTTGCAGTTGTAAATTGAGAGAGAGATTAGGGATTGGAAGTTGACCTTCAATGGAGAAAATATAAAAAGTCACGAGGACAGAGGTAAAGGAAAGAGAGAAGTGTTTGTGTGTGGGTTAATTTTACGCTACAGTGGCGCAGGCATATTCCACCACGTAGTCTTACGATTTTTTCATAATACAGATAATTTTATTATAAAAGCAACAAAATAATAAATAAATTATCCTCAAAATGTTATATATTTCATATCTTTATAACAAAAATTTACTCATGAGGGGATATTTTATTCTTTTTCTTAACTATCTGGTTGATAAAAAAATTGTCAAATTTAAATTTTAATTAAAAAATAAATAAAACATGATCAATGATTATTTTCACTAATAATTAAACTTAAACAATATTCAATTATTCAAACTTAATTTTAATACATTAATTATTTATATTTACATGATTTACCAACTTTTACTGGAATGTGCAGTTTATTTTTATATGTGAAAATAATATGTTTCTCTTTCTCAATAATAATAATAATTGTCGTATTAAGAGAAATAATAAAATAAAAAAAAGATGGGATAGTCTTGAATTACGAGGTAAGGTAATTAATGAGGGATGTGGATATATGTGTTTAAAAAACGGTGGAGATTGGATTCAAACATGATACACACCAAATTGTGAGTTCATTCAACAGTGTAGATACGTAGGTGTCATCTAATAGCAGGTGTCACGTAGTTGAGAGTTGGAAACGTATGCAAAATTAATATAAGTGGCACATGAGCGAGGTCAATTTATTTTTAATCGGCAAAATTGATATAATATATATGTAGAAAAGGTACTGAGTGTACCTGGACCTATTACAAAGTAGAGAGAAGAAAAATAAACAGAAACGCACAACTGTACAAGCCTTCCCCCGAAAGGTTATTGAACATTTGTACACCATACTGTATATAAATGTTATGTAACCATTTGATAACAACATCCCACTGGAGTGCAAAAACCAACCGAATAAAAGATAAATGACCGTGTGTTTCATTAATGGCATAAACTACGGTGGTTAAGTATGAGAATTTGTGAATGATGTATAACTTTTTTTAACCATTGAATTAATCTTATTCAAAATCACTATGGTGCATCTCCTGCACCATATACCTTCTCATTGAGCCATTCTGTATAGAGCCTCATGTTGATCCCGTCGCCTTTTTCGCTTGCCCTCCGCAAGCATTATGGCACCGAGATTCAATGTGCTCGCTCCCTCCAATAAAGGAGTCGTCAGAAATCACTTCCAAGGGCAATGTACAAGATAACGTCGAGATTCACAGGGAAGAGAGCTGAAAGGAATGAGACAGTGTGGGAAGTGAAATATATCATAATGCACCAAAGATTAATCAATAAGTTAAAAAAAAAAATTGAACATCATACACAAATTCTCATATTTGACCCGCGTAACATGTGCCTTCATTAACTAGCCAAGTTATTCATGACCAAAACATATCATAAACCAAAGAGTCAATTATTTGCTAGTTGAACAGTATACCTCCATAAAAAAACACCCATTTTCCCCTGCACATTTTCCGCCCCTGTTAATTGTTGTTTGCTCCACTCGTGGCCTTTCTCCTTTTCGAAATTACTTAAGCCCACTTTTGTCTAGTTAGCCCCACTGAGAAATGGCCCAAATCTTTGCTACACATAACTGCCACCTCACAACTCGTTGTTGGTATGGGCTTTAGTAATCTCTGGAGAACGGCCCAAAATAGTTACGAAACCACCTTCCCCTGCACCCTTGATTCTTACTTTTTGTCAAATGACTTGTCCTTGCAAAGGTAAATTTGTCTTCATTCTCCCTACTTTTTTTCGCCACTATATTTGACATATCGCACCTCAACACGTCTTGCTTTTCATGCTCAAAACATTTTCCATACCTTTGACTCCTTTTGTCTTGCAACTTTTCTTCACTTACTCTTCACCTGAAGCAACCTTGTACAGAGTACAGACTATGAGC
Source organism: Glycine latifolia (assembly GCA_013407115.1). Lineage (NCBI taxonomy): Eukaryota > Viridiplantae > Streptophyta > Magnoliopsida > Fabales > Fabaceae > Glycine > Glycine latifolia. Next base: position 22,144,390 of record CM023943.1, read on the forward strand.
GAGGTCAATAAAAAACAAACTATAATTAAGTAGAGTTGTTGCACATTTCTTTACATTTCTACTATTTTTTGTGTGAAAATAAATTTGAGTAAAATTCAAAACTCTCCTTCTTTTTCACCCTATTAAGTATATTCCAAACAAAGTATGCGCGTTTGTTCTAAGATATAAAAACTTATTTTAAAAAATAAAGTTTAAAATATTACTTTCTCATATTTAGTATTAGTTCTGGAAAACTATTTTTAGGCATCGATAATTAAAATATTTATATTTATCGTACCTTTTATGTCCATGATAAAGGTAAATTTTTTATATTCTTGTAATAATAAAATTACTTTTTATAATAACTGTTTATTTTCATTTTATTTTTCTACATTCTTCTTCCACTTTTATTTTTAATTTAAAACTTTAAAATTTTAAATTCCTAAATTTTCATGATAAAAGTTTTTTCTTGCCTTTTTCTTGATCTATTTGATAAATTCTCACGGTCACAGGAGAAATTGAAGAACACTGCGCATAGCTCAAACACATAAAAGATAGTAGTATTTATCATAACAAACATGACAATTCTTGAAGATCAATGCAATCACATGACCGTACAATAACGCAAAGTAAGACATACCAATTGGGGAGATTTCTTCCACAAATTTCACTGCTTTCCCTTTTTCAAAAGGACAAATTCTACGTACCTTCAAAATTGGAAGGGTTTCAAAACCCTTACTATGTAAATCAACAATAATACAACACGTGTTTGATAATTAGTCATCGTCACATAATTTTGTTTAAATTATTTTTTTTAGTTTAAGCAAATGTTTTTAGATTAGATTGACTCCAGGTAAAAACCCAGACTCGAATGATGGGGGCCAATCATAAAAAAAATTCATCTAAAATATATATTTCATTAATTTATATGCAAAATATCCATAAAAATCAATTATTTAATATTTAAATAAGATTTCTTTTCAAAAAGATAAAATTACTATTGGTTTTATAACTTAAAAAAATTAGGAGATAAAAATTAATTGTATATTAATTAATAACTAAAATTTGATAGAATATAATATTTGAATAAATTTTTTAACAAAAATAAAGATACGATTGTTGTTGATTTTATGGTGTGAAAAAAGTCTATAGATAAAAATAATAATTAAAATATAATCTTCAAATAAAATTTCTTTAGAAAAAGATTAAATCACTATCGATTTTATAATTTAAAAAAACCAGGGATAAAAAATGTTTCAATAGTAACTAAAATTTGACAAAATAGAATATTTAAATAGGATTTCTGAAAAAACATAAGATTATGATTGGTTTTGATTTTGATAGTATATAACAACTAAAATTTAGCCAAATATAATTTTTAGATCAAATTTCTTTTAAAAAATAAATAATAATATACTATTTTATAGCCAAATTAGATGTCAACTTCAATGATTCCACGTTACTGTTGCTCATTAGAACATGCCTAGTACGTGCCTCACTTTATTGAAATTTTGTAGTTAACAAATTTAACGCATGCTACCATTTTCCTGTTGAAACTTTCGTAATGGCATATTCTATTGAATTTAAAATTTACAAAAAAGTCACGGGGCCATGCCCCCCAGTTTCACCCCTGATTGACTCCCTTTCTTTTGTTAAATCTTAGAAGAAGATTGAAATTACATGATGAACCTTTCATTGACCGTTGATTAAATCCTAAACACATAAAATCATAACCGATGTTAGTACATACTTGACATGGAATCAAATTCATTGATGGAGAGAATCACTTTTTGAAGTGGAAGTTATAACTATTAACTTTTAAAAATCACATCTAAAACATGAAAAATTATATCCGAAACATAAAACCAAACATGCTTTTAACTCACTGAAGAGCTACTAAGATTGCTTCCTATAGCAGCAACTCTTGCCTATCAAGTTGGCACAAGATTCAAGAGAATTAAAAACAGTAAGTTTTAAGAAAAGAAAACTTAAGAAATAAATCACATAAAACAATGTTGTGGGTCTAGTTTTCGCCAAAGCTCCCTCTCCAAGCCACTGATAAGCTAATTCTTTATGTCGTTGATCCTTTTAGTGTTTGGAGTTGTTGATTCAGTTAGTTTCAAGTCTTTCTTTATCATTAATTTTGTTGTTGTTGTTTCAGTTGTATTGTGGAGTAAATTTCTTAGATATTAATTTGTTGGTTGAAATTAGGATCATATAAGGTTGGATTCATAGATCCTTTTTCAGTTTAAACTATGAGGCCACATGGAGTTTACCTTGTGAAAAGCCTTTCTAGTGTTAATCTTAATCACCATGGGTAAGCAAATTTCATGGCAACCACTTAGTTGGGGTTCAACAACTCTCATGGGTTTAGGGTTCAATTTCGATCTCAATCAACTCCTAGATGTTTTTTCCAAGTTTCGACAAAATTAGGAATTAAGGTTTCATGTTTCAATATTATAAAATTAATTAATTGCTGGGGTTGTTAATAGTTTCTTAAAATTATGAAAATTCACGTCAAATTATAAGAGGTTAACTAAGACGCACATGTTCTAATATTTTATTTATTTTTCCAAATAATATATAATTCCCTAAAAAAAATCTTTATTTTCCTTCTCCAAACTTACACTACAAAACGTATCCCTAAGTAAGCGCGTTAAGTCATGACATGACTTTTTATCCCCCAATCACATTTTAGCGCATTTTTCAAGAAAAATTATGCTGTTTAAATAAAATTTAAGTTAGGCTATCTATAGACTACATTATAGCTAATAGAGTGAGGCATTTGACCAACAACATTCTTTTCGTAGTTAGATAATGACATTTAAGTTCTATGTAAAAATGTTAAGAGAAGGGATAAAGTTATATCAAAATTAACTTTAAGAAAATTACTTTTTATCTTTATTATTTATTTTTTTTAACTTAATCCATCTCAAATGCTAATTATAATTGATTAATAGTACAACAACCATTTTAACAATTTTGTGGATAGTTCACACTAACAAGGGATGTTACCAATTAGTCTTTGGAAACTGGGGTGCTTTCATTTCAAACAAATTTTTGTTGGAAAGCTTTCCGTTCAATGCTCGGTCCACTTTCCTAGCATGAGAATTAGTCGTACGAGCTGACTGAGCTACCCAAGGGGAGGCGAGTTCTAAAGAACAAGTGGGTGTATAAGATCAAGCAGGAGGAGAGCGGCAAGAGGCCGAGATTCAAAGCCCGGATTGTAGTGAAAGGCTGTAACCAGAAAAGGGGATAGACTTTGATGAGATATTCTCTCCTGTTGTGAAGATGATCTCGGTCCGGACTGTTTTAGCAATGACAGCTACTATGGACCTGGAGGTAGAACAGATGGATGTGAAAACGACATTTCTTCACAGTGAGCTGGAGGAAGAAATCTTCATGGAGCAACCTGAAGGGTTTGAGGCTCCAGGAAGTGAAGGCAAGGTATGCTGACTGAAGAAGAGTCTCTACGGCTTGAAGCAAGCACCTCGCCAGTGGTATAGAAAGTTTGATTCCTTCATGACCGACCACAAGTTCATGAAGACGAAGGCCGACCACTGTGTTTTTGTGAAGAGGTATGAGACTGGTGATTTCTTGATCTTGCTATTATACGTGGACGACATGCTGATAGTAGGACAAGACAAGGTGAAGATTTTCGCCCTGAAGGAGGCGTTGAAATCATCCTTCGCGATGAAGGACCTCGGTCCAGCAAAGCAGATCCTTGGGATGAAGATCATCCGGGATAAAAAGAAGAAGTTGCTGTGGCTAAGTCAGGAGAAATATGTTGAGAAGATCTTGAAGAGATTCAACATGGACAAAGCCAAGACAGTAAGCACCCCCATGGCCGGACATTTGAAGCTGAGTGAGAAGCAATGTCCGAGATCAGATGAAGACCGATAGGAGATAGAGAAGATCCCATACCAATCTGCAGTTGGAAGCTTGATGTATGTAATGGTTTGCACCAGACCCGACTTGGCATATGCAGTTGGAGTGGTAAGCCGGTATCTTTCAAACCCCGGCAAGGAGCACTGGGAAGCAGTGAAGTGGATCTTCAGATACCTCCGAGGTACAACCAAGATGTGTCTTCAATTTGGAGAAGGCGAGGCCGAGTTGCAAGGCTACTCGGATGCTGATCTAGGGGGAGATTCCGACTCAAGGAAGTCGACGACCGGATATTTGATGACCCTGGCTGGAGGGGCAATCTCGTGGCAGTCTAAACTGCAGAAGTGTGTGGCACTGTCAACAACTGAGGCCGAGTACATAGCCGCTACCAAGGCGTGCAAAGAGTTGTTGTGGATGAAGTGTTTTCTCCAGGAGCTCGGTCATAATTAGGACAAGTACGAGTTGAAGTGTGACAACCAGAGCGCCATTCATCTGGCGAGGAATTCAACGTATCACTCCCGCACCAAGCACATTGACGTGAGGCATCATTGGATATGGGATGCGGTGGAGGCTAGAAAGCTCACACTTGGGAAGGTGCACACAAGTCAGAATTGGTCTAACATGATGACAAAGCCGGTGCCAGCGATGAAGTTTGAAGATTGCTGTGAAGGAGCCGGGCTGATAACTCGGCATGATGAAGCCGAGGTGTGGAGGCCGGGCTGCAGAGTGAAGACCCCGGACCTCAGTGGAAGACCGGATTATGTTGGGTTGCCAATTCGTCGCATTGGAACGGAAGGGGGAGATTTGTTGGAAAGCTTTACGTTCAATGCTTGGTCCACTTTCGTAGGAATGGTGAAAAAGGAAAGTTGACTTTGGGCCCATTTCCTGAGGGCGGCAAGTTTTGGCCCAGTCACGTTTAGGGAACAGAAATCCCTAAACCTAATCCCTCTTTATAAATACTTCTTTTATAGATGGAGGAGGAGAGACCAAAAGTCCAGACCTTGAGACCACAGTGAAGAGAGAGTCTCCTGTGAGTGTTTCTCCGGCAAGAGGCTGTAGAGAGTGTGAGTTCCCTCCATTGTTGGTGAGGTTGAGCGTTACTCCGGCGTGTGGTCGTGGAGTGTTTTGTAACCATTATTATTGATAGTGGACTGTTTCTGGACAAGGTCCCGTCAGTTTTCCAGTTTCTGGTTTTCTCCCACGTAAAGCCATTGCTGTGTGTATTTATCTCTCCTGCTCTTTCTCATTTTGTTTTTTCACATTTCCGCATTTACTGTTTGATAATGGGTTGAGTTTGAGACTCCCTGTTTGTTGTTTCGTTGGTAGAGAAGGTGACGCGCACCATCGTTTTCCCAACAATTTTCTTATGTACAGTTTTTTTAAAATATAGAGTTTCTTAAATAGATACTTTTAGAAGAAAAAATATATATATTTACAATAATTCATGCATGATGCTTAATCAATTAAGTTAAATTTTCTTGATTTGATAACGTATACGCCCTCATGAGAGAGTATGCATAACATTCATTGAAAAGTTTTTAATTTCACCCAAATTAATTCCGGTAAATATTAAGGGACAATGGATAGACTGTACCTGAAATGGATTTTCCTAATTCTGAAACTTAAGAATTTAAGTTTAATCCATTCATCTTATGCGAGTAAAGTTTAATATTTTTGAAAAGTTTGAGTTAATTTAAACAATAAATTTAATTAGAATGCATTAATAGTATACAAGTTTTTTTTTCACTTTTATTGAATGCAATGACAGTGCATAAAAATTATAATCTTACAAATTTACATTGTAATAAGATTTTTACATAAATTAAAAAACCTATTTCTAAGTATGCCAGTTTTCATTGTATTATTTTCAAAATAATACAATGAAAATTCAATACTACTACAACCGTAATAATAATTAGTAGTGCAAAAAAATACTTTAATATAAAACAATTACAATGGTTTCTAAAAAACCGATTTAATTTGTGAGATAATGACATATATTAAAGTAAACATTCTATATTATTTGCTAAGGGGTCTAGCTTAGACTTAGTTAAGCAAAATTGGTCAAGCAGAGTGTATGCATGTTGTAAACTCTTTTGTATTGTGTTCAATTCCTATGATCTAAAAAATATTTTTTAAATTGGTTCTACATTTAACTAATCTCAAATGTCTTAGTTAAAAAAATCCATTATAAGTTTTTTGATTTCAATAACACATTCATATTTCATTCTCGCACCATTTTTAAAACCCCTTGTTCTCTAATTCCAAGACACATCAAGAAAATGACAATTAAAATGATATAACCCTCGATCTTCCTCTTATATAAGTATGACTCTAGTCTATATTTTCTCATTATACATCCCTCATTTTATTTTTCTAAATATTTGTATTCTTTATTGGTGTGTTTATCTTCCATTTAAAACTTCATCTTATGAGACGCACCTCTTTCTTGTAATGTTTTCAAACTCTAACCTTATTATTTCTTTGTTATATGTCTATGTTGGAGTAGTGTTTTTCAAGCTTCAAATAACCTATTTGAAGGAATAATAATTGTGTGTTAGAAGGGAAACGAAACATTGTCCTCAACTTGCTTAAAGAATTGTTTCTTCCACAGAGACAAACAAAGAGACTATACATGAGTCACATGCAAGTGCAAGTGCTTAGTCATAATGGAGTGAGGAAACACTAGCGACGGTAAAAGACAGGTAAACACAAATTTCTTCTTCACACATTTCCCTAAAAACTTAAATGTAAACAACTTATGGAGTGTCTTTAGAAAATGGGGCAGAGTCTGCGACATGTTTATTTCATCAAGGAGGAGTAAAGCGGCCAGAGGTATGGTTTTGTGAGATTTAGGGAAGAGGAGGATGAACCAGACCTGGAAAAAATGACTCCAAAATATTTGTATCGAAAATCTGTGAATGATTGGGAACAAACCAAGGCACGAACAATATGGTGCTGGAAGGGGTTCCGGGGGCGAGTGTCAGAGGTCAAGACAGGATACAGACTTGGTTTTAGGAAGGAAAGTTGGACGTATGCTCAAGAAACCAAAGTGTCACAACTCACCCACAACAAAACAACAGGGTGGTGACTAAGAATACAAGATCAATCACAATAAGGAAAACAAACGAGGAATGCTTGGGGAAGTGCTACGTGGCTATCTATCAAAAGTACGGCCAGTGATGAATACACAATAGGCATTCTTTCTCAATGGATTCTTCTCTATTAGAAATAGAATGTTGGGAAACAATATGGTGTTGCTATCTAGGGAGGAAGGGATAAATCTAGCTGAAGCGATCAACAACAACTTGGAATGGCTTGGAAAATGGTCTCAATCTTTTGAACCATGGAAACTACTTCTTGTACTTGGGAACAAAAATGTATGGTAAGAATCTCGTGTGTACCTCTACACTTCTGGAATGACGAGGGGTTTGCACAATTTGTGGGAACTGTCAGAAACTTATAAGTATGTTGTAGGAGACAAGGAACATGGATATTTTGGAATTTGCAATAGTTCTCATAAAAACCTCAATGTTGATGCTAATATTCTCTTATCAATGTTTTAGTGTTGAGGGGAAGCTGCTTAGTATAAGGATTATGGAGGAGGGTGGTATAGGGGATTTTAAATGTTGCATGGGTAAAGGATGCAACCAGGAAGTAGAAAAAAGGTTCATTGGAAGAAACCGTTGAAGGTGATTGGTCAGAGTTAGAGAACTCGATGTGGTCTAATGGTAGTAGGAGTGAAAGGGAGAGGAATTTTGACGGCCTAAGGGGTTCGACGGAGTTAGACAACAACAATCGGAGTCAACAAAAAGTACAACTGGAAGGAAAATTTGATTATCAAAGGATCTAAACGGCTAATAGCATGAGAGAGGTAAAGTGTGTACGAGAAGGCATGTTAAAAAATTGCATTAATGATGGAGAGATATCATCCAAGGTTGTCAAAGGTTGTAGTGGTGATCTAACTATACGAAAAGGAGTAGTCTCTCAACCTCCACAAAAGATACTAAGAGAATGAAAGAATGGTAGTATCAAGGAAGGTGCGGGAATGAGGGGGAGAACAACTAGTATACGGAATAGAAAGGATGAAGACAAGCGTGGTGTGATGGTGTCAGACATTAATGGCGAAGGCTTGGTAGTAGGGAAACAAACGCCGCACAAAGGAATAAACAAGAGGCATAAATGATGATATGGTGAAAATAGGAGGGAAGCGTCAAGAGATGGACTTGAATGAAGGATATGTTGGTGCACAGGGGGTGATATGCATGAATGGGCCACGTGATGTCGATCCACTATCGCATGAGGCGAAGGAAAGCATTGGACCTCATAAGTTTGGGGTTGGCTCTTCTACTTTGAGTTTCATTGACAGGCCTAGCGTGAATAAGTGTTTGGATCATGGGTTGGTTGCAATTAGCTACAATGGTAGAAATGTGGAGGAAAATAGTCAAATGTTCATTAACAAGGAACATCAACTAATACCAATTTTTCATGAAAACAAGGATGAAAAAAGGGTCTCACTTGGTGGGGGAACTGACGTCAAGGATGGATGAGACAAGGAGGAAGCCCATATATAATTACAGTTGCTCAAGATGACTATGTCTAACCTATAAGGGTCAAAAGTTGAATGGCCAATCAACAGTCGTAAAAAACATGGCATTGGATATTGTTGATCCACAAGCGGTAGCACAAATGATGGAGAAAGTGGTACCAATTAAGGAGTTTGATGACAACAACTACTGATAGGCCTTGGCTAGAGGTGGGAAGAGACTGCAAAATCTACGACAGAGAAAATGACAATAACAAATAAGAAGTGCAAGTTGAGGAAGGAAGGTATGTCCTTGTTAGAGCAATATAAGGAGGGGAAGGATATAAGGTGGGTGAAGAGTGATGCAGAGAAGGCTAAAAAAATTGCAATATTGCTAACCAAATTAGGGTGACATTCAAAGGTAGCAAGTAATAATTTACAAAGAAGATGATTCAATTAGAAGAACATGATTGCAAAGATGCGAACTCTAAGAAGGAAGGCAAGAAGATGAAACACGTTAGAAATTGTCCATGAAGCTTCTATCATACAATGTTATGGGACTCAGGAGTAAGGTTAAGTGAATGGCAACTAGACTTGGTTTGACCAAGATGGATTCTGTGCAAGACAAGATTTGTGGCTTTATTTGGGGGGACATGAATGTTGAATGGAGGCATGTTCCCACGATAAACCATGCAGGTGGTATCCTATGTTTATGGGAGGAAGGAAGTTTTCAACTCATTGATTGGAGGTTGGGTGTTGGTTTTTGCTTTTACAAGGAAAGTGGCAAGGTGGAAATGAAGTTATCAACTTAATCAATGCATATTTGTTAACTCCTTGGCAAGTGTATCAATTTTTCAAAGTAATACTAAAATGGTAAGATCGAGTGTCGAGTCCATAGAGACTTTGATTGTGCTCAGAGTTTGTATACTAAATTTTAAGCAACGAAATGACTAAAAGAGGATATTTTTCAGAATTAAAGTGCAAAAATGTAAACTTCAACAATGATAAAGGACATAAAAACATAGCAAGGTGTAAGAGACAAGAAAAACAAACACTTGGGTGTGGAAGTTGATATTTACTATAGATTTTTGTGGAAATGTTGGGTGTTTGGCCTACCAAAATTACTCTTGATGCAATGTTAAAGATTTTTCATCATTTAAAGTTATTCCAACTATTATTTTCATTAACTAAACTACTCTAACCATGATCACGCACGTGAAAGAGCTTAAATCACTTGATTTCACTCCTAATCCCTTAGAAAGCTAAATCAGTGCTTGCTTTAAGAATGAAGATACATAAATAAGACTAACTAACACCATTCCATCATTGGACATGGGTTACTTAGACATTTCTTCTAGTTCTTAGTGTAAAAAAAACATTTCCCAATGATTAAAACCTTATAACATATATGTATATAGATTATCAAACCATAAACAAAACAATAAACACATAAAGGAAGCAATAATACTAGAATAACATTAAATGGATAGTAAAAATCATTACATTACAGAGTCTTAGGTACCCAATCCCCCAACAATGAGTAACTTAGCCGCTTATAGTCATGAGAGGCTCAAAACAAGAGAATGAAACAAAGAAATGGAAGAAAAGAGCTCCCAAGTGGATATTTTTGCTTTAGATCATGCCCTAGATGAACCTTCTCCAAAAAGCACAATGTAACCTTTTATAATCTTCAAACGATGCACAATCATGCTTTGAAGATGACTGTGTGTTAACTCTGCATGTGCGCGTTGAGTGCACATGCAAAGTACAACAAGCTTAAGTGACCATGTGCTAAGCCTACAAGCACGCGCTTAGCGCCCATGCTCAATACAACTAGCTTCCAACTTGGCTTCACACGTTGAGCGTGCACTGGCGCGCTACTCTAATTCTTCTGTTCATGTATCCAAAAACTCTACAAAATAGAACAAAACATTATAAATTTACTAACTTTAGCATTCTTAAGATAAAAACTCAAAAGAATATAAATTCCTATCTTTTTAAGTCAAAAGAAGCATCAAAATAGAAGAAAATAGATAATTCTTATGTAATTTAAGTGCACAAACTAAGTATGCATAGTAATTATCAATATTCACCTTGTACGTTAGTTGAGAAGCGAATCTTATGGGAGGATATTAGTCATATTAGGAGGAATGTAGGTGATGGAGTATGGTGTGTGTTGGGTGATTTTAATGCGATGAGAAGCAAGAAAGAGAGAGTGGAAAGGATGAGGGATAACCAACACAGATGTAATGAAATGAGGGAATTCACACTTTCATTGATAGTATGGAGTTGGTGGATACACCTTTGGTAGGTCGATGCTTCACTTGGGTAAGACCCGGGGGAAATGTAATGAGTAGATTGGATAGATGCATGGTATCTTTGGGGTGGTTACATCTTTGGCCGCACTTAACATCCTATGTGCTCGATCGCTCCTTTTCTGATCATTGTCCTATTGTTTTAAAAAACAATAACCTTGATTGGGAGCCTCGACCTTTTAGAATTTCAACTATTAGGTAGAGGATCAAAGTTTTGTGGAATATGTTAAAAAGTTATATGCATCTCTCAATGTCGAAGGTTGGAGTGCTTACATATTCAAGGAAAAGCTTAAGATGTTGAAGAAAGAAATTAAGAATTTGAGTTTGGAGAAGTTTGGTGAGCCTACGGCAAGTATGGAGGGGTTGGTGGGCAATATCAATAAATTAGATTTGAAAGATGAGGTGGAAGGGCTATCTTTGGTGGTTGTGTGTGAGAGGGAAGAACTTATACACGAGGTTTGGAGGAAAGCTAAAACTCAAGAGTCTATTTTATACAAGAATGTAGTCGTGGCACTTGATATGCTTCTAGCATATAGTGTTTTTCAAGCTAAAAGAATCAAGAAATTAATAATAATTGAGAAATATATGCTAATATAAGTGAAAGTTTTCATTATTTTATCTTTATCACTTATTCTTTGAATTTTTTATAGCAGGAAACCAAGAAAAGAAGAAAAGAAAGAAAAATCAAGAAGCATATGGATTTCAAGATTTTGATTAAAGATTTCACAAAGATAGAAGATAAGAGAAGATTTTGATTAAAGATTTCACAAAGATAATAAAATATTTTGATTAAAGATTTCACAAAGATAATAGAAGATTTTGATAAAAGATAAGAGAAGATTTTCACACCCTAATTATAAATAGAGACTTAGGAGGCCAAAAGAAACACATTGACACAGAAACAGACTTGCACAACAAAAACAAGAAGGAGAAGCATTCTGGAGGGATTAAAGTTAGGTCAAGAAGATTGAGATTCAAGATTGAGGGGTTTGATTATTCTTCTTCTTCTTTAAGATTCTTGATCCACTTTTATCTATTTTTATCAAGGCTAGTGATATGCTGCAAGCATATCTAGTTTTTAGGATAGTTTTATTAGGAAAAATAGGTAGAAAATGTGAAATAAAGGCTACAATAAGATTTAAGTGAATTACTTTTGGGTTTTACCATAGATTATTGATATTTTGATGTTTAGAAGCAGAAAATAGCTGAAAAGAGGCAAAATAGAAGGTCAACCAAGACTGAAGACTCGCGCCATTCGCGCCAGATCCGCGCCATTCACGCCACAAGCACTGGAAGACCACGCCATTCGCGCCAGATTCACGCGATTCGCGTGAGAAGTACTGGAAGTTCGCGCGATCCGCGCGAGAACCCGCGCGACCCGCGCCGGCGCTACGATAAGTTACGTTTTTGGGCCAAAGTCATGGGCTTTTAGGTTTTCTTAAAGCTAAATATAAATACAACATTAGAGAATGAAAAGAGGAGGGGAGCAGAAGAGAATAACAGCTATTGAGGAGACAAAGGAAGAAAACAACAAGCTCAAGGAAGAAGAATATTGTAGAGGAAGACAAGATTGAAGGGGTGGTAACTTCCCAATCTAGATTCTTTCCCTTCCCTTCTTATTATTGTATGAGGCCAGACATCTCCATGTCTGGCTAATTCCTTTGTA
>CM023943.1:22157159-22179838 GCA_013407115.1 Glycine latifolia
ATTCTTATTAATTCTTAGTTTTATTATTTAATTTCATCACATCAAAATATTAAAACTCAATCTTATTAATTCTTCTTCATCCAATTTAAAGATAATAGTTGTGATAAATTTGGTGACTCAATCCTTATGGATACAATACTCTACTTATCAATTTATTACTTGGAACGATCGGTACACTTGCCGAATCCGCAACAAGTTTTTGGTGCCGTTGCCGGGGATTGAAAACGCTAATTTTATAGTGACTTTTGATCTTTAAGATTGGAATTCTTGTTATTACTAATCTGTTTTGTTTAGTTTATGCGAGGTATAGTTAATCCTGTGAATTTACAGTATGATCCAGAAATAGAGAAGGCTGCAAAAATGAACAAGAAGCTAGCCAAACAAAGACGGAAAGCAGAAAATTATAATTCACCACTTGAATTAGAATCAGAGATGGCTGGTAGAGTTAATAATCATCTAAGGCCTGAAGATGAATTGATGGAGGACATCCTTGCTCCATTATTCACCAGACCAACATCTAGTATTGTCAGGCCACCCATTGAAGCCAATCATTTCGACATTCATCCGTCTTTAATCAATTTGGTGGAACGAAGTCAGTTTGGTGGAGAAGATGATGAAGATCCACATGATTTTATTGACAGATTTCTGAGGATCTGTGACACCATTAGACATCAAGGAGTGACGGACGATGCAATCAGGCTTAGATTGTTTCCTTTTGCTGTTAAAGGAAAAGCTCTCCGGTGGCTAGATAGACAAACTTCAAATAGTATCACTACTTGGGAAGAGCTAGCTGCAAAATTTTTTGCACAATATTTTTCTATGGAAAAATATAATAAGTTGGTGAATGAGATTACTAACTTCACTCAGAATGGAAGAGAGACATTGTGTGCAGCTTGGAATCGTTTCCAAGAATTGATCAGAAAGTGCCCTCAATATGACATGCCAGTTGGGAAGAAAGTGCACATTTTCTTCAATGGAATGACACCTGAATCCAAACTAATTGTTAATGTCGCAGTTGGAGGCTCAATCAGATCAAAGACAGGAGCTCAAACTTTTGAGTTAATTGATTCTTTGGCCCGTAATGAAAATGAGAGTATTACAGCTCAGCCTAAGAGAGAAGTCATTCAATTAGGGAGCAGTGATGCGATGCTAGCTGAACAGAAGCTTTTATCACAGCAGTTGGCTAAGCTCAATGAGAAATTTGATAAGCTTCAAGTTTCTGCAGCTCAAGCTTTATCAATCAGAGCACAATCAGTTATATGTGACTATTGCCAAGGAGAGCACGAATCTAACGAATGTCCCACTCTGATAAGAGCAGATCCAGTTCAGGTAAATGGTGTTTGGCAAGATCAGAGACCTCAACAGAATTTTCAGAGAAATCAGAATTTTTCTATGGGGAATAATTTTCAGAGGAGTTTCCAAGGTGGAGGATTAGATTACAAATCTAATAATTATTTATAACCTCTACCTATTCCACCTAAGGAGCCATCTGAATTGGAGAAGGCTATGTTACAGCTGTCAAAGACTACTAATGAGCATATTCAAGCTACCAATGCATTCATTAATGAAACCAGAGCTCATCACAAAAATCAAGATGTTTCTATCCGGAATTTAGAAAATCAGATTGGTCAATTATCAAAGCAACTTGCAAAAAGACAGCAATGGCAGTTTCCTAGTGACACAGTAGTCAATCCAAGAGAGCAGGCTAAAGCAATCACCACAAGGAGAGGAATTGTAATCACACCTCAAGAGAAGACCAATACAGTGCAGAAAAAGGCCGGAGATGAAGCTGAAACAAATCAAAATGGTAAGCAGGAAGCAGAAGTGGAGACACAAGCACGCAAGGAAAAGGAGCCAGCTGTTGAAAATCCTAAGAAGGTAATGGATTTCTCTCGTTTTGAGAAACCACCGTATCCAATGAAGCTGAAGCAACAAGCTCAAAAGAAACAGTATGCTAAATTTTTAGAAATGTTTAAAAAATTACATGAATCAAAGTATTAAAAAATTTTAGATGTTGAAGAAAGAAATTTAGAATTTGAGTTTGGAGAAGTTTGGTGAGCCTACGGCAAGTATGGAGGGGTTGGTGGGCAATATCAATAAATTAGATTTGAAAGAGGAGGTGGAAGGGCTATCTTTGGTGGTTGTGTGTGAGAGGGAAGAACTTATACAAGAGGTTTGGAGGAAAGCTAAAACTCAAGAGTCTATTTTATACAAGAATGTAGTCGTGGCACTTCTCATAGATATGGCCGTGGTTCCAATGGGAAATGCCCATCGTGCAGAAATTGGAGGATGCTTTGGAGGGTTGGGAGCCAAAGGTGGGTGAAAAAGATGGTTGGTTCTTGGTTGTGGAAGAATAATGATGTGAAAACCTTCATTGTTAAAGAGGTTTATGCATCATTAATTACGGATGGGCTGGAGGATGTATGTTCATTTTTTAACCAAATATGGAACTTAGTTATTCCATCAAATGTTAAAGGGTTGTTGTGGAGGGTGGGACATAACAGGATTCAAACTAAAGATAACTTGAGGATAAGGAATGTACTACAAGATGGAACTAGTCTTAATTGTGTTTTCTGCAACCTAGGCATGGAATCTGCAAAGCACTTGTTGTTTGAATGTTGTTTCTCTCATGAAATTTGGCAAAGATGCTATGTATGGTTAGCGGAAATAAGGGTGTTACATGCGGAGTGTAAGGAGCATTTCGCTTAACATTTCAGAATTTTACGTGGGGCAAAGGCTGGACGTGTGGGGGGCTGTGTCAAGACGCTGAGGAGGTGTTAGATTATATTAAATATCAAGCCTGGAACTGGTGTAAGGCCTATGTGAAAGACTTTAAGCTATCATTGTATATATGGCACCTAGATTTACCCAGTTATCTTATGCAAATTCGTTAGTTAAGCTGTGGTCTGGGTCAAGTTGCTGTTAGATGTCACGTATTTGTGTTGTATTATGTGGATGAGTATCATTAGTTTTCAGGTATGTTTTGTGTCACCTAGGTACAAGGTTCATTACTTTTGAGTGGCTGTTATTGGTAGGCAGCTCTTGGACCTTGCTAAAACTAAAACTCTGTAATTCTCTGCTTGATCTCTGCACTTCTTGTGCCAAAGCCTTGCTATTAATATATTAATACTTTTTTGCTGTGCGAAAAAAAAAATGAGCCCCATGCCAAAAAATTGCTTGCACTTTATCTCTGTTTTTGTTTGATCTAATAATAGGAACACCAACTCTTTTCTACAAGTTAGCTTGTGTTGTCTCTTGTGCTTCACAAACTCTATTTGATTATAAATTTTCCACTTAGGTTATATGCACTCATCTTTGTTAAGGCTTTCTTGTGAAGCATGAGTGAAAGCTTTAAGAGAGATGAATCTATGTCTTCGACACACCCACACCCACACCCACGCACACACTCACTCTTAGAAGAAGAAGAAGAAATTGGTGTTGCTATTCAATAGCAAACATAAATAATAATAGCAATTTAAATTAAACTTAAACTGTATTATCTGGAAGAAATAAAAAATAAATTGAAGTATTAAATACAAAGGATGTCAAGTTAAATAATGAGGAATGAAATAACTGGTAAATATATAATTGTATATAAACAAGTATTCAAATTCATAATATAAGACTAGATGATTTGTTATTTATGAATAGGAATTTTGTTTTTACATTTACTTAGATTATTTCATATAAACTTAAAACTTTAGAAAAAATCTATTGTCCCAACTTATTTATATATTAATTGGTTTAAGCTAGGTTACATCAGGATTTAAATTCTCTCATGAGACATTACTCTCCAATGAAATTTTAATTGAAGAATTTAACTGAAAAAATCTAAGTGAAAATTCTGAGAGGATTCACTCTCATTAAATTGCCTTTGATTGATCACCTACTCTATTTCCTTCTCCTGTTGAGTTTTAACACAAACAATGTGATCCACAAAAGACGTTTGAAAAAACTTATGGCTAACTTTGATTTTACAAAAATAGTTTATAAGTTTCTTTTTTTGCGTTGATAAGTTTCTTTTAGCTTAATTAAATAATATTTTAAATAAATTTTATTAAAATAAAATTTTTTGACTCATCATTATAAATTTTATGATCAAGTTTATAATGCAAATTCTCACATAAAAGCTTATTTAATTAAGTTATTTATCTAAATCAACTTAAAATTTGATTACTGCAAATTTCCAAAACCGGCTTACACCGAAAGACAAACACCTATAAACATATCTTTTTTACCATAAAAAGCAATAAGTTATGGATATACCATAGGATAAGAAGCATTAAATTTTTATTTGGCAAATAAAATAGAAAATAATATCATTCTTCCGTCAGTTTGGTAAATAGAAGAGAAAGCAAAAGAGATATACGTACTGTTAACAACAATAGTAAAAATAATATATTTCCATAACAAAGCCAAAAAATACCTTTCATCTATTGTATACTAATTTAGTTGTTGCCTTAATGGAGTCCTTGTACGTAATTTACTCTGATTTCTGTCCATTCTTTTAAATTAACTATCCACTTTTCCACTGATACAGTTTCATGTACACATTTCTGTCTTTTTTTTTTTTATAATGGTAAATAGTGTATGAATATTTTTTTTATAAATCAAATGGAAATATGACTAGCCAGTTGCGAGATAGAAAATTTAATTGACTATCAGTGCAAGTCTATAAGCATTAAACTCAATCTTTATATGATAAAAGCTTACTTAATAAACATTTATTTGATTTATTTGTCTAAATACTCCCCAAATTTGGTTACCACAAATTTTCAAAACAAATTTACACCGAAAGACAAACATCTATAAACAGTTTTTTTATTTTAGTATTTTACATGAAAACAATAAATTACGGCTATACCTTAAAGTAAAAAAGCATTATTTTTTGTTTGGTACTTAAGTAGAAAATAATATCTTTCATCCGTTAGTTGGGTAATAAGAGAGAATATAAAAGGAGATACGAGTAAACACTAAAAAACAACAGTAAACAAAATATCAATAACAATAAATGCCAAATCAGTACCTTTCATCCGCCATATACTAATTTAGTTGTTACCTTAGTTGAGTCCTAGTTCGTTGATTTTTCATGTCTACTATTAAATTAACTATCCCCTTTTCATCGATACCGTTTGCATATACACATTCTTGGTAAATGAAATGCTACATTGTACCACAAAGAAAACTTTTGCTGTTTATACATTTATCTTTTGCTTTAGTTCCATTTCAGTGAAAATAAACTATAAATAAATAAAATAAATAGTAAAACAAAATGAATCTACACTCATATTTTATTTTAATTTATAAATTTATCTCAATTCATTTTCATTGTACTCTACCGGAACATAAATCGCGATTTGTTAGAATCAAGTGTTTTTGTGGGTTTTGTTAACAGGTTTCAATCAAAGAATAATTTAGGCGTGTTGTTGGTTGTTAACAGGGAGTAATCATAATTCATCAAGACCAGAAACTTATCATCTGATAATTTCTTACAAAATTCAATTTTTTTTTTCTTTTTCATTATGTTGGGGGGAAGCAAAATTGGAAGGAAATATTTCCAGGAAAATGTGTACAGGAAACAACTCTACTACACTCCTATAGAGCCTATATTAACCAACACTTGAGTTAATTTTTTTAAAAGAAAGAAAAAAAAAGTTATGAGAATTACATTTTTTGAAATTCAAGAAAATTATTTGCCAATGATTTTTATGATCATACCACAGCGGCTATGCCACTGTATCTTGGTCTTGTTCTGTCAGTCTCAGGTGAAAGGCCCTGTTCCATGGTCTTCCTCTTGTTATTGTTGGTGGCTTGTTGTAGTATTTGTTGCTGTTTTTCAATAGTTGGTTGTGGATGTGACTCTGACTCTGGCTGAAGATCTTGTAATTTTGGTGCTTGGTGATGCTCATTTTGAATGATGATTTGTTGTTGTTGTGGCTGTTGCTGTTGAACTTCTGAGTCTTCAAGCCTTTCTACCGTTTCTTGCTTTTGATCTTTGAACTTGGTTTTCTTCATGTGGGGTTTAAGCTTGTTCAAATCTGACAACCTCACAGGCTTCAAGAAAAATTCTTCGGCTCCTTCCTCCAAACATCTGTTTTGCCAGTTTCAGATATTAATCAGAATTTCACTTCATAAAAATGTTCACAGGTAAAAAAAAAATTAAATAAAGTACTGAAATATTTCTCCTTCTTACCTGTTAATCCTTGAAGGCTCATTTTCAGATGACATAATCACCACTGGTATGTTTCTCAAAGATGAAGATTCCTGAAATATAACATCAGAGAGAATACTACTAAGTTTTTTAGCCTGTTGGTTCCAGGTGGAACAAGTGAGCACATAATTTTCATAGATTCTCAAAACGATTTTTCACTCAAATCAAATCCAACAGCAACTAAAGTAGGACCTTTTGGAAAAGAAAGAAAAATCTTTCCATCACATATTGAACCTGATTTGTTTTTGGGTGGAAAACTAAAAAGCAGATGGCAAAATTATTCCAGGAGGATTATTAGACTTGATAATGAATTCTGTGGTGGTGAGTAAGGAAACTAAGTCCAACTTGACAACTTTAACCAACAACATCAAATTTGGAATGAATGCACACTTTCAAAATGGAAAGTTTCTCTACAGGGGTCTTTGTGAAAAGGGGAAAACAATATTGGCCACAAAAACTGAGAAGAAAAGTGGTGGAGAATAAAATGGTTAATAAAAGAGAGATGAGACAGGAATAGAAACCAAAGCAAAGCAAGAAGCATACCTTGATTTTCTTAAGCAAGTCATAGCCTGTCATGCCAGGCATCCAGTAATCTGTTATAACAAGATTCACCTCCACCTCCTATAACGACACAAAAATCCAAAAACAATCTCAGAATCCCAGGAAAAGAAACTGATCTGTGGCCAAAAATAAACACTGAACACAACACAACAAGTTGGTTAAAAAAAATTAATTTAAAAAAAAACACCTTTTATGCATTCTAACCGAAAAAACACACTATACCTGATGACTGTTGGGACAAACAGATGGTGTACTTGGGTTGCTCTCATCATTCTCACGCAACCCCAGAAACTCTAAAGCCTTGCTACCAGAATCAACTGTAGTAACTGCCATTGAGAAAAAAAGGGTTCTTATCAGACAAAATAGTAAATAAGAAAGAAAAAACATCAAACTTTTCCCTCAGATTTTGTTGTATTTTGGCCTAAAAGATTGCACCTTGATAGGAAGAGGTTCTGAGGAGCCTCTCAATGAGTTTCCTATCTATGTTGCTGTCATCAACAGCCAAGACATGAAACTGTGACTCTGCTGCAGCCATCCCCATTTGTGAAAAGGTGAAAAATTGGATTGAAGATTTTTCAAAAACAAAGAATTGGAAAAAAAAAGTCCGTTGGAAGAAAGGTTTATGTTTTGTGTTGTGTTATGATGAAGAAGAAGAGAAAGAGATGGGATTTTTGGAAGAGGAAGAGCTTTGTATTGAAATAAGACCCACCAAAATCCCCATCTCACAAAGCAAGATCCGACCAGATTTCATCCGAAATCTTGCAAATTTTCCAAGTTGATCTTAAATTACCGGGCAAGCAATGCGAAAAATTATTATAAGATAAAGGCTAGGAACAAATAATCAAATGAATAAAATAAAGGAAATAAATCTTAGTGAATATTTTTTAGGTTGTTGAGGGTTTGAGAGGGGAGGTGACCCTTTATTTATATATCTACATAACAACATAAGTGAGAGAAAATGGGTTGGGAAAAATTAGAAAATAGGAGGAAGGCAAAAGAGGAAAGAGAGGGAGAGGAGAGAGAAAGTGGGGCCCATAAAAATCCCTTCAAGAGATACAGGTGAGGTCAGCAATGGTGCCTTTTTATTTTCCCCTGGGTGTGAAATCATGTGGCGCTTACCATATCTTGGGCAGGTGGGGGAGAGTGGTGGCAAAGAGAGGCCAATTTCTTTTGATTCCCTTTTAAGATTTGCTTCCCATGCCCATCCATCTATCTAATTCATGCATCCTAACCATCTTTCATGTCATGCACATCCATCCACCACTCTTTTTTCTATGAGTCACTTACCCAACTAATTTTGTTTTATTCAAAGCCAAAAAAACAAATAAGGTAGTCACATAAATTTAAGATTTTTTTTGTTACTATTTTTTATTATTATTAATAGTTGAATGAGTTTTCACATAATTTATTTTGGTGGCTTGTTATATGAACAAAGTATCTATTAGTTATATCAATGATTATCTGACATTTTACTTAAAAAATTAAAATTTAATTTCTCTCAAATTAACTTAGCATACGTTTGTATTGTAATTTGGAATTACAACAGTTCAAAGTCTAATGCTCCTTCATCACAAAAGTAAAGAAGGAAATGCTTTTAAAAACAAAGGTTGGAGTTATTTGAACGACAATCCAAATATGTGTTTAAGTGTGTTTGAGAGGGTATATGTTATACACATTTCCTAAAATCAAATCAAGTGAATTCATTTGTATGGAAATAATAATTTATTTATTCTAAATAATAAAAAAGATAATATATACGTGCATTACATATCTTACTTATATGAATAAATCTTTCTTTCTCTTTAATATGTTCAAACTCATTAAACTGTTAACCTAAAACATAATAATATCAAAACCTCTATTTTATTTTTACCATATCAGCTTTCTAATAAATAATAAATAAATAAATAATACCCAATTCATGGGGGTCATGCTCAGCCTATACCATTTGTGTTTTTTTTTATAAGAAAATATTCATCAGAAGTTTGATTATAGAATTTTTTATATGCGATTTATCATTTATGTAGCTACAATACTTAAAAATTTGAACAAACTATGATTTATTTCAACTCCTTTTGCATATCAATGGAAGATGGTAATGAAAGGACTTTCATAAGTCATTGGCTGAATTTAGTAGCAATAAATTTGCCGCACATTTTAGTATTTAATTAATTTTTCGTTTGCATGCGTTTCAACGAACTCAAAGGAAGAAATATGTCTCTTAATATCCTTGAAGAAACATACTTGTTTAAGACTGTTCTAACAAAAAGACAAGCATATACTCGGAAATACAAAATTATAAATAAAACAGTAAACATGTTAACTTTTGTAATCTAAAAGCGATATATGTATTTTTTTTTTATTCTTCTAAAGATAAATAACCCTTATGCGGTAGTTTCAACTGTTATTATATTAATAAATTAAACGATGTCTAACCTAAAAAATCAATTTCTTAATTAACGAGTAAGAAAATATTTTAAAAAAATCTATAGACCCCAATAAAAGAAAACTAACAGTGAATGACAATTATTTTTCTAAACTTTCAATAGTAAGTTATAATATTCATATATACTTTTCTTACCGAAAAATATTTACACATATTATCATCATCATCTGTCTCTTCCTTTTTCTGGGTCATTGGTTTTTGTTTTTGGTTTGCCAAACCAAAATAGATATCTTACCCATTTCTTCAAATATGGTCATGATTGAAAACCGCGTTACGCTATCCTTGATATGAGAAATTATCTAGAATTATTTTGACTCTCTAGAAGTGAAAAAACTGTCATTAGCTATATATACGTGTATGTGTTATATCGAATTTGTTATATGATTAGTTTCAACATTTGTACAAAAATGTTTGCATATTTTTTTCTGCTATGAGATAGATGGTATGGACCTATTGATGTTTAAGGGAGAAAAAACGGGGCACATGCGAGAAAACGATAAAGTGAAAAGGCACTAACTAGTGGGCCAATTCACCTAAATCTTCTTATGTCTTCTCCCTCTTTTCTCCCATTCATTATGGCCACGCTTCACGACCAAGACTATGACTATGAAATTACTTTTGTTTTTCTTTTATTTTCATTCATGTTATTTTTATTTTTGAATTTAAGAGTCAAATGTTCATACCAATTTATGAAATTTTAAATGAAAGCATGATGGAATGTTCATCATTGATCATTCTGGCCCTTAACTTATTGCCCATCGTCCATGCTTGTTATTTTGTCGAAAGACCCAAGAAAGTTAGATGCATAATATTAAGGACGGAAATGATTTACATGAAAGAAAATAATTCTGTCCCAAATCAGCAACGTGGAAAACATAAATCTTTATTCACTATATCGATCGAGATTGACTTTATCTTTTATTTTCTTGTCAGATCTATAGGTATGTTCCGTTAGAGATAATCTTTTTCAAATTTCAACCATTTAGCTTGTGATGAATTTGATTTCTTTGGTTTCTTTTTTTCGTAAATATAAAACTCAATGTTAAACATTTTTTATAGATAAATTAGATACAAATATACTACCTAAACCAATCACTTTTATTCATAAATTGAGTTATAAGTTAACTAAATCTAATCCAATAAGGTATCATAGATTTGCTTATAAATTTATAAGGGAATTTCATAATTACATGTACCTTTGTCCTTGAAATTCTTTAACTATGTTATTGTGATACTACAAATAACTTTTTTTTTTTGTGAAAATAGAAGACTTTTTACTATGCATTCACTGTTATATATCTTTAATATGCACTCACTGTTATAAATCCAATAGCAAGATTCATAAAATCATACAAAATGATTCTTTTACAGTAACTTAAGGATGACATATATATGTGATGAAATCATGATAATGACTGCATATCGTCAGATTTAGTTCTCAATTCAAAATTACAAGTGAATACATAAAACAAAATGCATAAACCTTTGATTTCTTTGTTTGTTTGGATGGCTAAAACAATACATTGGGTACCGTTTTCAAAGGGAATTAGATTTATATTAATTGTTTAATTTGTAATTAAAATTGAATTGGTCTTCCATGTTTTTTAATTATCTTATTTAATTTGTATATTAGAATTCTAATTGTAGTTATGAATCTAATTTTAAAAACAAAGTTTATATTATATCTAGTCATTAGCTTAGACTTTAAAGATAAATCATATCTAAGTATAATTAATGTTGCAGTAAAAAAAAGTATAATTAATGTTATATTTTATTATTTCTCATCTTCATTGCTTTCGTATTTCATAAACCATTATCGTTTGTTTATAATTATTATGACAATTTCTTGATGACATTTAATCATGGTTTCCTTCAGTCTTTTTAATTTGACCACCGTTATTAGTGACGTCTTATAGTTTTAAATTTATTTCAGAATATATTTTTAACATGATAGAATTAAAATTAAAATTCGGATTTCTAAATATAGTTATATGAGAAAATAGCTAGGCTTTACATTGATATATAGTGCAAAATAGTTTTACAAACATGCTACAGTATCTTTTTTCTATAATTAATACTCAAAAGGTTATATTCACCGGATGAAGATACTTCGGTTCGTTCAGCATGTTTAATTAAGTTTAATTTTAAAAAAATGGTTTATTTATAAATTTTAAAAAATTATATTATATTTTTTGTTTTTTCAAATGTTTTTCTTTACAGATAATTCTATTTTAGATATGATATCGGATAATAAACATCAACACTTCTCTTAAGAATGAAATTCAAACTTTAATTCGTTAATTATAAAATACTAATTAAATCTTTTGACTAAACCCAACTCAATTGGTAATTAAGTTTTGATTATTAAAAAGTGAATCATGCATAGACAGTAAATATAATAAAGACCAAAGGTCAACGCTTATAAAAGCTATTATCATTAAATTAAACCTAGCCATACGCAAGCTTAGATCAGCAACCCTACTGAGAAAAAGAAGAGGAGCGGGGGGTCCTCCTTTCCGTTCAAGCTAAAGCCATATAAACATCTTCACATGCACTGTTCCATGAAATAGGGGACCAAAACTTTGAAGTTTTACTCGGCATTTGCTGCCATTGATGTTTAAAAAGTATCAACATACATTCATTAAAGTCATCGAAACCACTTGATGGGCGATTTATGGACAGTGTTTTTGGTTACACTAATTAATGAGAAGATTTAGTGCAGGAGAGCGAATCCTATACCATTATTGGTCTTGAAAGCAATAGTACTACTATTGGATTTCAAATCCTATTCCTTGAGCACGAAATTAATTAAATTTTACATTTTTCTTTCGTGAACCTCAGTTTGGCCAAGCTATTAAATGTATTATTGATGTGAGTGCTAGTAGATTTTAGTATGATAAAAAAAACTAAAATTTGAGAATTTAATGCTAATGTAGTGAGGATAAAAAAAAAACATTTGTATTTATCGGTCATTCTAATTAAAGAAAAATATACGACTACAAGTTTATTTATTTTTTATTTCGTTTTTCCATTCATTTTATTTGGCATCAAACAACAAGGTGCTGGTATTTTTAATTTTGGGTATGGAAAAAATCTTTGTCCAATTGTTTCAAATCTGTCTATTTGATTTGAGAGAAAATTAGATGAGACAAGTTGGAAAAGAGAAAATAAGAGAATTAGATCAACTAATTGCACTTGATTGTGAATAGAAAAATAGGAAGAGGAGGGGGGAAATGATAAAACATGAATAATTTTTTTCTTTCTTATCCCTAGAATAAAAAGAAAAAATTGTTCGAAATGGAATTAATCTATTTACTTATTATTATATTAAAAAATATTTCAAAACATGAAATAGATTAAAAATAAATTGACAGATATGTTAATTAAAAGTGAAAACAAAAAAGTAGAAAATAGAAAACAAAAATAAAATTAAACGGGCTATATTCCTCTCTCTCTCTCTCTCTATATATATATTTTTTTTAAAATGTAAAGTTAAATTTTTCTTCACCTCTAAAAAATGATAAAAGTAAAGCCTAGTAAAACTTGTCGATTAAAACACATCTCTTGCAATTCTATATGTTAATTCAACTTAATTATGGGTTTGGTTTATCGTTCCCTCATGCTTCTTGTTTCTTTCCTTTTTGATGAATGTTCTCTCTAGTTAACATTTGTGTCATATATATATATATATATATATATATATTATTTTATGTGATAACGATTGAAATTAAAATATCTAAAATTTTAAATTAAAATATAATATATTATCAAATCTCTAAATGATTAATCAAATAACAAATAAATTTATAAAGATCTTAATTAACTCATCATTATCATGATTATAGTTGTCATCATCATAACTATTGTTATAGCCAACACCATAATTGTCACCACCATCACTACCATCATCAACTGCCACCACCTCTATCACCATGAACTTCTTCGACGTTGTTGTCACCATCATGGTCACCGTTTCAGCCACCATTATAGCTGCCATGACCGTTGGTGGCGGTGGTGCCGACAACGACATCAACGACTATAATGGCAGTGAAGGTGGTGATGACTATGATGATGACGACGATTATGTCGATAACAGTGGTAATAATCATGTGATGGTGATGGGTTAACGATAATTATAATATTTTAGGACATGATTTTTTTAATGAATTTTTTAGAGATTTAAAGGTTATATTATATTTTTATTTTTATTTTTAAATATTTTAATCTTAATCGTCTATTATTTTTTCATAATATAATGGTTGTTATTAATTGTTCACATGTTCTCACATAATAAAGTATTCTCAAGAGTCGTATTATATATAGAGAGAGAGCACAACTCCCGTGAGAACACTATCTTAACATGAGAATGTGAACAACTAATAACAACTATCGGATCAAGATTAAAATATCTAATATTTCAAATTAAAATTTAGTATATCATTAAATTTCTAAAAGATTAACCAAACAACAAACAAAACTATAAAGATCTCAATTAAGTTAGTGATGGTGACAACAATGACAATAACAGTTATGGCGGCATAAGTGGTGACGACAGTGATGGTGGAAACAGCGACGATAACAATGGTCATGTTGGTGAAAGTGATGATAGTCATGGTGGTGGATTAATGATAACTGAGATATTTTAGGATGTGATTTGTTTGATGAATCTTTTAGAGATTTAATGGTTATATTAGATTTTAATTTTAATTGTTAAATATTTTAATCTCAATCGTCTATTAATTTTAATCATAATCTAATGGTTGTAATTAATTGTTCTCATATCTTCATGTAAGGAAGTGTTCTTAACGGAGTCGTATTTTATATATATAGATAGATAGATAGATAGATACACACAAACATACACACACATAAAGGAAGTATCATTTGAGAATAACTATCTTACTTGAGAATGATCAATCTCAATTAGATTAAAATGAAAGGTTAAGATTAAAATATTTTAAATTCAAATTAAAATTTTATTTAATAGTAAAATTTCTAAAAGATTTATCAAGCAGGAAATCAAATATTTTAATGATTTAATTTATTTCTTTTATAAAAAAAATTATGTCAAGATCGCCACCACAACTACTACTAATGTGATCGTTGTCATGATCATTGTCGTCATTACCAACATGATCTCCATTGTTGTCGCCGCTAGAGATCATGTTGGTGGTGACGACGATGGTCATAACGACGATCACAGTAGTGATAATTGTGGTTAAAGTAACAATGACAAGTCATGATGGTGATGGTGGTTGTATGGTGTCCATAGCAGTTGTGGTAGCAAAAGTTATGATAGTGGTGATAATCGTGATAGTAATAGGTTTAAGATATTTTAAGATGACAAATTAAATATATTTGATTTCTTATTTGATATATCTTTTAGAAATTTTATGATTAAATAAAGTTTTAATTTAAATTTAAAATATTTTAATATGACATTTCATTTTAATTTAATGATTAAGATTGATGATCATTCTCATTCTCACCTAAAATAATAATTTTTATTCTCACATAAAATAATAATTTTTATGTGAAACGGTTTCTCCGTATATTGTAATTCAACTTTCATTAACACTTGCCCAAAAGAACTTGACTTTGATCATCTTATGCTTGGATAATCTTGCCTAGTTTGACTCCCACCCGACCAACATATAGCGCTCATTACTTAAGGATATAGCAATTCCAATACCTTTACATTAAAAAGAAAAATCCTCGATCAGACTGGTAAAGTAAAACTACTAACTACTGGACTGTTCACCAAATAAGTACTCAACCTCTTCACTTGATGACCACCTCGGTTTAAATCTCAAACCTATCTACTTGTAAGCTCATCAAGAACCCAAATCTTGAAATCACTTAATTATCTCTAACCTGAACATGGACTTTGCATATAGAAAGCAATTGATATAACTTATAATCACAACCACTCCTCCGACGATAAAACACTATAGAGTTTGACGTTATTGAGTCACCAAACATGCTATCTATACAATCTTATAAATACCACCACAACCACTTTCATTTTATGTGTTTCTCTCGCACAAACTAGTTGTTACTTTATGGTATAATATTATCTTGAGTGTTAAAGTTTCTGCAAGTGGCATCCCTTACGATACCAAGAAAGCTATGGCATCCTAGCACTCTACTCGTGAAGTAGCCTATAACGAATAAAACAAAGCAATTACTAGCAGATGTTTAAAAGAGAAAAGATTTGATCTTTGAAGAAGTTTAGTAAATCATTAGTTTTTCTTGTTACAAAGTAAATAATTAGTTTCATTTACATTGTCGTTAACTAACTACATAAAATGTGTTTTTCTACATTATCTTCTAGATTTTAACATCACTCGAATTTTTATTTTGTAACTGTACACACTTTAAAAAAATGCATCACATACAAATTTGTTAAGAAAATTGTATATCTATTGACCAATATATAATGCTCATTGCTCAAGAGCATCATTTATATCAGTGATTAAAAAAAATAATGAGATAAAGGAATATTTAACAACTTTTCAGAAGTACGTAAAGTTGACTGCTGTTTAATTACAAATGAAAAATTTATAAATTTCCTAAGTAACTTATTTCGTGTAATTATAAACATAATATTATTCTTTATAGATGTAAATTGAAATAATTCTCGTTCACACAACACTAAAATCCTTTACTTATTTGGTAAAAGTTGCAAATGACGTATTCATATATGCTGTATTTTCTTAACACTATATATACTAAAAATCCCTTAAATATATATAGTAAAAACGGTAGTGCTATATATAAACAAATAGTAAAAGATAAAAGGAAAAACTAATAATCATAGTCTTCATAGACATTAGAATACATAAGAATTTTGAATGCAAAATTCCAAGTATAATACGAAATATGCAATTTTTACTTATACACTTGAAGTATTTGTAAAGTATTTTTTAAAAACAAAATATATTATTATATTAAATTAAAGTGATGGTGATATATGAATGCGTGGTGGGGCATAGGTATGGAAACTTACAAGACAAAAATCTTGGGAATCACATGTAATGTAATATAATGTAAGGCATATCAAACAAACAAACCAACTGTCTAATCCCAAATTTGATTCTCTCTTCATCCACGAACTCAACTACGTCTACAAATCTAAAAATAATAGGAGTAGAAGGGGGAAGAAGGTTCTGTTCCTAGAAGTACAACTACAACTTCTACACCATAATAACATAACATAACGTAATAGCACATATACATGTAACATGTATGTGTGGGCTAACCATGTAGTCTTGTAAACGCAATAATCATAACCTATTGCCCTTTGATTTTACCCATTTTGGTCGCTTTGGTAGACTTTGATTCCCCGACAAGCTTTGGTGTTTCAGCCATACTGTACAATCTGTCACGCAATTTTCTAAACAAAACTAGATAGACTACATCGTTATTTTTGTTAGACCCGACCTAAGCCAATGTCCAGCGAAGCAGATTCATGTTGCCATCTCATTTACTTTAATGTAACAACCCAATGTTATGCCGAAAAGGAATCGAAAATACTAATTGTTTTATTTGTTAGAGACCGATTCTTGCACAATTTATGATACATGTTTATTCCTTGCTTAGAAAAATTAGTGTCTTAAAAATATATTATATTCTGTCCTTTTTTCCCCCTCAAACGAGAGGATATGTACAACTCAATATGATATATGTATCCACGGATGATATCATGATTCAATTCCCTCTTGTCGAAACAAACCAACAACGAGGCATTGTCACTCAATCACCTTAAATTTTGAACTGATTGAAGGACGGTGGTGGGGTAAATTTTTTAAGAGAGAACTCAAATCCAAAACATTTAAGATTAAACAACTAACTGTTAGTTAATTTAATCAATTATTTTTTACTAATTACAATTTTCTTTATGAAAGATAATATATTTATGAGTCAATTAAGATTATTATAAACAGTAAAAATTATAAATATTTAATCTGGACACTCAAAATTTTAACTCAAGATATAAAAATTAAATATAATATCATAAGATTTATAATATTAACATATTTTATTCAATTAATTAATTGAATTAAATCTTCTTGGGTGGTGTCAGAATCAGAGTCACAGATTCACAGTGTAGTCCTAGTCCATTTGCATTGCAGCAAGCAGGGATATAGCATAGCAGGATGCAACAACCAATGGGTTACTTTCCATCATCACTTTGGTCCCTACCACTGCTTCTATAGGGTCTCTGCCATTTTTTACATGCCCATAGAGTCCCAGACCAAGATATCATTATCGGGATCCTGTCCACTGAAACGTTCCATTGTTATTTATGCCTATATATATGGCTATATGGATTCCCTTCCTTCTTCACAGGTCAGACACATTCCACACCCATTCTTCACCCACTCCACTTGGATTGAGTGATTTATTTCATATACTAGCGTTATTTTTATTTTACAACTCACCATAATTACATTGTGTTTGGACCCAAAAAAATGAATGAAAAGAAGTGAAACAGAACATAAAAGTAAAAAATAGGATTTTTGATTGAAGATAAAGATGATAAAAAAGAAAGAAAAAATTGAATTCAATAATGATTTAGTAAGAAAGAAAATAAAATAAAATTTATGCATTTACAAAAGTATTATTTTTTATTTTTTATTCATTATCATTATTATTCACCAATTGTAAACAGTGTGGTTGTCACCCAAACTCTTAATTAGTACATTAGTACACCTGTTGATGTTTAATCCCAGAATCAGGTTCTACCTACAACAAGGTAATATTACAATATGAGTTTAATACTTTAATAGTATGTACATGTTTGGAAATAATAGAGTTGTAATTTGATTTTTTTTTTCCTATTCTTATAAGTCAAGCTAAATATTAATGCTGAAAATGAAAATGCTAATATTTGAACAACTACTACCATAAACTTTTAACAGAAAAATTTAATAGAGTTAAATAAATGGCTTAAAAGGAGACTTTTGAAAATTTCATAAACAAATGCAATGAAAATGTTTTTGGAGGATTAAAATCTATATGGGTCATTATTTGGATGGCCAAAATCATATTTAGTCCATTTTTCGATATAATTTTTGTTCCTGTAAAATTTTATTTTATGATTTTAGTGACTGTCATTATTCATTGTTGACTTGTTAGAAATCTATTAGATAATAGACCTAACATTTCTTAAATAATAGAAACTAAAATAAGTTCCAATATAAGAAGAACCCATATCAAAATTTTGCACATTTATAGGGATTAATATCAAAAGTTTGTAATTTTATACGGAATAAAATATTTTTATAGGGACTAAAAGCATAAACGGGTATATTAAAATGGTCTAAAAATATATTTAAGAAAAAAAACTATTATGTATAATAAGATTAATGACTTTTATAATAATTATTTTAAAAATTATATCTATCATTATCTTTTATTTGTTAGGGCATGCTTATTAAATGAATAAAAAATGTTACATAAAAAGAGTAATGCACAAAGTAAATAAAATAGTAAATAATTTATATACAAATAGTGTAAAGGGTTTTCACATGACTATTTATTAGAAATTATTATCTATTGATTTTTATAATAATTATTTTAAAAATTATATCAATCATGATTTTGATTAGATGATAATATAAAATTTTCATAAGATGATAATATAAAATTTTCATATTAACGATGTCTAAAAATTTAATTTTGGTAAGATTTAATTTAAATTTATTATTTGTGTGTGTCCATATATTTATGAACTATCTATTAACATTTTAATTACATATTATCATTTTTTTTTTAAAATTACATATTATCATGTTATTGTACAATAATTGTACAATAAACATGTATGTCATATAATTTTAGTCACAATACATATTGTGATCAATTATGTGAATTAATTAAAGCGATATTGTTCTAACCTAATAAATGAGTTCGATTTTGCTTCTTGATTTGTAATTACATTAAATACCTTTAAAAAATTGTCATTTATAGTCGTATAGAGTAAGATTGCCTCCATTAGATGATAGATCTATAAATATAAAAAAATCATAAGTACTAAGTTTTAAATAAACTGTATATCCATAAATATGTAATTTTGTAATTAATATAAAATATATTTTAAAACAAAGATATTATTTGTTAAAATAAATTAATTGATAAATATTATATATAACTACATGCATTTTAATAGATTTAACTTTTTAATGAAAAATTAATAATTAGATTAATGAAATTTGTAGAACACACAAAAATATAAGAAGGTCGAATTGCATTTGAACATTTTTTGCAAAGCAGTTCTCAAACAACATATAGAATGTAGAACGATTGGATCGTCTTGTAAAGATATAAAAGACCTTTTTAGGAAACAAGTTCTCGAACAACAAATGATTTATACAATTAAATTTCCTAGTTAAAGACAGATAAAAATAACATAAAGGAAAGAAGAATGATATCAAAGTTATATTGATTCGTCTCACCTAAAGACTACGCCCACTCCTTGGTTTAATTTGCTGCTAAGAATTCTACAAACTGTCCAAACATTTTTACGAGTATTCTTTCTTCCTTACCTCTTCACACGCACAAGTTGTTTTTTTTCTTCTTACCCAGGCCTCTCTATGTTTTCAATAATTTCATAAATAAATGTTTAAGGATCGAAACGCTCACAAGGCTTTTGTCCCTGTAATTATCATTGATTTGACTTCGGTAAGGGCATCACAATACAAATTAAGATATAGCCTAAAGATTTTGCGTATATGAATAAAGAATATTCGTTAGTTTTCACAAAGGATCAACATTTGAGATTAGCAAACAAAAACATGTGCATTTACCTATTTTAAACCTCTAAGATAAAAATAAAATGATAGGGTTATCATTGTACGGTGCATTCATCGTATTGAAATATGAAAATATGTATATATGAAGGGATGAATTAAGGAGTTTTCAATATTGTTTTGTCAGTACTCGTGGATGGAGAGTATGAAAAGAAAGGCGGTGAAAATTAACAACATATATTGCATAGATCATAGATGGCCCTCTCCCACTTTCTTCCCTATTGTAAGGATTTATATATTGTATCATGGACCCCTCCATTAATTCATTTCTATCTTCCCAATACCTTTTTTTTTTTGTGTGAACATTTTCCCAATACCCTGGACAGTATACATTTCTTTTCCCTCACTCAAGTTACCGGTATTTTATGATTTATTGTTATTGTTTTGGATTGGGTTCAGAGTTTATTTTTTGCATAGCACGCCATTTCGATTTAAAGAAATAAACAAAGCTAATTTATTAATTAGTACGGTTGTTCAAAGTTTATATCATATTTTACATTTGTCAACAGTAAAATATATTTCAAGATGAAGTTACTATATTCTTAAATCCCAATCCACCCAAGATCATCATCCCTTGACTTAAGGAGAAGATAGCCTAGTTGTACAACTACCTTTAAAGCCACCTTATACACCATTAGTGAATGATTTAGAATAACACATTTAAGGTAGATGAATAATATGAATGGCTATGATACCCTGCAGTGATAATGTGGTAATTTCGCTGCAGAGGATTTGTTCCCCTATATTAGGAAAGTTTTCGTTACATATGGACTCTCATAAAATAGTTATTGACTTAAGCATTGCAATGTCTTTTACAAGTATCCATTTTTTGTTAATGACATCTCGATCGTGTCAAACTGTTGCACTATATATCATCATATATAAAATCGAATCTCAATCGACAAAAAAAATACACACACTTTTTTAAAAAAATACACTTCAATCAAATCGATACATAGTTCGGTCAAAATTTACATCCTTACCTCGGAGGCTCGGACACCACAATTATAATTTTCATCTTGTTTTTTTGTCTGTGACGTTATATTTCGAAATGAAAGGATAATGCACTCAAACATTAAGCATTACGGTTTGGAATTTGACATGAAAATTAAATTATAATTGTTAAAATAATGAATAAAAAAGGTGAGGATTAACTATTTTTAATGAGATTTTGTTTGTTATATTATTACTATTTTTAAGATCGGAAATACGTATCATGTTTTATCAATTGACTTGTAACGCAAAATATCAACCTTTTTGTACAGTATCACCAAAAACTTCAAGTTAATTTATACGACGTGTTCAAGAGCTTTTATTGACGTGACTAGACATGGTGGACCAATCACGTATCATACATACATACATAATGCATCAATGAAATGGAAAATAAAATGACTAATTAATAAGAATAAGATGTGCCGTCTCAATTAGCTATAACATATATAATTATTACAAACCACGCTCGTGTTTGAGATTTCATTATCACGACATGATGTTATACGACGAACGGTGTCGACAAAACATGTATGCCACCTAGTTTTAAACTTTAGGTTGCTTATGAGACTCATATTTTTAGGTTTAAAATTCTGATTGTTTTCATGTGGAACATTGCACCGTGGGGGGAGGGGGCATTTTATAAGAGCAATATTAAAACAATATTAAAGATCTGAAGAGTTTTAAAATTTAAAGAAATGAATAGATAAAAGATTTATGCTCAGAATGATATTTGAGCAGGTGTAACTAATTATAGTATCATTAAGTTAACGATGTTAATGGAATAGTTAATTTTGTTTAAAGCCGGATACATTGAATGGTCCAACCAATTAATTGAATAGTTTAAGAGATCCGGTTGTACTTTGAGATCTCTTTTAGAAAAGGTATAAAAATACTCAATCCAAAGATTGTAACACATGAATTCAATATTAAATTATATATTATTACACATAAAATTAGTTCTAAAGTATATATCATGGGCATATGATCATGCACACACCATTCCAAACCCCAAGGTACCTAAAATATATTTCAATTAAGTATAAAGCCAAATACCAATTAATTAGGAAATCTCAAGATATGGTTAGTTATACATCGCTATTAGGCATATTATTATAGGAGAGTGATTCAATTACTCGTTGGATGCTGCTAATCAATTTTGGACCACGAGGCAAATGTATAAAAATATTGTTATGAAGTATGTCAAGGTGAGAGATGAGCATAAAGTTTTTTTTCTCTTTGTTTCTGGCTTAAAGTTCATTTCTGTTTTAAGTGTCCTTTTCATTTCTCTTCCCTTGATCCTTTTTCGTTGTCTTGTTCTGGCATGTGATTAGAAAAATTAATAAAATTATTTTGACATAATTATTCTAAAAAAGTTGTTAGAAGAATATAATTATTGTGCATTGTACATGCAATACAATCTAAAGGAGGAAAATATTTACCACTTCTAAAGCTCTTCAGATCGAGACATCGAGCTCGATAATCTTCAAGAAAATGATTCAATTATATATTTATATGCAACTGGGATCAATAATAAGCACAAATTTGTATAATTAAATTTATTTAACGAGATCAAACATTAAGACTGGTCTTATAACTAGCAGATAATAATAATAATAATAATAATAATAATAATAATAATAATAATAATAAT
>CM023943.1:22179848-22193751 GCA_013407115.1 Glycine latifolia
GTGAATAAATGGTTCGCCAAAATACAAAGATTATTTAACCTTGCAAATACAAATTTGGTGTTTAGTGGTTGCAAATTTGGCTTTAATGCTTCATATAGAAGATTCTCTTTAAAAGTATATTTGTTGGTTACAGTCTATAGTAGTTCATGGTCTAGCTAGTTAACGTCTAATTAAATTTATTAATGTTGACTATGGAACGGTCATATGAATACATTAATTTAATAATAAAGTATAAAATGGAAAAGAAATAAAAATTAACATTTGATTTTGTACAGTTGTTATTTTAATACTTTCTTTATTTCAAATTATTTAAGGTAATACTTGCATCTGAAAACAATTATTAAATATATCAATTATAATGATAAACAGACTTTCTTGAACCAAAATGTCCATAACAAAGTTTTTTTTTTTTTTTTGCGTTTACCATGTTATAAGTTCAAAGTAATGTTATATTGTCTTAATAAAAGAGATATGAGTTTAGTTAACTTGAACCAATGTAATATAATGTTGGTCTTAACAAAAGAGTTTGATCAGAATAAAAAAAGAGAGTTTAAATACAGTTTTATAAATTAGTTTTAAATTCTTAAATCATATATAATTCCAAATGAAACGATAATGATTTGAGTTGCATTTTAGATTATTTTAAATATGAGAATCGATGCATGTATTAACCTAATAGATTATTATAAAATTCAGTTTTTGTTCTTAAACGTCATAACATTTTTTTTGGTGGATAAAAAAAAGTGAATGAAAGTAGAGATCTTACTAAGTGATCAATTAGGTTTTTCATAAAAATTAATTATTGACAAAATTAATAAATATTTCACATCAATATTATGATATAAAAAAATGACTTTACCATTATTTTACCTATTTTATTTTAAAAACTCAAATTATTAAGGCTTTAACGATGTTTTTAATCCTCAAATTTGAGACTATGCCTTTTTAAGTCTCTCAAATTAAAATTTATAACTTTTTATTCCCCAAATTCGTGAAATACTTTTTTAGTTCCTTTTGATTATTTTCGATAATTTGGATGCATAATTTTTGGTGATTTGACTTCAAGAGAAATTAAAAAAATATATATTTTACAAATTTGAAGAACTAAAAAAGTACAAATTTTAATTTGGAGGACTAAAAAGTAAAACTCCCAAATTTGATGGACTTAAAATATATTTAAGTTAATTATTAATATTTTCAATTTTTATTTATAAGGTAAATTGAAGTGTATTGACATTTTTTAGTACCTACCTTTCTAACAATGCAGATAAAAAAAGGTAGATTAATCAGACTGTTTCAAACTTTACTTGTCAATGGCTCAATGACTAATTTTGCAAGAACACATCAAATATCATTAAGATGTGGCGACAAGGCATCGCACTGCATCTCTAACATGTTGGACATACATAACAAGATTGCAGACCTACAAAAGCGTGACCTTTAAGACCAAATCTGAGAAGAAAGTGTATACGAAGTTGCCAAAGTACATCACTAATTATAAATAAAGGAGAATTACATTACTTTTGTCATTTTCATGGTTAATCATATTTAAGGGAGAACACATTAACAATAACTTGAGCTTAGGATATTTCATTCTTTCTTTGATATTTTCTGACGTGAACACTTATTATTTCTTTTTAATTTTTGCTTATCACATCATATAATTTAAGTTTGATTTTTGTATGAGTGTTTTTAGGATATTAATTAAAAAAATAAAATAAATTTTTTATTAAAATGTGTGAAATTATATTATTCATAATGTTTTTAGGTTCTTTTATGATCCTTTCAATAAATCATTTTAATTTCTTAATAAATATTCTAAGTATCTAATTAATATTTACCTTTAAGTTTTTCACAGTTATTTCAGAAAAAAAAAACCTTAAAGTAATTTACCTGTAAAATTAAAGCCATATTCCTGAGTCTGAAGAATAGTCTTGGCGCACTCTGTGGCAAAGTCAAGTAGAAAGACCAATTAGATTATAGAAGGAAACAATTTGCAACGAGTGACGTGGTCATAGACATTAGACATGGATTAATTGGTCCCTTCCCTTGCCAATATCTATTAATTTATTTCTCTCTCTAATTCCTAGAAGGAAAGAAAATGATTTTTCTTTGGTTTTTTTTTATCATGAAGGTGCCTTTTTTTTAAATTACCAAATGGGGTAATTTTTAAAAAATTATCAATTGTGGATAAGTCGTGTCATGTGATACGACTCTATTTTTTTTTTAAATTTCACTAAGAAGTCGTAAATCTTGTCGTCCACGTACTTTTTTACTCCCTTACAAATAAAAGTTTGTTATCAAGAGCTCGATACAAAGAGAGATAGAGGTTGACCAAAACTTACATGGGAAAAGGTAGTGAAACAAGACCTAATAGAGTGTGATATAGATTAACGGACGGTATATCTTAAAATAGAGTGGAGAAAAACTATAAACTTGGTGGAGAGTTAAACTCATTAGTAGTTCTATGTTCCAGTTGTTTCTCTTGTCTTAGTTCTTTTCCTCTTCTTTTCTTCCTTTTTTTATTTTATTTTAGCTTATTTTTTCTCTCTTTATTTTATTTTCGATTTATCATTGAGTTCATATATCACCAACCCCAATTAACTTGGGTTAAAGGTGTTGTTGATGTTAATGTTCTTTTTTTTTGGTTTTTTTTGTTTGTTACTACAATATTTTATCGCAAATAGTATTAGCGACTGAAATAACGATCAAAATTAGTGTCACAAAATAAATAAAAAAGAAACATAGTTTAGAACTCGTAAATGTGGTTATGACTTTAAAATCGTAACCACATCTACGACTTCTGAGCGTAATTTTTTTTAAAAAAAAAAAAGAGTTGTACCACGCAGCACAACTTCTGACTCAAAAGTTGTGTCACGTGGCACGACTAATCCCAAATGATAATTTTTTTGAAAATTATCCCATTTAGTAATTAAAAAAAAAAAAGACCCCTTCAAAAAGCCTTTTTCTTTCTTTCTTAGAGAAAGTGGTGATTGTTGCCGGGCATTTAGGGTGAGTTCAGTCAGATGATGCTTTTAGAAAAGAAAGCACACTAAAAACCATGATAACCAGGACCCTTGGGACTGCCCAGTTTCATGTCCTTTATCTCTCAACTAACCAAACATTCCAATTCCCCTCTCCCTATAGTCCCTACGTCCACTATTGCTGTTTCGCCAAGCGGCATAAAATATATACTTGTGCCAATTTAATTTCTTATCAAATATCTTATTTTTGGTATTGAATTTTCTGATGTCATAATTTATTTCCATTATTTCTTGTAGAATGTGTTTGTTTGAAGGAAAAAAAAAGTAAAAATAAGAAATGAATAATAAAATTATGTAAGACTTACACTTTTATATTTTACTTTAATTTTAAAAAATTATCTCAATTTCTTTTTTCTCTCTCAAACAGAGTAGTGATTTACTATATGAGTAAAAGGATTATATATTGAGAGTTTAAAATAATTTTATACTATTATTTAATTACAAATAATCATCATGTATGATAAGTTTATTATTTTTTACAAAACTACCTTAAAATTATATAAATATGATTTGCGATTGAATAATAATATAAAATAATTTTACACCATTCTCTATTAAAAATTTAAAATATTAAACTCTTACTATTTTTAACAATATTTGTATATTCATATAATTTATATATATATATATATATATATTCACAAACTTATTATAATAAAAAGTAATAACGAATATTATATTAAAAATTGATATATTACTTTTTAAAATGGATAAATAAATAAATAAAACAAAAGGAGTAATTATTTGCTTATTTGAGTCCAACGTAGGATTACACAATGTAAACAAACGGTATAACTTATATGTATGATATTCACATATAAAATAAACAAGTTTATCGGTGCTTTGAATTTATAGTTGAAACAGTTAATGTATTGCAGAGCAAATAACTTTTTTTTCTTTCTAAAGAAAAAAAATCATTAAATATATTTTTAATTTTCAGATAAGCTATATGTTGCTCGTTTAATTAGTGCTTTTGGTGAACCTGAAAAAACAAAATGCAGAATAAACAATAATTGATGATACATATATTTAAGAAAAAATTATAATGTTCAAAGGTCTTAGAATTTTTTATTATGAAAGTAGTATTTGATTTAGCTATTTTACATACCTCTTTACCAGATGTTTCTGTAACTAGTTTTTATAGATATATAAAAAAAATACCTTTTAGATTTATATTTAATACAAATTACTTTATTTTTGTTAAAATAAACTTATATTTGACTCAACTTTTTCTTTTTAAAACACTTTTCTTTTTAAAGAAAAGTCTAAAAAGAGTTAAATTAACTGTTATTTAGAATAGTATCTAGTCTAATCTTTTGGGTTTTTTCTCTTTAAAGTAAAAGCCCTCTAATTGGCTTTTACACAAGTCTTATCCCTGGAGGCTCCTGTTCATTAAAAAAAACTACTTTTATTTTAAAGAAATGTTTTAGAATTGAGAATGCAATTTTAAAATTGTTTAACCAATAATTTGTTAAGAAGTTTCATGTAAAGTGGAAGCTATTTTCTCATTTACTTAAAATAATATTAAACATATTTTTTATTTATAAATTGAGTCATAATTTTGACTTTTACAGAAGTTACTAAAACAAACTTTTAAAATAATTAGAAATTTGATTATAGACTTAGTTATATTTGTTATTTTATTTAAAATATTTATAAAATTATACGATAAATTTATGTTAATAAATTAAGAAAAATATTTTAATTGCGTTAAGTTTAAATTTTTTGGTAATTTCAAAAGGCAAAATAAAAAATAATTCAAAATTCTCTACATGTGACAAGAAAAAAAAATACTAACTATCAAATTCTCTAATAATAGATATTTTTTCTTCTTAGCATAATCATGCAATATTAGCTAATCATAAAAAATATTAATTATAATAAATACTTAAAGAAGTGATATTTTGTTTAAATATGATATCAGAGTTCTATTAAAGATTTCTAATGAATTATATTATATTATATTATATATCATAGCATGCTAAAATTAATATAAGATAAGATAAAATAAAATTCCAAATAAAAACATTTAATTATGTTGTAAAATTATATATTTAAAGAACCAAATGATATAATATAATATGTGCAATTGTAGTAGTACATCATATTTTATTTTTTAAAAAATTATAAAAAATAATAATTTTATATATAATTCAATTATTAAAAATATTATATAGTAAAAAGATTTATACACCAGAATTTTATATCAATTATGCATAATAAAAATATTCATACAATTTTAAATGAGTTTACTATTTCAATATTAAAACCATATAAATAGATTTATTTTAAAAATACATATTCTAATTGTTCTATATAATTTTTAAAATAATAATAATATGTTAAAAAAATGAATATAAGAAGAGAACTATTAAAAAAATATGCATAAGAAAAGTATAAAAGGAAATACATTGTACTATAATTAATAGTAAAGTTTTTCCAAATTTGATAATCACAGAAAAAAATTTATTTTGAAAGCTTGATAGTTATCAATAGTTTTCTTTGAATCATTTATATTATATATATATATATATATATATATATATATATATATATATAATTGAGAAGATATTGTATCCTTCTAATCTAATGTGGATTGAGTCTTTAGGTTGTTTCTCGACTAATTATTTGATCACTAATAGACTATAGTCAAGTCAATCACTTATTATTTCATGGTTGTATTAGATGATCACGACTCATAAACCTAGCATAATTATTCAAGATGTGGATCTAAAAATCTTATAATAACGATTGAATCAAATATAAAAGGTGATCTCAAAAATATTTACACATTATATATATACATATACATATATATAATAATAATAATAATAATAATAATAATAATAATAACTTAACTTTTTAGTTCCGAAAAGAGACAGATTACACACATACATACTTAAAATATGCTTCTAACCAAGTCTCCTAATAGAAACCTATACTAGAATAGTTACAAATATAGATATACTGTACAATTTAACACGCATACAAGGCTCACAAATTTAAGTTACTTAAATTTGGCACATTGCTTCTTTCCAGCCTAGATAAATTATAAAATTAGATACCGGACACAACCAACAAGCTAACCATTTCTTTTTTGCTCGCCATGCGGAAGTTAGCAACCAATTCTCAGACTTTGCGGTTCATGTACCGTATCTACTTTAACTTAACAATTATGGATTTTCGGAGTACTTTAAGGATCCATGTGTGTGATTAATTTGTTTAAGTATATGTATAGATGTAAAACAAATACTCATAACAATAATTAGCCAAAAGAAACCCTGTCCTTAAGGAGACTTGTTCGGGCAACGTGGCTGTTTCGGTTGTCCCTCTGGAATGTCGTAGGGACATGTTCAGTCCTGAAACTTTTTTCTTTTTTTCGTTGGTTTTGGTTTTGGAATCGCATGCATTCGAGTATGGGATTCAAGCATGTCAATTTTTTCCATAAATGATTTTAATTTTGAGAAGAAAAAAAAAAGAATATTTTTCCTAACAAAGTAATGAACAAGTATGTAAAAAAAATGCAGATTGGCGATACTTCTCTGTTTACCTTTAATAACGTGACCTTAGATTGAAAACTGGAAAGTGGTCCTCAAAAGAAAAAGATCATTAAATATCATTGAGATATGTATTTAAATAAATTAACATTAAGTATAGATTTTATATTAGTTGAAATGTGTATTAGAATGAATTAATTTAATAATTTTAGTCCATTGAAGAGGGAATAAATTTAGTTGAAATGAGGCTCTTTACAATCTCCGGACACTCTGTAAAAAGAAAAGTGAAAAAGTGCCAATCGACAAAACTATCTCTAAATATGTT
Source organism: Glycine latifolia (assembly GCA_013407115.1). Classification (NCBI taxonomy): domain Eukaryota; kingdom Viridiplantae; phylum Streptophyta; class Magnoliopsida; order Fabales; family Fabaceae; genus Glycine; species Glycine latifolia. Next base: position 22,186,715 of record CM023943.1, read on the forward strand.
AGGACAAAGGAAAAAGGGAGTTTGATATTTTTATTTTGAATAAATACTTTTCTTAGATTAAGAATTATATTTTTTAAATAAAAATTTTATAATATAATCTTTCAATCATAGTTATTTACAACTATCATTCAGCAAAAAAAAGTTATTACAACTACTTTTATAATATTTACTATTTTATATTCTATTTTCTTTTTGTTTCAAATCATAATGCAACTAATTTAAGGCCTCTTTCTTAAAGTTTTTTTTTAATCAAATAAGAAGCTTTTACATTTTTAATGTATTTTTCTAAACTCTTTTTTTTAAATAAAATTATATGCTTCTTCAAAAACTACTTTTTTAATAATTACTTTTCTTAACGTGTATTTGATTTTACTTATTTTAAAAAGAATGTCCGCTTATTTTTTCCTGCTTTATGAGAGATTTTTTTTTTAAAAAACGTAACTATTACTCTAAAAACTATATTATAGACATGCGTTAAAATACCATAATAATTATAATAGTAAGAATGTGCCAATCATTTTAAATTTAAATTTTATATTATATTTTTTATATAATTTTTAATTATCTATACTACCAAACAATAGAAAACATTCTATAAATAAAAAAAAGAAAACAAGTTCTCTTCTAATTCCCCCCTTCTTTCTCTTATTTCAAACAATATAAGACATAAATGTTCTTCTTTCGTCTTATTTTCTCCATTACTGATTTCAACCCCCAATTTTGAATAAAGTGGTACGGTTTTGTAATAATATAAACAATAAATTTCAAAGAAAATAATAATTTTTTGAAGAAAATTTTAGAAACAAATAGTTATTTCTCCAAAAACATTTGATGGGTTATAGATAGGGGTGTTCGCGGATCGGTTCGGATCGGTTTTGGTCAAATTTAGGACCCAACCCAATCAAATTTGATCGGTTCGGTTCGGTTCGGTTTTCAGAAAAAAAAAATGAAACCCAACCCAACCCAACCCGTTCATGAACAGTTCGGTTCGGTTCGGATCACCGGGTTACCCATTTAATTTTTTTTAGAACTACTATTTTATCACAATTCTTTCAAATATCTCATACAATTAACACAATATTATCAAATGTATGAAAGTAGTAAAATTGATTCATTTAATACCATCAACATAATATTATAAAATAGACTTATAATATAAATTAAAACAAAATATTTGTGAACAATATTTACTATAATAGTCTACCCTTACACAACAATTATCCCAGTTGGTATCCTTGTTTCCGAGCAAAAAGCTCTAGTCTAAATTCACTAAGAATAGAGATAGACTGATATCCTTGTTTCCCAATCAGACTGGTATCCTAGTCTCCCAGCCAGAAGTTGCATGTCTCAATTCATCAAGAACAGAGACAAAACTGGTATCCTAGTTCCCAGCTGCGACCTTTTTCAAAGTCAAGAAGAAGAATACAATAAGATAGTTACATTTACGCTTATATTCCTTAAGCAAATAGGTATCTTTAAATCAGTTGAAGAATCAAACTTGTCAAACGCTTCTATATGATCTTACAACAATTCTCTCAATGATGCAAACATAAACTCTCTAATACTCTAATATTATTTGGAATGGAATGCATACATGAACACCAAAATATGTTTCTATTTATACTAATTTAAAGATATGATTTTAACCAATTTTTGAATGCAATCCTAAATATATTCTATCATATTATCCAATATAATCTTAAAGATATTCTATTATATTATGCAATGCAATCTTAAAAATATTCTATCCTATTTTTTAATGCAATATAAAAAAATATCCTATCTTATTTTTGAATGCAATCTTAACCATTTATAATATCTTACTTTTTTTTTATTGTCAAATTATTTTTTTTAATTTTTAATATATATATATATATATATATATATATATATATAATAAAATTTATATTACTATTACGGGTTCACGGATCGGGTCATCGGATCAACGGATCTGTAAATCTAAACCCGTGACCCAACCCATACATGAACGGTTTTGATCAGTTCGGTTCGGTTTTGACCCAAATATATAAATGACCCAACCCAAACTGTTCAGATCGGTTCGGATCGGTTCGGGTTCACGGGTGACCCGTACCCGTGAACACCCCTAGTTATAGACTTGTAAACTGAAGGATGGGCTTTAAATGGATCATAGTGATGGCCCCTGGTTGCTAAATTTCACATTAGCATTAGGTTGAGGGGCTCTACTATTCACACCTTCAAAATTGCTATTTAAACCCCAATTACGTAAAATTATCCATATATCCCCACTCCTTCTCCTACCCCGCCTTCAATCTCATTTCTCCCCCGGCCCCGTTTTTCCCTTCCGTCAAAAACATTTATTTCATTGGATACTACTAATCCATTATAAAAATGTACCATTGGATACCACTCCATTTTATTATTTACTTTATAATATAAACAATTGCACAAACTTATTTCATTATGTATGTTTTGGAGTAAATTTGGGCTTTGCAGTACATTCTTGAGCTAATGTCATGGGTTGGTCCACAACTTCACAAGTCGGTGACCCACTTCCAATCAATTGATCACTATTCACTCATACAATTGTCATCTTTGGATACTCTCGTCTCATCTCGTGGAAACTATAGTACCCTGATATCCTGTCATATTGATGCAACAATCTCTCTTGTTGATCTAACCTGTTACATTAGCCAGGTGCAGAAACTAACTGTCACATCATCCAACGACCTAAATTGACCTAAAAATAAAACAACTAAATGTTTGTTTCAGGCTCACCAACAAAAAAATTTATCATTAATTTTTAAAAAATAAAAAATATCGATAATAAAAAAATTCAACATATAACTGTTTTTTTAGTAAAAAACTTTCTTTTTAAATTTACTTTAGATCTCCTCACTCTTGGATTGACCTTGCCAATGACTTTTCCACCTAAATGAAGGCTATATACGGGTCACGTGCTAGTAGGTAATATCTGAAACCTTTTCAAATTCACTCTCTTCATTTCACCATTGACTGTTGTATGCTGACGATTGAAAATTACTCCATCACACTCTTCATTTCATCTCGTTTGACTATTAAGTTTGTTCTTATAATTAATAGCTCATACAACATTTTATGAAAGAATAACACTTATGTGTTTATCTTTATTTCTCTATCGTCTCATTTGTTTCATTTCACATTATTGTATTTTTTTCTCTTAATTGCAATGTTATGAAATCTGGTCCAATCATTAAACCGGTCGAGGTAATGTGTCAGTGGTCCAACTGGTAGGTTAGTAATTGACCCGGTTTGACTGGTATATATTAAAAAATTCAAAATTATATATATATATATATATATATATATATACATACAATTATTTGATTAAAAAAGTCTATTCATATTCCAAATCCAAAATAACAATTAAAGTATTAAAGTTGATGATACAAGTCCACAAATATTAATTCAATAACGCAAATACTCAAGTCCATGTCCATTAATAAGTTTGGAAATGAAAACACAAATAAGATCAACAGGATAACATGCATAAGTTATATCCATGGAGCCAATGTAGGGTCAAGTTCAAGTAATCTTTCTTCATCAACAAAATGAGACTCTTCACCAATATTGCTTTCATTTGGATTAACCTCTTCCATGGTGGTGTCTGGTGGTTATGGTACATCATCATCATCTTCATCCAGATTTAATTTATCTATGGCAACATCGTTATAGATTGATTCAAATTAGTAATTAAAATAAGTACATAAGTGTTACCTAACAAATACTAATGTTATTAAGAAACATACCAATATCATTAGAAGTTGATTGGATGGACATATTTACAAGATCATTACGCAAAGCCTCCATTTCTTCACGAGTTAAGAATGGTGGTGACTCCTCCAACACCCAATTAGAATGATTATCAAGGGTTTCCAAATTGATTGGGTCATAATTTTGTTTCCTTAGTCGATTCCTAAATTGATCAAAATGTTCATATAGCAAAAATATAAAAATGAACCAAAATAGGTAAACAATCAAAGCATAATCAATATAATAATACCTTTGTTGTAACCTCAAGTTATAACGAACATAAACAAGGTCATTCCGTTTTTGATGCTCTAGCCTATTCCTTTTTTTTTTGAATGGATGTGTTCAAATACACTCCAATTTCTTTCACAACCCGAAACACTACAAGTTTGGCTTAAAACACAAATAACCAATTTTTGCAATTCTGGAGTACTACATCCATAACAATCCCACCATTGATCTAGAATAAAACATACAAAGAAATAAATCAAATATAATGAATATAGTATGAGTTGCTAAAATAAATCACAAATCAATAATGTTATCAGAGTAACAAACACTAAATTTACCTGGCATGACTGTGTTTCGTTCACGTATTGCAACTCGTCTTGCAAAATCTCCTTCAGAATTTTTATACATCCTCATGCCTTCATTTAATTTATCTTGCAGCTCAATATCTTCATGTATATACCTATCAATGAGTTCCAAAATGCCAGATTGTGTGTTCCTATGCTTATCAAATTCTTCAGCATTGAATCTACAAGCTGAATTTAACCAATAACCAGCTGCATGTAGATCTTTGCGAAGTTGTGAATCCCAATGCCTATCAACGACCTCCAAATAAGGCTCCACTTTCCTCTTATTTCTCTTAAAACTCCTAACTATCTCTTCTCTGGCCTTATACATAGCCTGGTAAAGAAAACCCATGACAGGTTTATCTTCATTATCAACAATATGTAACACATGAACTAATGGCTCTGTAAGCTTCACAATATCAGCACATTGTTTCCAAAAACCAGAGTCCAAGATTTGTTCCACAAATATTTTAGCCTTAGAGTCTTTGGCATAAGTTGACCTTGTCTAATCCCTAGATGTCACCATAGCCCTTAATGCATCCTTTTGGGCCACTATGCTTTGCAAGGCAATGAAATTAGTTGCAAACCAAGTTGGAGCTGGACAAAGTATGTCTCTTCCACCTGTATGCTGTCTCATCAAGAATAATGCATAACAATGATTATATATTTACTTGGTAATTTTTGAGGCATGTGAAACAATGTCACTTACTTCCTCAAACTTTCCAAAGCCTTGCAACATCAAATTGATGCAATGAGCAGCACAAGGAGACCAATACAATTTAGGAAACTCTTTTTCCAATAACCTACTAGCAGTAATATAATTTGCAGCATTATCGGTGTAAACAACATTTTCTGCTCCAACATATAACACCATCTCCCTGAAAAGCTTAAACAACATTTCAGCAGTTTTAGAAGCATAGGAAGCATCAACAGACCTTAAGAAAACAGTCCCTTTAGGACAATAAACAAGAAAATTAATGAGAGTTCTCCTAGAGCGATCAGTCCACCCATCAGCCATCAGAGTACATCCAATTTCTTTCCAAACTTCTTTATAACTTTCAACAAGCTTCCTCACTTCATTAACCCACATATTTAACAAAGGACCACGAATTCTATAAAAATTTGGAGCTTTATACCCTGGACTCATGGTACTAATAGCATCAATCATAGGTTGATAATATGCTGAGTTAACTGCACTAAATGGAATTGAAGCATCTATCATCCATTTTGCAATGGCTTTGTCACACTTTTCTATAAGTTGCTTATTTTGCAAGACACTCTTCAAGCTAGGTTGAGCTCCAGGAGTTGTTCTAGGCATGAAATAATCATTTACATGAGGAATGTTCTTCCCCTTTTGAGACTTGGAAGAAACTGATTTTGGAGTTCCACTTAATTCCTCAACTATTCTCACAGGGTCTTCATCCATTTCAAATGTATCACTTTCATTAGATTGTTCCTGCACTTTTCTTTTCTTGTTTTTTTTCAATATGTTCAAGTAATTGCTTCATTTGATGTTGGACATCAACAGGAACCTTCTTGCAAGCCTCTACTTGGCCCTTTTGTCCAGCCAAGTGAGCCTTAAACCTATTAATATCACCTCCCTTAACTCGTTTATCACAATAAATACACACCATTGTCACTTTTGTAGCACCCTCATCAATTTGTTTACAATGTCCCCAAGCTGGATCATTTTTCCCTCTAACATTCTGATAAGTATTTGGAGTGGATGCTTCTTGAGATGTTGGGACGTCAATGGATGACATCTTCAAGAGAAAGTGAGAACATTAGCTTCATTATTTATTGATCATATAATCATATAATTGGTAAAGAAATTTGAGACAAGGTAAGTAAAATTTGATGAAGAATAAAATATAAAGAACTTGACACAAGGGGACACGCTCTAGAGTATTCTTTTTCAGATGTTGATCAAGGAATGTAGCAAATTATCACCAATGCAAAATGCCTAAAAATAAAATCAAGAGAAACTGAGAATTTTCAAGTTGCAGTGCTGCACGTTTTCCCTGCTAGTACTAGTACTACTAATCCAGTCCTTTATTATTGCACTAGACACAAAAATTTGAAGATCAGAAAATTGAAGCTTCAGAATTTCAAATTGTTCTAATATTATCCATAACTAGATGGAACTCATTTATAATGTGCAGCAGCCAGTACTTATAAAGTTATAATGTGCAGCAGCCAGCACTCAGTCAGTACTTATAATGTGTAGCAGCCAGCACTCAGCACTCAGCAGCCAGCCCAATAGCCAATATTTTTGTGTCTAGTCTATCGCTATCCTTTGGTAAAAGTGTATATCAGCATTCAACTAGATTCGTAGCCCTTAATTTGTAATGTTCTATTAAATATTAATATTATATGCCTGGTCCACTACTATTATCACGTGAATGGTGAATTGTTATACTTAAATAATGAATAATGATGAGTCTTATTTTTTTGTTATTGCTTGGTAATTAGGCATGACAACGGGGGCCGCATCCGCCGCACCCATCCACACCCGCCCTGATTTCAATGGAGAAAAACCGAGTTGAACGGGTTTGGTTTCGGCTTCGATTTTTTCCCGCCTATTAAATTCGGGGACGTGGGCGATTTTGGTAATGCTGGTATCTGCCCTGCCCCCGCCCTTAGGAATATATATATATATATATATATATATATATATATATATATATATATATA
>CM023943.1:22193761-22343823 GCA_013407115.1 Glycine latifolia
ATATTTATATTGTGCATTGAATGTGATGAAAACAGCCTTTGCCATCAAACTGACGGTATGGGCCTTCCCCACTCTCTCATGTCACATCCAACTTTGGAAAAAAGCCAAACTCATTTTTCAGTTTTTATGTAAGCCTCGAGCACAGAGCATCTCACTTCCAAGTTCCAACTTCTATCTTTTTCCTTTGTGGGGTACAATACTTGGAATCGAAAAAAGCCAAATTCTTAAAAGGTAGTTTATTGTCGTTTCTTATTTTTTAAAAAGCTTCAAATTTGGTTTCCGAAGCAACGCCGTAGCCACCATCTTCATTCTTCTTTAGATCTGGTTCACCACCACTCCCCCCACCCCGTCGGAGTCACACGCCGCTTACTGCACGGTGTTCTCTCTCTACAGACCTACACAACTCGGCCACCACCCCCCGCATCGCTCTCTCTCCCTCACATGCACTTCACATTTGCTTTGAATTTTTCCGTTCGTGCGCCCTTGCCACCCTCTGCTCAAGCCATTACTGCATTGGATTCAGCGCTATCCTCTCTGTGGGCCATTTTCTTCTCTGCCCTCTTCGTCCCCATCTACACCATGGATTTCTCCGTCGATCTCGCTTTCTTCTATGTTTAGTTCGGGGGTGGTGCGGGGCGGGGAAAATCGATCCCCGTCGGGGGAGGGGATGGGGGCAAATTTCTGGCCCCCATCGATTTTCAGGGGCGGGGGGAGTTTTGAGAGGCGAGGGCGGGGGCAGTATAAACAAAAACCGGCCCCGACCACCCCCGTTGCCATGCCTGTTGGTAATGATAGTTGATTCAAATTCAGAGGGACTCCACAATCCACATCAACTTTCCCTTCCAGTTGTCAACCATTTGTCCCTCATTTTATAATTACATTTCTATGTGAAACCAAAATCAAATTATAGAATGTCACATAAGAAGGTTAAACTAATCCGCAGGTCTCTTAACCATTTGATAATTTTTAATTGGGTTCATGAACTATTTTTTTCAATTGAGTCTCTAAATTTGTATTTGTTTTTTAATCAGTCCCAATAGTTAAATATCCTTGGTATCTCTGGACAAAAATCGCTGCATGCTAGCAACATTTCTTCCCTTCAATCTATTTTCCTCTTCCTTCAAATTTTTTATTACCAGCGGGTCAAGATATAGCAAATTGGAAAGTAAACCAGAATAGGGAAAGTGTAATTCTAATCCATAATTGCCAACAAAAAGCCATTTGTGGTTTTCTAGTTTTAACTAGAAGCTAGAGATGCAAACAGAGCACAAATCAGAGATGCAGTAAAGGGAAGAAAAACCAACTACCAAGCGCGAAGCTTACAGACAAGAGTGAGAATTGAGAAGACAGACCTTTCCGACGGCGACAAGCTAGAGAACGAAGAAGGCAATTACGACGGTGTCGCGATGAGCTTCTGCTTCAAGCCTTCAAGCCTTGACGAGGGAGCGGCGACGATGAACCAAACGACCTGTGTGGCCAAAGACTAGAGTCAAGGAGGAACCGAGGGTGAGGCACGACGCAGTTTTCAGTCACTGAGGGTGAAGCGTGAAATGTGAAAGGTGAAAGAATGAAACACTGAAAGTAACGATTACTCGGATTAGGGGTCCAATTCACAACCCAAAATGGCATCGTTTCAGCTCTTTTTTTGTTCATGCACAACCCGGTCCGGGTTCCAATACCCGGCTGGGTTCCCGGGTTTGGCAAAAATCGGCCGGTTCCACTGGGTCATGTGCACCACCGTTTCAATGGCCAACCCGACCCGGGTTCAACTGCGGTTCGCGGGCGGACCGGTCGGGTCGGACCAGGTTTCATAACACTGCTTAATTGCATAATTTATTATATGAATTGCTAACCCAAACACAGCCATAATGTACCATAAATATCTGCCATCGTTTAACTACAACCAAACACATACTTTACATAAAAACTTCAGCTAGATAAAAGATTAAAGTGAGAAAACAAGTCAGCCACATATTATTACTATTATTTCATTTATTTGTGTTTGTCTAGGAAGACCGATATGGGCTTTAAAGTAGTGTTTTAAAGTCGATCCAGTGATTGAATCAGTCAGGGTACTAGGTCACTGGGTTAGTGGTCGAATCAGTGGATCACTGATTGACCCGCATGACCCGGTCAGTGGTCGAACCGATGAGTCACCGATTGACCCGCATGGCAATGCCTTAAAATATTTAAAAAAAAATCACAAATTAATATTGTTTTCACAACATAGATAATCGAATATCAAAATGTTAAAAAAAATATCATTGTCCAAGTTCAAACAAACAAATAACAAATATCACAAACATAAACTAAATAAAATAAGTGTGAGTTCAACATATGTTTCTAACAATGGGATTTACTAGTAAGTGTGGATGGTTATTTCTACGACCTTCATAATTAACAAAATTTAACAGTAAACTTATTTGATTCTTCCAATTCAATTATAGCATAAGCATCTGCAATCTACATTTCCTGTGCACCTGCATTTCCTATACACATACAATTGCTAGCGAGCGCGCAAACAAAATCATCAAAAACAGAAAACTAAAAAACGAGAGTCTCACCCGAAAAAAATAAAATTAAATGAAAACAAAATGAATTTAGGAAAATAAAAAGAAAAGTGAGAAAAACTTGTTTTGCTTTTCTCCTTTTTTATGAATTGGCGAAGGAGAGATTTGTTTCAAATTCCAATTCCCTTTCTCTTTTTTTTCTTTAATATTTTTTTATTGAGGTTTGTTTGCTTCTTCATCGCGAGTGTGGCTTATCGTCACCGTCGCGGTTGGTTCCTTCGGTGATGGAGGCGAGCTTTGGAGGTTGAGCTTGACGACGGTGTCGGCGAAGAGACGCGTGTCCTCTTTAGTGTTGTCGTCGGGGACGTCGATGATGTAGGAGTCGAGGACGAAGGTGTAGATCTTGCTATCGGCAAAGGCGTTGTCGTCATCGAAGGAGTGGACGATGGTGACAGAGCGGTAGTTGCGGCGGCGGTGTTTGCCGTCGATGATGCAAAAGCCGATGATGCGACGGATGTCATCGAGGAGGTTGAGGTGCTCGGCCTTGGTGGAGAGTGATACTATTCCTAAATGACGTGAAACGACATCGTTTCGAGTGGTGAAAAAGTGTTGACTTGGTTTGGCCAGTTGGCGAGTCGACCTTAACTCGGCCGAGTCGAACAGGTTGGAGCGATCTGATAGCATAGAAGATCCAATTAAACACCCGACCAAATCCAGTCTCCAATTCCCGGTCGGGTCGGCCAGGTTGGTCGGAGTTTAAAAACTATGCTTTAAAGTGGGTGGCAGTACGTTTTCTACCAAAACTAACCTAATCAATTTAACATTGAACTGGGACTTGGATCGCATGACCGGGTCAGCTGGCAACAGGTACAGTACATAGCAATAATAATAGTCAGCACAAGCATTAAACCAAAGGTGAAAAGGTCATTTGATGGGCAGGCACAAAAACACGTGCGAACGATAGTAACATTATTGGTCCACCTAAACAATCTTTTTTTATTACTTATTTAAAAAGGGCAGTAAATGACTATTTTAGATTTTAGTATCTAAATGTGCAGGTAGGTGAGTGATAATTTAGTCAAAAACAAAAATTGTGATTTAATCTTTTGTAAGAAGTGACATCTTTTCATTAGTTTCATATGATTATTTTTCATTAAAATATGATATTTAAGGATAATTTGATATTAAATTATATTTTAATAAAATTATAAAATTTAAATATTAATTTATTATTAAGTTATATGCACAATATAATTATGACAATTTTTATATGTTATTAAATTAAATTATATATTTTTTAAGAATTAAATTATCATCAATATATACAAGATGACAAAATGGTCATTCACCCATTTAAAAAAATAATTTCTGAGGAAGAATTATTTGACACACTGCAAGTCTGCAACACATGTTGACAAACGAGTTGGGTGTTTCAAACTTGAAGGTACTTGATGTTAAAATGTGAAGGGACAAGGAAATAGAAACAGAGCGCAACACAACATACACTCTCGTTGGTTCAATACACTTCTGCAATTTGGTCACTATGAACACAGGGCTCGCTGCAGGTGTAGCCTTGCTTCCACTCTTGGCTATCACCTTCTCCTTGTTGAGCCCTCAAACCCTGTTTTCTCCGCCTGAGATTCCGAGCTCGAAGGACCACCTTCACGCTGCTCAGTTACTCCATGTCACCGGAGCCGTCGGGCCGGAGAGTCTTGTCTTCGACGCCGACGGCGGAGGGCCCTACACCGGCGTGGCCGATGGCCGGATTCTCAAGTGGGAAGGGGAAGAGCGAGGTTGGACTGAATTTGCTGTCACCAGTTCCAATAGGTACATTTTATAATTATTGATACTTGATAGTTTATAAGGTTTTAAAAAACGATCTGCCATCTTGGTTTTAGACAGCAGTAATAAGGCTTTTTAACTGTTCGTGACGGCATAGACTGCATTTGTTCGCGATATCAATTAACGTGACGAAATCACAACGCGACTCTATATTTAAAACCTTTACATTATTACTATTACTACCCCTTTTGGTGTTTACGCTTTCTTTATCATGTTATTGTGTTGGTGAGGGTTTAATTGGTTTTTTAGAATGAAGGTTTTATTTTTACGTTAGAGTGTCAACTTTGGATACCTAGTTTTTGGTGGTGTGGGGTGGTTGTAGTTCGTTTGAATTGGACAAGGAATTGAACATGGATGGTTGGATTGAGTCATTGAGAATGGTTTGCCTTTACTATTTTTAACAACGAGGATTGCATATTTTAAGGTACTATAGAGATTATGATAGTTACTGCATTAGGTCCTGATTGGGTAATTTTTTTTATAAGCACTTATAGGAAGGTAAAAATAAGCTGGTAAAATAAATTGAGCTTCTCCTGTAAGCTGAAATTAACTTATGGGCACCTCAATTTTTTGGGGAAAACATACGTTGATTTTAGCTTATAAGAGAAACTTAACTCATTTTATCTTCTTATTTCCTTCTCCTGTAAGTGCTTACAGATAAGTTTGTCTAATTGGAGCCTTAATGCCATGTTAAATCCAAGAGTTAGACCAATGTTCTGAGCTGATTATTGTTCCCTTGAAGAAAGGTCCATTTACCGAGTCACCTATTGTTGAGTATTTAACAAAGAAATGTGGGCAGGTTGTAAAAGTGTGAAGCACCTTTGTTGTAACAACACACCTTTGTTGTAGCAACATGATTTTTCTGAAATAATTCAAATTGAAGGAGTCATGGAGAATAAATAGCTTTCTTCTTTAGACTTTAGCTGTGTTATTTGTTTTGCAAACCTTCTCATACTGGAGACTTGCTCTTGACCACTATATCTATCTTCCAAGTTATATGCTTTGAGGGAAATTTTGCCTGGTAGGTGTTGCATCATAGTAAGTGTAAGGGCTTACTTATTTCAAGAGGCTGGAGGGAAGGTAAAAAGCTAAAAACTAAATGTATGCGTTCTGTCTTTGGTTCCATATGGCAGCCATTTCATTGTTTGAGCATGCAACCATGGATATCTAACTTCCTGCCTGTTTCATCAATACTCTTTGACTCTTTCAAATTGTGCATGAATGATTGTGCCTGTTAGTCTTCTGATGAGACGATAATAAACAAAAATTCTGTCACTTCCCCCCCCATTAAGTTACTATTGAAATGAATGTTTTTCTATCAGAGGTGTGTAGCATGGGATTATGCTGATAATTTTGTTTAAATGTCAGGATATTAGACCTAACATTCTAACTCATACTATTAGGATACTTTTAATTTTTCTTATGAATATAAAGAGTTTAGTTGCCTGATTTTGAAGGTCGGACTGTGTACGCCCATTTGCACCAGAGTTGGAGCACATTTGTGGGAGGCCATTAGGACTAAGATTTGATAAGAAAAGTGGAGATCTGTACATTGCCGATGCCTACCTAGGCTTAAAAGTAGTGGGGTCTACAGGGGGTTTGGCCACCGAAGTGGTAACAGAAGTTGAAGGTCAGCCCTTGCAATTCACCAATGACATGGACATCAGTGAAGATGCAGACGTGATATACTTCACTGAGTCAAGCACAATCTTCCAGAGAAGGTAAGTTCATCACAAACGCATATCTTCCTTTCTATGGTGGAAGTGTGCCTGCATTTTCCTAATTAATATGTAATAGTTCTTATGATTGTTCCCTTGCACTTCAGTGTATGAAAAATGAAATTGATGGAAAAAACAAAATATTCCCTTATTAATATCCTGGTTCAACACTGTGGTATGGAGGGGAATATCTAACAAAGTATGAGTCAATTTTATCTAACAAAGTAATCGTTTGTTTTGTTGTTCAAAGAAAATAATATTTGTGAAATTTGCATTCTTCCCTCAAAATTTATGTAGATATGTTTTCTGTTCTGATTTCCAGCATAATATGTTTGGCGTGTACATTTTTGAGGGCATACTTTTATATGAGAACTATAAAATTTAAATTACTGATAGAAAAAATTTAATTTGTGCAGAAATTTTAATCTAAAATTTGGCCACTTTTGTTTGCAGACAATTTATGCTTGTACTCCTTAGTGGAGACAAGACCGGCCGGTTATTGAAATACGACAAGTCAAGAAAAGAAGTGACGGTCTTACTACGCAACCTTGCTTTTCCCAATGGTGTCGCCTTAAGCAAAGAAGGCTCATTTGTTCTGGTAGCAGAAACCACTACTTGCAGGATCTTGCAGCTTTGGCTTCGTGGACCTAAGGCTGGCCAAGTGGATACATTTGCGGTTCTGCCTGGTTTCCCAGACAATATTAGAAGAAATTCAGAAGGGCATTTCTGGGTGGCTCTGCATGCAAAGGGAAGCCCTTTTGCGAAGTGGATTTCTTCCAATCCTTGGGCGGGAAAGGCAATGCTTAAGATTGGATTTAACTTCAAGCAGCTGCACTCATCATTTGCAGGGTGGAAGCCTCATGCTGCTGCTGTAAAGCTGAGTGATAAAGGAGAGATATTAGAAGTATTGGAAGATTGTGACGGGAAGACCTTGAAGTTCATCAGTGAAGTGGAAGAGAAAGATGGGAAGCTTTGGATAGCATCAGTGTTGATGCCTTTCATTGGCATTTATGGTTTATAAGAGTGTATCATGGATGATAAGATGGTACTATTTTGGATCACCTTTTCCAAATAAGATGTAGTTGTTGTGTATGCAGATGATGTAGAATTGTGAATTGCTTTGAGTGGTTGATGAGGCTAGTTTTTACTGTGTTCATTATTAATAAAACACTACGTTAAACTTAATGGACAGATGCACAAAACAGTTTTGCAAAATTCTTTCTAATCTTTTTTGCCAAGTGGTGGATTTACGTTACGTGGTATGCGGGTATGCTAGCATTCGGCTCCTGTATCCTGGAAAAGAGTTCAATGAATGTGTATCATTTTCTTCCTCGTTAGTTGTATATGAAATTACACTTGCTAGATGAATGCACTTCAATGAAATAGAAGAGAACTAGAGGGGAATAGGCATTGTCGTGACTGTTTTTCAGTATTTCTGAACAAAAGAATAAAAAATGAGGAGATTAATAACCAGCATGATTGACAAGTAGGCTCTTTTTACGTTGAATAGGATTCCCGAGTTAATGTAAATTGTCTAAAACCTATTTTTTATTTTTACGGATAAAAAATTATAAATATAGATTTTTTTCAGAATAAGATAAATCAAGTAGTATTTTTATGGATAAAAAAATCAATATAATTTTTTGAATATTTTAATAGATATATCGATTCTAATTTTATGTCCTCCTATATTAACATTTCTTACAATAATATCTTCTCATTTCACTTATGAATTTGAACAATAATAGATTTAAAATTATATGTTAATTTTTTTTAGTTTTTTAATTACTACAATTATTTTATAATAAATCTAATCATGTTTAAATGAGGTGCAATAATAAGCACATACTAGAAGGGAGTAGTGAGGGTGAAAAATCGGTAGGAGAGTTACTAAGTTATATGACGATGAAATTAAGAATGATAATATATTATATCGATCATGTAATGAGCATAATTAGTATAAGAAAAATATGGTTAGTCTTAGCATATAAGACAAACATTAATTTAATTTAGCAAACAAAGAGAAAAATGCATACGAAAGAAGTATATTTGTTATTTTTTTAATTTCAAAAGAATAGGAAAAATATATATGACACACATATTGAAGAATATTAAAGAGAGAAGATGATATGTGTGATGAGAGAAAAGAATGTCGAGTAATCAATAAAAAAAATTCTAGTAAAATCTCAAGGTTTGAGTGAGATTGTTTGATAGATGTTTTATACTAAAAAATTTGATAAAACCCATCGAAATCATTCTTAAGAAACAATCAATCAAAATTTGTATTCTTTTAATACCAAAAAACTTTTTATAAGTTATAAAAAATTGTAATTGAATACTACTGAATTTTGTTGTCTTCGTTAAAAAATCTTAATTGAATATCACATAACTTATTTATACTATTCAAAAATCCTAATTAAATAACACAAAAATTTTTATATAAAAAGTCTTTTAAAATTATTTAAAACCCTAATCCCATACACCTCTTAAAATTATTTCATTTTACACCACAATGACTTCGGTCAAATGATAGATATAGAATTAATGAAGGTTTAGGCTTGAGAGATCCCGAGGATAGAATGACCAAAACAAGGGAGAAGTTAGAAATAAGAATGGTTACGGTAAATTGGATAAATTTTTAGATTCACTATCGCTCTCTATGGATAAATTAGAATAACGTTTTTTTTTATAAAAAAAAATACTTTGACAAGAGTGTTAGGAATTTTTATTTATTTATAAAATACCCTCAATTATGAATTAGTTTTCTAAGTTCAAAAAATAATAGGTGGAAAATATTAATCTTTAAGTTATTTGAGAGTTGTATGAAGATTGTTTTGAGAATCTTACTTTGTTTCTTCACGTTCATAACCAATAAGAATTAAAGCCACAAATATATTTCTAATAAAAGAGATTAAAAGAATTAAAGTAAATAAAAACATTTGAAAAAAAAAAAGAGAGA
Organism: Glycine latifolia; assembly: GCA_013407115.1. Taxonomy (NCBI): domain Eukaryota; kingdom Viridiplantae; phylum Streptophyta; class Magnoliopsida; order Fabales; family Fabaceae; genus Glycine; species Glycine latifolia. The sequence goes on from CM023943.1 coordinate 22,202,791, forward strand.
TTGTCTTATTAATGTTAATGGTAATTTTGAAAAATAAATATAAATATAAATAAATTTAATATTATTAATTAAATTAATTATTTTTAATTATAGTAAGTAATTAATTGAATCTGATAAAAAGGATGAGAACCAATAGTTAGAATATAAAAAAAAAAAAATGCTATAGTTGTCTGTTTGGCGTACAGCTTATTGGTGAGGATGGTTGGTTGAGAACATTTTGGGTTGAGAGGGGGAAAGGTAATACAAATACCATAGTTTTAATACTTTTGGAAGACAGGGTGGGGCCAAATTATCGTTCTCAGCTTTCTCTTCCTTAATTTAATTGATTTGTCATGTTATCAGTTTCTTGTCTGTTGGATCAGATGATTGAGGTCAATAATTCAATTTCATGAATAATTCAGTAATTCATAAACTTGTTTTTTTTTCTCTTTAATTTTCTGATTTATTAGGAAAAAATATATAATAAAATCTCATTAAAAATTATTTTCATCAAAAATTAAATTTAGATAATATTCAAATTATTTAATCTTAATTTTAATATATTAATCATTTATATTCAATAACTTTATTTTAATTCATAAACCTATTGTGAAAACAAGTAGACAAATTTTTTTAATTTTTTAGTTACAAGTCTAATCAAACATGATTACTAGCTAACAATACCAACTACATACTATTAATCAGTTTCGAAACATAATTAATATTTTTTATGGTTTTAAAGTATATAAAAATAGAAATTAAGTTAATTATTAAACAAATGACAAAATCTAAACCGTCAGAATTAATCTAATGATATAAAATGAAGAAAAGTCATGCTGACTTTACCTAGACAAATTTACGGAATCGAAAACAAGTAATGATACACATTCCTTTTATTTTTAAACACTTAACAAACATTTCTTACTTCTCTCTACCTATGAAACATTTTCCATTATAAAAATAATGTGGTAAATTATTTATTATCCATATGAATTTAATGTTACTTTACATGAAATCCTCGGATAGGTCAGAATCCGCAGCTTAGCGCAGGCATTGATATTGCGGTATTGCCATTAGTGGCACCAAACCAAACAAACAAGAATTCGGGTTATTCAGAATTCTCGCCACTTATCCTTCTCCTCTCTCTCTCTCTCTTTCTCTCTAATATCGACGATGAGACGCCAGCAGCTACACTTCGCCGCAGTTGTCGCGGCGATTGTCGTGACAGCTTGGGTTGCGCACATGCGCGGCGGCGTTGGCCAATGGGAGGCCAAGGGTTGGCAGTTCGAGGCCGTTCCGATTGACGGCGCCGTCGGACCGGAGAGCTTCTCCTTCGATCCTCGCGGCGAAGGACCTTACACCGGCGTTTCCGACGGTAGAATCATCAAATGGCACCAAACGCAGAATCGTTGGCTCAACTTTTCCGCTATTGCTCCTTCTTCACACTGGTGCGCCTTCTCTTTCTCTCTCTCTCTCTCTCTTCATTTCAAAAATTGGAAAACTGATGTTTTCAATTTTAAAATATAGGACTGTAACTAGCAAACATGTGAATTAACTAGATTGAGTGATTGAGTGTTAAACATGCAGTTGCATCAAATGATTCTACCCAAATTGCTGACTTGGTGAAGTTGTTTGCTTTATTTAAACTTGTAAACATACTGGTCGACTCATGGTTATATCTAAACACAGGCCAAAATAACTAAACATTCAAATTACGTCATACTTTGAAACATATTAAATCAAACCTTTGAAAATTACTTATATTACTGACTAACAAATAAATAAAAAACTAAATTCACACCTTATAATTTAAGGATCTAACTCAACTTATTAAATAAGATGTGTGAATATAATTTATAAATCTTCTAATATCGTGTTTAATTTTTATGAATAAAAAAAATCACTAATTAAGATTTTTTTTTTTCATGGGCTGCTAAAGACACATTTGTTTCTATAAGCACAATAGGAATGCAGAGTTGGTGAATGTTTCTATTTTTTATGAGAGACAAATTGGCATACCAGATGTTCAAACTTTTGTTTCTCCAAGCATGATAGGAATGCAGGTTGGTGAACTTTTTTATCTTTTGAGTGACAAATTGACATTCTAGTAGTTCAAACTATTTTATTTCCTTTCTTGTGCGAGGGGAGACGCCTAAGACCACTTTTCCTTTTCATCAGGGTCTGACTTTTTAATTTTTCTTCTTCTTCTAATTAATCGATGACGATATATATCCTCTTAAAACAAAAACTTTTTCCCTTCAAAAGTTGGATAATACTAGAATAATATATAGCCTAAGAAGTAAAAATAGATACAGTACACAGCCTTAGGGTGATTTAGCCTTTTATCATACGACTGACAATATTTGCTATCATTTGTTATTCATCATATTAAAAGTTGAGGTTGAATAGTTTTTTTTATTTATCAATTAAGTATGAATATATTAAAACTTTAATTATATATATATATATATATATATATATATATACACACATGAATTGCATATATACGAAATTAATGTATTTTTACATCATTTTTATATTATCAATTAATTTTATCAACATTTTCAATTCAATTAACTAACTTAAAAGCTTATAATTTTCGCCTTTCAATATTTACATATTACATTAATGAGTATTCATAAAAAAATATCACAACATATTCTATAAATTACATTAAATTTTAATTAATTAATTAATATCACATAAAGTCTTAAAAAATCTTTATATGCAACTGATAAGTGTTAATATATGATTTTTATTTTACATATCTTGGGGAGTTGCAAACATTTGGCTTACAAGTTTCTAAGTTAGTTATTTTGTGTTAGATTTGAATTTTGTTTAAGCTATTTTGTTTGTTACAAGCACTATACAATTATATTATTATTTAAATATTTATTATGTCAAGTTTAAATTTAGTTAAATACTTTACTTGTTATTTTTATAACTAATTAAGATATGAAATGATATTTTTATTTAATTAAAATGTAAATAATGGGATTAAATATAATATTTAGGTACCTAGCTAAAGCGTATAAAGATGAACACCAAAATTAATATCTGCATGAATACAAATTTAGGAACGATTTTTTTCGCTAAACAAACACAGTACATAAAAGGTAAGTATTAAAATATCTCACCTAAACTTTTATTCATTATGGTCCAAATTGGTGAAAAATAAAAAAAGGTATAATTGCAATCACTTAATGCAACCTAAACTTTTTATTCATTATGGTCCATATTAGAGGGGAAAAAAACAGGAGAAATTCCAATTACTTAATACAACTTTTAAGTTTAGAAGAAAAAATGGAAAGATTATAGACTTGTAGTATTGCGTACCACAACCGCAAATTGATGTTTTGGAGTGGAACTGTGAATGCTTGGTCGAGAAATTTTGGTTTGGTGATGAGAAGATAAAGGCCGCAAATTAACGGAATAACTATTCTTTTACTACCTGTCGAAGATACGGTGGGGCCAAATTAACACTTCTTTGTTTTCACTTTATTCGTCGTCCTTTCTTCCTAGGGTTAATAAATGAAAGGTGTTTCAGAATTTTTTTGCTTCTTTCAAATTCTGCTTTACTATCGAAAGCTTAAGCAAACACAATAGAGATATTTTAAATTGATAGTTTAATAAAAAGTAATAGATTCTTAGTATCCATTCCTAGGTTACCTATATACAAATATTCATAACTATTATTCACATTTTAGTTAATAAAAATGGTCTGTCTTTTGATATAATTTTTTTTATAAACTATAGAGAAAAAATTATTTCAACAATAAAATTAATTATGAAAATAACAAAATAAAGAGTGGTGCATTTTGTTCTCCAAGTTTAATTTAGGCTTTGAAGTAATCCATCTAACTTTATTCAATTAAGTCCTATAAGTTTTTTTTCGTGTCAATTTTCCCCTTAACATAGTGTAATTCAATCTAATTTCATAAGTTATTTTTTGTTAACATTTTTTTATCTCAGCTTAATGGAAGTTTCCTAAATGACAACATTACTTAAACACCCAACAACTATATCTCAATTGACCAAATCTTATGCATCCATTTTTACACCACCGCTATCAACCATCTTTATAATTGTGAACCTATATTCACAGCGAACACCAAAACCCCAGAAATTAACAAAAGTTGAAAGATGAAATAAAATAAGGAACATATAGACACGAAAAAATAACTAGTACTAAGTTGAATAAAAAAGGCAAAAAGATCAAACAACTGAAACTTATATAAATTAAACTTAAAGGATAAAAATTGTAACTTTGCGTAATTAAAAATGATAAGATAGATTGGATTGAAGAAGAATCTATTGATCCTAAAACTTGAGAAAGATGAAGTCCTGAAAACTTTAAACAATAGAGTTGGGACAGTGAGAATTTAAACAGTAGATATAGTTGTTGTGGGAGTCACGTGTAACTGTTCTTCTTTTTTTTTTTTTTTTGATACATTGTTCTTCTATTTATTTAACATTAAAAATAATTTATTGTGGGACTCATTAAAAATATAAAGATGTGACTGTGAGATAATTTATGTGACTCATTTTAATTTTTTAAAGAGTTATATCATTGGACTAAGAAAATGTTAAAAATCTTGAAATTAATGTAACATAATAGCATAGCATGCATAAAAAAGGAGTCAAACAACTCTAATAGTGTTATTTTTATGGAAAACTCTAATAATAGTAGTATCGTTTATACCACTGTGCTCTTAATAAATATTAGCTAGGTCTTACCTATTTAATTTATTATCTACAAGGAGCGATAATCATATAAAATTTAAACATGAACGTGCTATTTTAAAATTCGAAATGTGGGAATTCATTCTTATATACGTGTAAAATCCATATGAAATGTCAAAAATAAAAATTCAAAACAAAACTTAGATATTTTTATTGGTAATAAAAGGTTATAAGTTAACAAATAATTAAAATATATTTTGTTTGACACTTTTTACCCAAGATCCTAAATTTAAGTTTTATTGTTGTGCTTTCCTATTGAAAAACTCACTACTGTTAACTTGCCGTGTGTGGTTCGTATTTCCCCAATTTATATGCGAGTAATTAACGTGAAAAATACAACTTATACAAAGAACTGAAAGAAAGAAGTTTTTATTGTAGACCTGCCTTTCGACATGCATCTTTCATGATTTGTTGTACAAAACACGATATGAATGACAGAAAATTTAAGTATTTAAGAAAATTGACATCATTGGAGGATAGGAAGAAAAGAGAGAGAAGTGTGGAATAAGATAAATGATGATGTGACGAAGAAAATTAGAAAACAAATTTAAATAGGGTTTCAAAAACTAGTATGGTAAGAAATTATTTTATCACAGAATGAGTAATTGTATAACTAAAGAAAGAAAAAACGCATTATCAAACATGTGTCGTAATTATGGGAAGGTTGATAAGGTTGTATTTTTGGCAGGGATGAAGAGTGTGGAGGACCATGTGATGAGCATTCCAAGAAAGAGCACGTGTGTGGGCGTCCACTAGGTTTGTGCTTTAGTACACTATCGAATGATCTTTACATTGCTGATTCTTACAAGGGCCTAGTTGTTGTTGGTCCCCATGGTGGCACTACTAGAAGACTCGTATCAACTATAGAAGGTGAACCCTTGGCTTTTACTAACGGTTTGGATGTTGATCAACGAACTGGAGCAGTGTACTTCACCAGCAGTAGTTCAAAATATCCGAGGAGGTAAATAATTCTCATTAAGAAAGATATAAAATTGAAATGATAAAATAAAATAAAAACAGATTTAAAATTTCACTACTACAAAAATCGCATTCAAGGTCGGTTCTACGGGCCATACGAGAACGGTTGTCGAACCGTCCTTGTAGCGCCTGTCATTGTAAATGGCCGCTTTCGAGGACGGTTCCGGAAAAACTGTCCTTGTTGATTATTTTAATTTGTTTTTTTTTTTTTAAATTGAGATACAAGGACGGTTTTTACGTAAAAACCGTCCTTGTATGTATACATACAAGGACAGTTTTTATGTAAAAACCGTCCTCAAATGTATTTTTATTTAATTTTTTTTTTAAACAAATAGGATACAAGGACGATTTTTTGGGTAAAAACCGTCCTTGTATGTGTACATACAAGGTCAGTTTTCATCCAAAAAACCGTCCTCAAATTTATATCATTATTATTTTTTTTTTTTAATAAATAGGATACAAGGACGGTTTTTGGGTAAAGACCGTCCTTGTATGTCTACATACAAGGACAGTTTTTGTCCAAAAACCGTCCTCGAATTTAAATTAACTTTTTTTTTTTAAATAAAAAGGATACAAGGACGGTTTTTCTCCAAATAACCGTCCTCGTTTCGCATTTATTTTTTTTTTTAATTCGTTTATATATTTTCGTTAATGCAAATCACAAAGTATTTAAATATGACATTTGTTTCGTTAAATAATATGACATTTGCAGATAAATTACAAGTGTAATTTATATTAATTCTGAAGACAGTTTGGATTGTAATCACAATTTTATACTATATTATTTAGGAACATATCATATTGGCATATGTTTATAGTTACATCACATATTAAGAGCGTAAAACACGGATGATATTAGCACTATCAAATCAAAAGATGTTTAAAAGTGCAAAAATTGAAAACATATCAATCTGAAGGATAGGCTTCTTAGCAACATTCTTATGAAAACATATCATATATCCTCAAAGCTGTCCAACAATGACCATATCATATATCCTCTCACATCTGCACCATTCCTGCACAAAATAAATTACCCTTTGTAAACAAACAAAGTGATTATTGAAAATAACCCTGTTGCTCATATAATTGTTCCCATCACTCACTTTATGGATCTAAGCAGAGCTGCAAGGTAGGCTTTATGATAATCTATTCGTTTGAAATCTTGTGATAAATCATGTACTGTCACATCTGGCTTCGGCGGTGGAGAATATCCTGAAAAACAAATTTTATGTAGCAATCTAAAATTTGTTAATTAACTCATTTCTCAAAAGCCAAAGCCAAACATACATAACAAAAAGAGTCACTGTTCTTGGTCTCCTAGTTCAAGATAAAATGGTCAGTATTAAGTGATTAAGCTACACCGTGTTAAGACAAATGGGAGAAAATTAAATTATATACACCGTGTTTAACTTAACTGAACTCAACAATAATAGTTAAAATTAAATTACAATGAATAGGAACTGCACATCCTTTTCCTTCTCCAACCCAAAAAACACTATTATATACATACAATTAATAATGATAATTAAGAAGTTTCTTACATCTTTTCCATCAGTTAGCTTTGGAGTAAAGCTGTAGCCACGATATGGATGAATCACATATTTCTTCCCATTGACACTGGCTATTTCCTTTCCTTCTTCCAGTTTCCCATTCAAGTTTTCAGCTCATTCAACATGAAATAAAGTGGAGACTTAGAAGCATGTGAAGAAATGAGTATTATACAAAGTTTTTTCTTTAAAAAGAAGAGCAAAGGAGAAAAATAAATCCCAATTGATTGGACAAATAACCAGTTAAATCAAGGAAAAAGATTTCAAGATTCAAATATTTGTGAGCAGATTAGAAGCATCACAATGAGTATCCAAATATACAAGTATAGACAACAACACCAAATATACAAGTTTTTTTATAACAACTCATACATCTTGCTGAATCAATTGAATTAAGCTTCCTTAATATAATAAGATCAATTTGAGCACACCTTAACTAATATGTGCATATGGCTCTCAGTCTAATAAGAAACACCATCCATGGCCATGCCACATCTAGAATATTAGTATGAAAACTGCAGTTTTAACCAAAGTCTAGAAATTACATCTGTTTTTCCAAAGAAGATGAAAAGTGCTAGTTTGTGAAGCATGGATTACCTTAGAAAGAAAAACACGAAGAAGGGATGAATGAAGATTATTTCTCTGCACCCGAATAGAGATTCTAGGAGCTTCAAAACTCCCTCTTTAATATATCAAAATACAATGAATAGGTTATAAGAGAAGAAGTAAAAAAACACATATTGTCCACTTGCAAGCTTTTAATGTCACACTAGGACATTCATGAGTTAACCATGGTTTGAGGTTGGTTTTAGAAACGTTAAGACTTCACTAAAATAGGGGATAATACTTCAGCTTTTGTTCCAATAGCTACATAATTATGAAACTCACTACATACAGGTTATACTTACCTAGCTCTACACTTTTGCCAACATGAACCTGTCTCAAAGGAAAAATCACAGTAATTTAAAGAATTATTGAAATTGAATGGGACCAAATACATTTGGAAGCTAAGGCATAATTATATAAAATATAAAAAGGGCTTAAACAGATTCATTATAGGTTGGTTAGATAACAATTTTGAACACATGTGTATTATAACACCAATTTCAACATAAATACTCAACATATCGTAAAAAACAAGAATAAGTTGAATTTATATAGAAAAAATAAAACCCATTGACAAATTTAACAAAAAAAAGGTTGTCACACAAGGTGATTAAGAGACAGGGAGACACATACAATCTGAAGTGGGATTGGATTTTTAAAAAATGGGATGTTCTTTTTTCAAGATTTAAATTTCCTATATATTTTTAACAGAGCTGCAGCATCATAAGTAAAAAATTCAAACAATCATATGCTTCATTGTGATACAATATCGTTAGTTACATGATTAATTACAAATAAAGATAAGTAAAGATTTGACAAAAAAAAAAAAAAGAAAATAACCACAGTATTATATGTGTGGATAAAAAAGTTTTATAGTCATATATATTATTATATTATAAATTAAAATATACATCGAAGAGTGAGACTTTGAATCTCTCCATTCAGTCAATTAGACATTTTTTTTCATGTACATATTGCATGTTTTTTTTTAATTTAAATAAAATAAATTAAAGGAAATAGTAGATATTTTTATTATTAATGAACATTCTATTATGCTACATTCAATCCTTTTTATAAGAAACAAAAATGATAGTATAAAATATATTTCTTATTTATACCTATGTTGGGACTTCTTAGGCAACGATATGTTCTAGACTTCTACTAGTAGTATTTGATCATGTGAACACCAGCTAGCATGTAATTAGCAACATTAGTTTTGCAGCCTGCAAAAACAATGTAGAAGTGAAATGAAGTTAAGCATGTAATTATATTCAATTCAATTAAATTAGGTATGTCTTCTATAAATTAAATAATATAAGCTTGCAATTATATTCAACTCAATTATAATATAAGAAACTTTTCTCAATTAAAAAAAAAAAGAAAATGTTAAAAGAATGTATGGAAAAAAAAGATTACCACTACTACAAATTCCCTTGAAAGCTTAACCTGCTAGACATAGTATATGTTTACTAGATATAGTGTAGGAGTAGAATGCCAACATAACCAGGGAGAAATCACCCACTACAAATTCAATTTGATCATCTACACCATAAATCATTTTAAGAATAATAAGAAGTTTCTCATAGGAAGAATAAGTATTTGACAAAAATTACAACATTATACTTATGTGGCAGAAATTTTAACCCGAAAATTGCTTGATAGTGGAATGACATATATATATATATATATATATATATGTGGCAGAATAAGTATCTCTATGTCTAGTTGTAACTAGCAGTCATAATTAAATGAACATGGCTAAATTACCAATATTCTCAGTTCCTTGCCCACCCTCCCCAACTGTTCATAGCTTAGAATGGTGTGAACTTAATAGTAAGCAAGACCAACAGGGTCTTGAACTAATGATAAGTGGGGAAAAAGTCTTAATAGTTAAACAGCTCTCTCTGTATACTTAATCCCTTATAATTCACATATTCAACATAAGCCTGAACACTCCAAACTAACCATGAGGATTAACCAAGTAAAGCATTAGATTTAGATATTGAAAACATTTGCTGCTATCATGGTTGGTATAAAAATAATTCATGAATAGTACGCACATAACCAACTATGAAATAATGAACTTTGAGATAATTGAAGTACCATTGGCAGTTCTAAATTCAACCCTATGTCCATGCTCAAAAATGCATCCTTTCCAGAACAACGTTCCAGTTTCCACATTGCCTTATCTCATATTCTCATCCTCCCTTGAACTTATATTCTAATCAAGCACACTAGTTTCTGCATAATACAGGATGCCAGAGATATCTCCAGGTGTTAAGATCATTAAAAACAAAATTTAGGTATGGGGATCCACCTACACGCACAAATATTATTAAAATACTTCTTACACCAATAAATAACTTTTATAGGATGAGTAGTTTACAATAACTAGGCTTAATTCAACAGTGATTGGCTAAAATCACTTTCCTACAATATGTTATTAGATGGTGAAAATATGCCACTTGATACACTGATTTAACGGATCCTATAACATATAAGGACATTAGTAGGTTACCACTTATAATATAATTATTAATGAGTTACAATGAAACCAGGGAAAGTATTAACAGAAACAAAAGAAAAAGAGCTTCATACTTACACTGTCAACAACAATTACATCAACTGAACCACTACGGATTAAGGTACCCACAAGACTTAGTGCTTGTTCACCACAATAAGGTTGGGAGAGAAGCAAGTTCGTTGTAAATCAAAGAACTAATATATAGGCCTGTTCATCTTCACTATTAAATTATCACAATTAAAATCAAACTAATGGAAGAAACACATCTGAAAGATTAACACAACCCCCCAAGACACATATTTTGTAGAATTTAAATCAGACAGAGTACATCTCTTCCTTCTTCTTTAAAAAATGAAAAACAACATTGCTATGCAATAACAAATGAATCAAGATTGCATAATTAAGATAGCAAAGAATTAAATTAGCGAAAAAATAACGAACCACATATATGAAATAACAATAGTAAGATAAACAAAAGTGGAAGTAAGCCTTTTTTTATGAAGGACCACAAATATTATGATCAAGTTAACCTTAAAAGCAAGTCTGCAAAGAGCCAATGGCTGGTTTTTCTGAATCTGTGAACAAGACAAAAAGGTAACTTCCAATACTTCATCATATATCTTTGCTACATAAAGTGTGCCGTGAAAACAAGATTTTGATTTTATGCCTTTATTCATCATGGGTTACCAAGATCTTGGGACCAACAAAAAATTCCAAGCTTCTTCAATCATATGATGACATGTAATGCAAGCTGTTTCTGCACTGTCCCTTCTTTACAAAGACAAGCAACAATATCACTACAAGTGTTTTCTTCTTAGCTCTTAGTTTTGTCCTTTCGTATAGAATTCTTCACAGCTAGGTATCCTATATATAGCTAAAGACTCAAAAAAGAGGGACCATTTCAACGGGTTGGTGACAATTTGTAATCAAATTAATTGCCTTAATACATTTCCACTTTCAGGAAATTCTTTAAAGAAATATTTTTCAGTTAAAACTATATTTCTTCTTTCATTCTAAACTTAGCTTTAACTACCTTAAATCCATCTTCATGAAATCCATAACCTGAAAAAGAACAAATATATGTTTAGATCACTTGGTATATTTCAAGTATAATGGATATTAGATATACATAATTTCGTAGGCATAAGCGAGTTCATGGAAGCTAGTACTGTCATGATTATTAATAGTTTATCTTGTTGTTACTACCAAATCACTTGGTATGTTTAGATCCCTTAACCAGTGCCCTTATTTCCTCTTTTAATACCATTGAAACAAATCAACAAGAATGACCAACAAAATTTATTTCCATTGATATAGTCAAGAAGGACAACACAAAGCTTTACTAATATACACCCAAATGTATTTAAGCAAACCAGAACAAATGCAAGCAAGAGAGATTAACAGAGAGTGAACACATTGCAGGAAGACAGTCATTGGCACTGTGCCTTATTCTTGGGTATCTCAAATGCACAAATTCGATTGACTAGCAATGTTTAGAGAAGCCCAAAAACCAGAATAATTTTCACCATTTACTTGACATTGACTTATCTCAAATAAAATGGAAAGAGATCTAAATATACATGGTTAAGGCACAATACTTGCAACTATATCATGATAGAACAAGAAGGGAAAAACAACAACATGAAGTACATATTCAATTACCGAATCATTAGTTTGTAATATATCTGCTTCAACTCCAGCAAAGATGGTATATCTGCAGGGGCCTCTTCTACAACATTATCACCTTCTTTAGGCTTTTTCTTTTCCTTAGATAAATCGGCATCAAATACTCTTGGGCTAATCTTTCTTGAGAGTATTTGTGCACGAACATAATCCTGGCGGTCTAGAATGAATGCAATTTTCTCAGTCTTGGACATGGAACCAGTCCAACAGCAGGACCACCTGCAACGCACGCACCCAATAAATCAAAATCTCTAATTCCTCGTCCCCAAAATTTGATTCCACAAAAATCCCAAATGTAGAAACACTAGTAATCATAATTATTAATTAACATAACGCAGTTACCGAGAACAAGAACAATCTCAGCAGTGCTTCCTCCATCGTCGGAAACGGGGAGAATGTGAGCGATGCGGGTGGTGAAATTCTTGAGCTCCTCGACGACGCCGTTGAAGGCAGTCACACCGGAGAAGACGAACAGAGCGGGTTGAGGGTGAGGGTGAGGAGGGTTAGGGTTTGAGTAACAGCGGTGATGGTGATGGTGGTGGTGCTGCTGCTGCTGCGACGGAGAGGTAGCCATTGAAGTTGACGACGAAGAAGAAAACGATGATGAGAGGGTTCTGGTGGAACTTGGGAAGGGTGATGGCGGTCGAGGTTGTGCGACGATGGCTGTCGAGGTTGTGCGGCGATGGCTTCAAAGAGGATGCCAAAGCAGAAGGGTGCGGCGATGACTTTATGAAAAAGGGATTTATGGCTCGTGTTTAGGGTTGGGGTTTTTCATTTTCCATATAATAACACCTTCATATGGAAAATCATTTGCCGGAAACATCCGTCGGAAAGCCAATCATTTTCGACGGCATTAGTGCAGTGGGTATCATCCGTGGGTAACCTACCCATTTCCGACGGCATAGCTTCTATGGGAAAGTGGCCTTTGGAAATAAGCCTTTTTGTTGTAGTGGGAGTAAGGGTATCTATTACTGAAAGTGGCTGGTATATGTATAACGGTGTCGTTTTGACTTTCAAGTGCCAATATACAAGGACGGTTATATTTATAACCGTCGTCGTTTGGAGAATCAAGGACGGTTTTTAAAAGACCGTCTTCGAAATGTTGCTTTTATTTACAATTATGCCACCGCACTCCAAACAAGGACGGTTCTTGGCCAACCGACCTTAAACCCGCGTCATTGAATAGCCTTTTTGTAGTAGTGTTTACTTTTTTTTATCAATAAAAACTAATATTTTGAAGACGAACATTGACACAATGTTAAAATTGTGTCTTGTTGACTTGTTGGTCATGGATTCGAATCCAAAAATAATCTTTTTGTATATAAATGGTAGAACTGCGTATATTATCCCTCCTTCTTACCTATGCATAGCATGGAGTCTCTGAGCAAGCAATAACATTAAAAATAAAAACTAAGATTAATAAAAAAAAATACTCATGTTCTCAACTAATAATTAATCCCAAAGTCCCTACTTAGGTATTGTTAGCGCAAATTATAATAGTATCTTTTATGACCCATCATCCATATAGCTAAATTATTAATTAATTGGTGGATTTAGAAAATTAATGGCTCTCTATCATGAAAATTCAAACCACTAATTATAATTAGTGATCATCCATGTGCAACTCCAAAAGTGCACATGAGCACTAGCATATTAAAATGAAATCCAAAAGTTCGAACAACCTTTTGCATTTTTCTTTTCTAATTGTAGAATCATTTTATTCCATATTAAAGTGAATTTTTAATCAAAGACTTTTGGATCCTTAATTTTACATTAAAAAATGGGACTAAAAGCAATTGATGCCTCTATCTTTATCTTTTTCTTTTGTCTCACAGTTAGACATTAATAAATTTTCCCTTTAAGATTTTGATAATATTTGTCATGCAAAATGCAGGAATTACATCTCGTTGATCCTAAGCAGAGATAAGACTGGGATGCTAATGAAATATGAGCCAGAAAGTGAACAAGTTAGCGTTCTCCTAAAGAATCTCTCCTTTGCAAATGGAGTAGCATTAAGCAAAGATGGTGACTATATCCTAATAATTGAGACCACAACTTGTAGAGCATTAAGGTATTGGCTAGAAACACCAAAAGCTGGAACCTTGGAAGTCTTTGCTGATCTACCAGGTTTCCCAGACAACATCAAACGGAGCCCAAGAGGAGGATTTTGGGTGGGAATTTACTCAAGAAGAGAAAAAATTATCCAATGGATTCTATCATATCCTTGGATTGGAAAAGTTTTGCTTAGGCTTCCTTTGGACATCCCAAAAGCTTATTCATATTTGGCTAAGCTAAAAAGGAGTAATGGATTGGCAATTAGGCTAAGTGAGCATGGTGATATATTAGAAATTGTTGAAGAAAAAAATGGGAACATGGGGAGGTCTATTAGTGAAGTGGAGGAAAGAGATGGGATATTATGGGTGGGATCCATAGATGCACCTTTTGTTGGTAAGTATAACATTCATGTTGCAGAAGGACAAGTCAGACGGATTTGAAGATTTTTTTTTAGTGTTTTTCACTTTTTGTTTCTTGATCGCATAGTAAAAGGGAGATGGATACGGGCTTTGGCTATCATATTATATATGTGATTGCATCATTGTGAAGTGAACTTCATATACTGTGGAAGTAAAATGCACAGGTAGGATACTGTTGAGTTTTCTTATGAATTTTTTAAGAATTCTAATAGAAACTGGATTAAAATTATAGAGAAAGAAATAATTTTCTAGTGAATGCTAGCTCAAGTACTTGTGATGAATATCTACCTAAGAAACTCCAGTTGAAATTAGACATATTTTATATTTGAACTTTGTTCACTACAAAAAAAAATTGGATTTTCCGATGGACAAAATCCGTCACTAAATTAGAAAATTCATAAAAAAGTTATCGATAAAATGGTCATAGGAAATTTTTACCGACGGATTTTTTTGTCTGTTAATAATGACCTGTGAGAAATTTCCGACGGATGTATCTGTTAGAAATACATGTATGAGACATTAGCGACGGACAATTCCGTTTGAAATATCCGTCAGTAACTAATTTTCTATGTTTTTTATTTGAGTAAATTACATACGCACCCCCTGTGTTTTGCTCAAATTTTACCTAATACCCTTTCCTTTTTGCACCCTACAAAAAACTCTTTAATTGTTTAATTCACATTACACTCAAATCTCTCATCCTAAACACCGTTTAATAATTTAACAGAAATTAGCCACATGTTGATCATATGACTTTTAATGAAATTTCATGTCTAAAATACCCTCATCTTCTTTCTTTCAACATGAAAATATTTTAAGACTGTTGCTTCTTTCTGTAATTGGACGTGAACCCAACTTTTGTTGGACGTGAACCTAACTTATTGGTACGCAGTGTTAACACCATTCCTTCTTCTTCTTAAGGACCCATGTATTTCAGTTAATCCATTGTTCCTGTGGTCCCAAACATCAACACTATTTTAATCAACAATAATAAACAAATGATTTTAAATATCGTAAGTGGTCCGTCCCAAACTGGTCCCCCATTAAAACTCCATTCAGAAATAGGCAATAATAAGCAATCAAAATTAAATTAATATTCTTAAAAAGTAACCTATATATAAGGTCCAGTGGTCACTTACAAACAGAACCTTAGTGTGAACAGAATTCATGGAACAAGAAGATAAACAGAGCGCTCAGGAAGGTCGAAGAGGAAGACAAACAGAAGCACTCATGAACACTCGTGAACATCACGAAGAGGAACAATAGAGAACTCGCGAATTGGAAGAGGAACGGTGAAGAACTCGTAAACGGTGAAGAGGAATAGAACGTGAACGTCATGAGAGGAAAAAGAACTCTCACCCCTTGGACGCTGAAGAAGAATTCGCCAACAAGAGGAAGATGAATAATACTCGCTAAGGATGAAAAGGAATGGAAAGTGAACCCTAAATTCTGAAACTAATTGGGAGGAGATAAGTTGGATTTTACAATTAAAATATAAGGACAATTTCTTCTGCTCATATATTTCAATTAACGTTAGTTAACGACATTAACAGAGGGGGGTAAAAGTAATGTGAAAAAAGGAGGGGTATCAGGTGAAATTTGAGCAAAACACAAGGAGTGCGAGTGTAATTTACTCTTTTTATTTTTATATTTTTGTTTTCAACACCATTTGTTATTTATGAATATTTAATTCTCATTTCTATTATTTAACGACAATATTGAAACTAACACATACATGTAATTAATGAAATAATCAAATTCATTAATCCTAAACAAATAAACTAAAATTCAAAGTAAGGGAGTCATAAAAGCACCATGTCTAAAAAGACAATACTAATCATAAAATGTTGCGTGTCGGTAATCAAAATAGTAATTGTTGTAGTCTTGACCATTTTGTTGTTGTTGCTGGTCATGTTGTTGCTGCTGGTGATGTGGTTGATCATTATGTTGTTGTTGTTGCTGGTCGTGTGACTGGTGATGTGGTTGGTCATTGTGTTGTTGTTGTTGTTGTTGTTGTTCTGGTTGTTCTGGAAGCTGCTGGTGAGACTGTTGATGCTGTTGAATAATGTTCCATGCTTTAGGTGGTAGAGATTAAAGTACAATTGATTGAAAGACACGCATCTCCTCCTTCGATTAACGAAGCTCCTCCTTTAGTCGAATAACTTTCGCTGAATCAATTGGTTGACTAGAAGATCATTGCATATGCTGCATGAACGTGTCATCTCCAGATTTATAACTATGTGCAAGATCTCCAATACCGTAAAGACATCCCTGACGCTTTGGTCCCGCAGAAGCAATCCAACATTGAGTCTTAAGTCTTTGTTCCTCAGCAGGGTCTAAAGGAGTCATTTCTGATTCACCAACCCTTGAGGTCACATCAGACCTAGCTTGAGATAGTCTAGCCTCAAATTTTTCCTGTCATTGATAAACAATTATTATTAAATGAGGTAATTCGAACTCTCAAAGTTTGATTAATTTGTCTAGTCCAATCTAACAATTCAAGTCAAGGACTTGTCTCATCTAGGAAAATATGGAATTTACCATTCATGGACTTGTTAAAATGATTTTTTCATAGATGTCCTTTTCCTTTCTAATATGATATATACTTTTGAATTTATGTTCAACACGTGATTGCTTTGCTACTTGCCACAGCTGGAGCAATCATGTCCATAAAAAATTTCAACAACCTCTTCAACAATAGTCATCAAAGATTAGGAGTTGCACTATATGGTGTTATCTGGCTGCAAGTTTTACTAGGAATTTTTCGACCACAAAGGTAAAAACTACTGAATTCCCCTGTTATTGAGAAAATGTGTATCTGCCTACATGATTAGCTTATGAAAGGTAATGTTTACACAGTTTCTTTCAAGTTAAATAACTAAGAGTTTCACTTGTAGGGAATACAATTAATTAGCTTATGAAACACTGGTTTAATATATGAATACTTACCCACGAAAGTACTAGCAATATTGTTCTCAATTCATTAGGTTGGAAACACAGACCACTGACAGGGGACATGTAATGGTACTCCTAATCAAAACACAGACCACAACACAAAACACGAACAAAAACGCAACCAAATAAAAACCCTTATGCTAGCAGTTTTAAAACCCCAAACCTTGTCAAATGCGACAAAACTCAAAACCCCTAACCCAGAACAAGCAAGATTGATAATAGAATGCACTCACCTAATGAGAAATCGAAGACAACACCAAACACAACGGAACAAGCTCCACTCATTTACAAGGTACCTGTTGACAACAAAAGACGGATGCAGACCCTCGAAAGCTCAAACAATGAAAGTCGCGATGACGGAGGAAAGGGATAAACGAAGAAGAGTTCGACTGGAAAAGGATATATGTACCTGTGACGGAGGAAGTTGTACCCATGATGGAGGCTAGGCCACAATGACACCATAGTCGCACAATTCGCATGTGGTGTCAGTCACAGAAACGTAAGGGGAACCAATCTCTTCTCACACGACGACTAGGGTTCACCTCAGAAGTTTTGGGATAAATAATAATTTTCGATGGAATCAAAATCAATGGGAAACTTTTGTGGGAAAAATCCAAAATTCCAACGGAAGTTCATTAGTGGAAAAGTGGCCGTCGGAAATGGTTTTTTTTTTTGTAATGGTTAGACCTTACCATTTATGTTGGACTTAGGCCTCTTTTATTAGTTTTTTTGAATTTTATTATTTTTAGCTTAAGTTTGAGGACTTAGTAGCAATAAAAAAAGGACTAAAACAAAAAAGGAAATTATTGGGGGCAAAAGTGAAAATACAAAAAATATAGGACCAGATTGCAAGTATGAAGATGTAGGGACCCAAGAGTGATTCTGAAAAAAAAATAAAAAAAACCATTGAAAAAAAAATCTGCCTAATACAAAGTCCTTATACATCTTTATGCCATTTGTCTCTCTTGAATACACTAGTTCTTATACATAGTTGCAAATTTTTTTAGGGTTTTCTTAATTTGTTTTGTTATTACTCTTGTGTCTTCTAGTGTTGTCTTTCCTCGACATTTTAATTTGGGTTTCCTTTCATTTCTTTTATCTTTTATTGGTTGCCTTTAAAATTCATTGGTTTTGATGTTTTGTCTTTGAGTTGTATTACTTTTATCTTTTATTGATTGTATCTCTAAACCTTTTGATTTAATTGATGTGTTTCATGTGTTAATCCAAAATGCTTGTGAATTGCATGTTGCTTATGGCTTGCATGATATTGTTTTAGGTGATAGTACCAAGCCCTTAAGATTTGAGATTAATGCACATAATTTGGGCTTGTATGATCATGATGAACTTTCCTCTATGTGTGTTGTTGTTTATGGAAAAGTTGAAAATGATGAACTTTATAGGCATAGAAAGTACATGTTGAAAGATATTACATTATGTATGTCTTTGATGTCATTACAGGATTCTTTAGATGGAGAAACTCATGATGAGAATTTATTGGATATTTTAAATTTTCAAATGAGCTTGCATATATTGAATGAGAGTTACATAGAGTCTCACATGAAACTACATAACATTTGCAATGGAGGCATTAAAGTTGAACATGCTAAGCTAATGCTATTGTTTCATGAGCCATATATTGTCTTGAAAATGATATGTGATGGTTTCTTTAGGTTTGTCTTTGATCCGGGAGAATGGGTGTAAAGATACTTCAATAATAATATATTTTCCCTTTTAAGGGATTCAAGCCCCATGTAGGATTTCCTTGATTCAAGCCATATATTGTTGGACCTTATCATTTGTATTGGGCTTAAGATCTTTTATTAATTTGTTTTACTTTTAATATTTGTACCTTATGTTTTGACTATTGGTAACAGACCTTGGTAGTTATATTATAATAGAAAAAATATTGACTTTTAATTAGTTTTGACTCGTTATGCAATGAAGCTTTATGAGGTGAAACTTTCTTTAAATAGGTTCTTGTTCTTAGGATCAATGGGTTCTTATCTTTGAATTCCCTAATTCAAAGTGATTAATTTTAATCTCAACTTATCAATTCATCCGAAAATCTTCGTATTTTTTATTTTTATTTTATTTTATGAAATTCAAATGTATTGAAATATGAATATACTTAGAGTTGTTAAGTTATAGTGTTAGCACAATAACATTATCATAAGATGTAATGCGAATGATTTTATCAAGAATTGTTGATATCAATGTTGTTGTAACAATAGCATATTGTGTTCAAAAGTTTAACTAATTTTGAGTGAGTATATTTATTAACACACCATTATTATTTTTAGTACAAGTGTGTTAGAAAATTATAACTAAAGATTGTCTAAAAACACACTAATATGTAACTTATTAACACACTTGTACTAAAAAATAAGGGTGTGTAAGAAAATGTTAGTGGGGTTTGCTAACATATACACTCTTATTTTTTAGAATTTGATAACAAACATTAAAAACAAAAAAAATGAGCATGTATGTATGCTATTGTTTTTCTTTTTTGTTTCATATATATGTTAGAGTAAGAATCAACTTACACCAATTTAGAATTACTCTTACTATAAATTGATATCTCCTCGTATATACGTATGCATATAAAAAGTAATTATATGAATATAACATCAATACAAAATAAATCAATTTATTTAATGGAGTTCTTTTTTTTTTATTGAGATAGGGACAAAATTACAAAATAGGCGAACTTCCACCGTTAACTAAACTACACTTGTTATAGTTTTCACTAATAAAACTTAGTGTGTCACATAGCCAATCTAAGGCCATTAGTTATAGCCCAAACTTCAAATTGAAGAATAGTACCATGGAGTTCTAGAAAATGACACATCTAACTTTTCATATTTAAAATAATATAAATTATATACCTCAATTTTAATTATTATGAAATTATATCTAATTTTTTCTTTTTATAAATTGCGTCTTTTATTTTTATAAATCCGTGACTTTTTCATAACATGAAATATTTTATAAGTTTATATTTAAAATTTTGATCAGTCAAAAAAACATATATTAAATTTTGATAATTAATATATTTTTATGAATAATATATTTTTAAAACTTAAAAATTCAAATATTTTAATTATATTATTAAAAAATTTAATTGAAATAAGTTTTAATAATAATTTCATCATAACAGAACACGTGTATTGACAATTTCTGTCAGTACTTATATTTTATATAATATATATAAACATTTAAATAATTTTGTAGTTTAAAAGAAAAACAGAATAATAAATTATATTAAATTAATATTTAGATATAATTTTTTTCTTAAGCCTCATAATTTTTAGACACGACCTTAGAAAGATGATAAATATATAATTAATTAATATTTAAAAGCTATTTTTCATGAGTTTTGCATTAGTTACAGGAAATCAATGAAAAAAAAATTCAAATATAAGCAATTTTGTATGATTCATATTCTTGATACTTTTGTTGAAAATTGCAAGATTTCACTTGGTTATTTGAGTTTGTTGTATGAAACATGATCATGAAAATGCGATATTTGTTTTAGGACAATTTTTTTATAAATATGACATTTATTTTGGGATAGAGGAGTATAATTTTATACCTAAATAGATTTTAAATGTGGGCGTGGTGAAGGATCAAGAAAAGATGTGAACTTTTTTATTTTAAAAGAAAAGAAAAGTCAAACAAATGGATTAGATTTTTGGAATGAATGAAAATTTATTTTCTTTTGAAGGTTGACAAATGAATAATAATTATCGAATATTTTTTTGCATTACTAACCACGAATTAAAAGAGATAATGCATTTAAAATTGAAAAAATAACCATTTTCTCCTATATTTGATTATAGATATTTTTCTAAAAAAATTAACAAGATTTTATAAATAATTAAGCTATTATTGAATAAGTATAATTCAATTACTAAAGAGTTATATCTTAATTAATTAAAAATCTATGAATTAATATAAATTTTTTATACTGATTCTTACATATAAAAAACACTCTAATTTAAATTATATGAGTATATCAAATAAGTGATATAATAAATACTAAAGGAAAATGAGTGGACATAAAGGGTTTAACTTGCAACTTCTGATGACAAATCGATAGACTTAGTGGCCCGTAAGGAAAGGATGTGATGTGAATAAAATAGAAAATACTGGTTAATTACATCTTACATGATTGAATATTTAGTTCTATTAATTTCTACTTCTTTTCAATAGTAAGGACATGAATCAATATAATTGTGAAATTCTTAGCCACATGAATTTGATAGGACCAGATAAGGGAATTAGTGAACGTTTGAGTAAATTAGCGTGAACAGATTATAATTAACTATTGTTACGTTATATATCAATAATTTTCAAAATAAAAAATCTATAATTATAAGCAGTTTTTTAAGGATATCCTCACATCTTTTTGAGTGAGAATAATATTTTCGAAGAGTTTAGGCTCTCCTTAATTATAAGTAGTAACCAGAACTCAAACTTTTATAGATTCTCTTAGAAATACAGCTTGTTTATCATTCTTCCTAATTTCATGTTGATTTATAAATATTTATTTTTTTACTCCTATGTCACAATTTATGATTATTGTTGATCTATGAAAATTTTGTTAATGATAAAAATTAAACATATATTTTTTAAAAATAAATTATTCTTTCAATATGAGTTCAACAATTTTTTTTTGTAAATACTTGTTTAATCCTATACATGCCTTATATTGAAATTTGAAATAACATAGCCTCTCCTATGCCGGGTATTTTTGTGTCGAGAAATATGAGTTAGACGTGGCTTATTCATGCATAGCACCGGACCCATTTTTTCTTCAACAGTGGTTTCAAAAAGCCGTAAGGATAACAAATGATTGGGCTAACAGAATTTTAAACGGACAAAAATGTCCTTCGTGATTTGAAGGTTACGGATTTATATGGATTATGGATTATCAAATCCCTAAGAATCTTACGAATTGTCGAATTCGTAAGATTTTTTTTAAGTTAAAATATATATTTTAAAATAATTTAATATAATGGCGCATGCAGGTCTCGAAGAACCTGCATGCGTCATTATTTTAAATTATTTGAAAAAATATATTTTAACTTTTTTTAAAAAAAAACTTACTTATGGATTGTCCAATCCGTATGGGTATTACTTAAAAAAAACTTACGGATTGTCGAATCCATAAGAATTCGACGTTCTTACGAATTCGACAATCCGTAATCCGTAACCTTCGAATCACGAAGGGCATTTTTGTCCACACACTGTTCACATATAGTGTATTAGAAATTTATATAGTGTATGTAGCAAAACCCTTAAACAAATCAACAGGACGCTAAAATTAGATATTGGGCTTAAATTTATTCAATTCCTGAAATATCTAAATTACCCTACTGATTCTTAATTTTATTGGCTCCATGAAACTTTAAAAGTTTTGTGGAAAATATTTGTTTGTTAGTCTCCTTCTTTACTTGTTCATTAGATGGACACATCAATGATACACATGCGAAGCCACATCAAAGGTATCAATGGCATGACGTGCAACTTGAACTTTTTTATTTTTATATTTAATTTTAAAAAAATGTATGCACCCATTTTTTCTTCTTTTTTTTCCCTTTCCTTTTCCCTCTTTTCTCTTCTTTCCTCGTTCTTCCTCCTTCTCTGGCGACCCCAAAACCCCAAACATCACCTTCATCCAAGCTTACCTCTCCTACCCCCAACCACTCAACAACAATAGTTTGAAACCCAAACCCTACACAATCCAAATTCAAAAATCCAACACCACCACCACCAACAGGATTTGTGCAAGTAATTCTCAAATGTCGAATCACACCCAACCCAAACTCAAACCTACATTTTTGGAGCCCGATCATGTGCTTCTAACCATGGTTTTCCTAGCACTAGCGTCGACACTCCACTGAAGTTTTCAAGGACATGGCAGTGGCATTCGAGTCAGCAATGGAAGCCTATACGAAAATATAGATCTAAAGGTTATATGATGGTTTGGGTCGTGTGGTGGTTTTGTGAAGGTCATGTGGGTAACGTGAGGGTGAGTAGGGCGATATTGATTATAGTCTAGCATGGAGAATCTGGGTGGTGGTGGTGTTTGGGTCTTGGTTGCGCAAAGTTCTAGTGATGCATCAAGTGAAGGTTGTTTGGGTGATGGACCGATTCAAAGAGGGAAAAACGAGGGTTAGGTGAAAATTGAGTTTGAGTTGTGAATTTAGGAACAAAATTGGGAGAGAGAGGAGAAGGAGGAGGTGACGGAGAATTCGCGCATGGAGAGTCGGTGGGTGAAGAACCAGCCGAGGAAAGGGGAAGAGGTGGGGAGGACGGTGTTGGTGGAGTCATGGAAGAATGGGGAGGTGAGGAAGCCAATAACAATGACGAGGAAGAGGTGTTGTTGTCGTCGTCAGTGTAGTTTATGAGTGTTTGGACGTCAACAATGTAGTTCATGCGTTTGGATGTTTGACATGGCTTCATATGTGTATCGTTGATGTGTCAAATTAATGGACATGTCATCACGTTTTGGATGGAGACTAATGGCACAAATCTCCTACAAAACTTTTAAAGTTTCAAGGACCCAACAAGAAGAAAAACAATTTCAGGAATCAATTGCAAAATTCGAGTATATTTCAAGGATCTCCAACATATTTAAACCTAAAAGAAAATATGCATTTTCAAACAAAACTAGGAATCCAAGAGCTAGAGTTGAAGCAAATATTGAAGTTTCTCTCAATGAAAGGACCGAAAGTGAAAAGAACGAAAAGAAAAAGGAAGAGAAAGTGAGATGATTTTTAAGTTGTTTAATAAGAGAAAAGATAAACAAAATATTTCAAATCTTATAAAATTATAAGATATAAGAAAATCAAATTATTTAATTATGTGTTTTTTATATACTTAGTAGGTGTAGGGATAAGATGAATTGGATATTACATTATCCAAAGTTATCCTCATAAAAATCTCCAAATATTTTACTTAGGTGAGACTCAACCTCACCTACAAGCAAATTTAGTTAGCATACTACTAAGGTTGCGCCTGATTGATTGCATTTTTAGTTTGTGTGAGAAAATTTTAAATTAATTTATAACTTTTAATAAAGGTGTTTACTTGTAGTATACTTACTAAAGATGCAATCAATCAGGCACAACCTTACCCAATAGTATACTAACTAAATTTGCTTAGTAAATTACAAATGTGTTTAGTAAATTTCAAATTTATCTTACTAACTCAACAGTTTTTTTCTCTCTAGATCATAGGTATCCTTAATCGAATAATTTTTTTTGAGTAGAGTAAAATTACTATGAGCAACAAAAGTCTTTTTCTATATATTTAACGTAACTGCATACTTAGAACTCGAACTCAAAACCTCTTATTAAATTGGAACAATCTCATATCAATTGATTCATGCGCTTAGTAGTATCCATAAGTTTTTAATCACTCTTTGAAATAGCATTTGAAATTATTATTATTATCATCATCATCTTCAATACTTTAATAAAATTTATCATTTATAGCTTCATTTAATATTACAATATATATTATTTTTTCTTTCCACTTTTTTATTTATTTTATGTATAACAACTCCATAAAGATTGAACTTAAAACTTCGTGTGCAATATCCAAATCTCCCACCAGTAAGCCAATCCTAATGGATATCTTTCTACCCAAAAACCTACAAAATTATCTTATTTTTACTCATTTTTTCTTTCTTTTCACATTCTTTTCAAAATTAAACATTCAATTACTTGTAAACCAAAGGAGATTTTTCCCTCCTCTCTTTCATTCTCGCACCTTCTTTTCAATCATTTCAAATAAAAAGACATATCGTTTAAACTAAAAATAAAATACACAGTTAAAGTACGAATTGCCCAATGTCAAATGATATGAAAGGGAGTTCCGATGTCCGATCCACATATTTGTGTTTGAGAATTGAATTTGATTCCGCCAAAGAAACAGTTCAGTGAGCAAATCCAGATTTACATTACCTCAATGGGCCCACCAATTTTCAAATCTTGTGGACGAAACCAATATCACAGGCACATCACAATTCCACGCCTGCAAACTGCGTATTGCTTACTCTCTTTATCCAACTAATATGAACCACTTGTCTTTCACTTTTGCATTCAGTACCACAAGAAATTATTTGACACTCTTGTCTTGGACCACTGCGTTTTCATGGTTCCAAATAGTCAAGTATTTTAATTTTTAAGATTTTTTTGACACTTAACTATATGTTATGTAAAAATTAATGGGGATCATGATAATTTCAAGCCATGTAATAATTTTCAGTAAATAATCTTTTTTTATTTCTAAAAGTATTAAACATTATCACATGAATTCCTAAAACTATTTTTCGTTTCAAATATTGCGTAATTTTTTTCCAAATAAGTCCCTAATCATATATTATTTTGGTTCCTAAATATATATTATTATTATTATTTAATTCCCAAGTTAAATGCACAGTTAAACTAATATAGTTGATGAACTGCACTCTCATCTTTTTGCTAATTTTTTTAATTTTAAAAACTAATGTCACACACCAATTTAACTATCGGGGACAAAAATGTCTTTTACTCACTAATTTTTCTAGTACGACCAACAAGCTAAAGGGATCCGAATTTAACTTCAGCAGTACTCTAGTTTTTATTTTTTAAATATTTAATTGATGATAATTTGGAAGGTTCAAGAGGGAATATGCTGAAAAACCTTGTCACGTTCGTAAGAGAATGAGCCACAACAATTCGATTGCCTTCTAACAAACTGAACTCTTTAGTTATTGATTCTGTAGAAGTAAGTTTTTATATTGAAGAATAATTGCACCTATTTTTGATATATCAACAAAAACTGAACCGAGCTTATTAACAATGATCTCGCAATCAGCCATCCAAGTCATGGCTTTGAGCAACCTCAAAGTAATTAATATGTGAATTCCTTTATACTAATTCATGGCACTTCTACATTATCAATAATAAAGATTGATCCAGTAGATAATAATATACTTATATCCCACAAATATTTCGATTTATACTGCGAGAACCTTATTAATAAATAATTTATATATATTTCTTCAAGTGCTTATTAAGTTAGTTGTATTAAACTTTTCTTATCTCATCTCACCTTAATAGAAATATAAAAAACATGAGTCATAGGTAAAATTTATCATTTTGATGACATTTTAATATATTGCATATAACATTTTCAGTAAAAATAATTACCAATGTGAATTTTTTGTCTTCAAAAAATTAACAATGTGATTTATTTAAATAAAAGCACCTCAATTATTAAAAACTTAATAAAAGGTCCAAAAATTCTTTTCATCCGAATTCCTTTTTTTTATAAAAAAAAAAATCGAATCAACTGCCAATAAAAATTATACAAATTAATGAAAGCTTTGATACAATCAAACATCCCATTCCGCAAACACTCTTGTTACTTATTGTCTAGGTCACACCCCATGCTACATATTGCATAAATTCCAGCACTCATTCTAAAAATCTCCCACTCTTGTCCACATGAAGCGTTGCTCTCACTCCACAACCAATCATTGCTATAAATAATGAAACGAAGCAGAGAGTAAGTGAATAACCCTAAACCAAAACAACCTTGAATAAGTTTCTAGGTGACAGAACAAAATCAAGGCTTGAATTAATTATTAATTAAAGAAAAATAAGAAACATGTAACGTGTCCCAGAAAGAGACCCTCACGCTGTAACGTGTCTCTGAGCTAGAATTTCATCACAAAATGCCAAGGGGTTTTTGGCAAGTGAGGGATTTGAGGAGCGAAGATGCTGTGCCATGGGAGAGTGGGTCCCACATGCATTCATTTCGATGAATTTGATGAGTCGTGCTTGCGCAGGGACAGAATTCTGGTGACAAGGATTTGATAACGATGTTTGGACTTCATGTGTGCTCTCTGATGTTATATGTCTGTTATTGTTTAATTAGTTCCGTGGTGGCATTGCTTGCTGCCAATATTGCTGTACACGTGTTGGAGGTCTCCATCAACATGTTTTTAAATACTTTTTATTATTAAATAAATCCCACCACATGAGCTCAATAATACAATCTAAATATAATTCTTGGCTGCATACTCGGAATTTTATTTTCCTTTAAACGTTAAGTTTTTTCATTACTTAATTAATCTACAATTCGTCAATTTTTAGGGTTGTTTTGCATGCATTTGGTGTTCGTTTTAGGCTTCATTTCATCATTATTTGCTTAATTTAGCTTCTTTGAGACTTTTTACTTCATTAGCTAGGTTGTGTTTTTGTAAGTTTAGGAAAAGTTGTCTGTGAAATAAAAAGGAGCAAGAGGAAATAGAGCATTCATAACTTGAGTTTCTGTAATGTGATTGATTGAGGCTATCTTGTTTATGGAAAACTTGAATTAAGAGTTACACTTTTCATGAAGAGACTTAAACTGGATTCAACATGGGTTATGAAAGCAATGGTCTGCATAGATAATCTATCATATAGGTTCAATGTTTTGAGCTTATCTCAAATTATAAGAATCAAAACAATTGAGATTAATGTCTAAATATTAACAACAAAATTATTTACAATTTTCGTGACAACATTGAATCACGAATTTCTTATATTGACCATGATTTTGGCCAAATACATGTATGTTGAAACAAATTCTTTAACATTCTTTTTGAATACATATTTTCATATTGGTTGAATTTTATTAAGAATAACAAAATTAAGAAAAAAAATTCATTAAATAAGATATATGATCTAAAAGATTTTTTGATTTTTAATAAATTTTAACTAATAAAAAATATATTAAAAAACATATTCCTAATCTGCCTCCCAAATTTATCCACTACTAATCTGTCAGTCTCTGAAACCGATGAAACTGAACTCACACTTCATTGTACAACACATACTCAAATACCAAGCCTCTTGAAATAAAACGCCCAAACTTGATAAAACCAGACACAATCATACAACAGATGTTGTGTTGTCTCAAGACATTCGTTACACCCAACAGAAATACCATTCTTAACATCCAAAATGTCCATCTTCGTAATATTAACTTTGAAGGTATTCTCTTCATAAAATTAACCTTGGAGGTATTCTATCATATATTAATAAGTACTTTTGACTTGTATATACAATAGAAACTTAAAGTAAAAATACTTTTACTTTTGTTGATATTATCTAAAGAAATTTTATTTTACGAACATACTTTTGAATAAAAGTATCTAAACATTGCTTAAAAAATATCTACACAAATTACATTGTAATAAACTTATTTTTATCAAACTTAAATTTATAATACACTTTAAATTTAGACTTACATTTTCAAACTTGAATCCAAATATGTTACATGTCCGATGTCCGACAAATGAACCGCATGATTAGATACACACCTTCATTTGCTTTTGCTGATTTTTATCAAGCATCGGGATCGTACCCGAAATTTTTAGTTGCACAATAAGTTCAATTGATTCAGCTAAAATAAATGTAAAATCAGCGAAAAAGTTCACCAAAATACCGTGGTTGCATCTCCAAAATTTTGTATAATTCGATCAACGCTTGATAAGTGTTAAAACTCAAAATGCTAATTATAAAATTTAGCTATAATTTATAAAAATATTCGTTTATAGACTCCATATGTTATTCATTTACAATCTTTTAAAAATTGACCCAATAGTTCATTACTACCTTTGTTCTTTTTTTTAAATCTTGTTTTGTTAGATGGAAATAAAAAATGCAATAAATTTTATTGATTTTAATAAAATAATTCACATTTTTTTTCCAACTCTATAATAAATACATGTATAAATTAATTAAAGATTAAGGCTTTGTTTGGTAAGTGAATAAAAGAGAGAAAATAAAGGAAAATGTTCAAAAAATATATATGATCAGTGTCTTCTCCTCTCTTCTTTAATTCAAATATTTATTTTCTTTATTTTTTTCTTTCACTCTATCAAACCAACCCTAAAAGACAAATATAAATATAATTGATAAAAAATAATTAATGTTACCTTAAAATTTATAAATAACAGATAAATAAAATAAAAATACAACAATTAAAAAAATGGAGAAATATTAATTTATAACCATTAATAAGAGACTACGAATAATTTAAGGGGCGCACACATTGAGTGCAATAATTTATAGGGCATACACATCCCCATTGACCAGTTCCACGTAGATGAAAAGGAGTCGGTAAATGCTAATTAAGCAGCATCCAAAAACCAGAATTATGAATAAGAGCCAAGACGAATAAAGTTTGTCCACTTTGGTCAGTATCCCACAAGAATGCATCTTTGAATTTCATTATTAATATAAGGATTTTGTTGGTGAGTGTGATACATAAATACCTATACTTTTGTAAATATTTAGTAAATTTTGAGATATGTTTTAATTTTGATAATTCCTAATCTAATTTATCTAAACTTTTTGTTATAAAAAATAATAATAAGAGCCGAGCCAAGTCCCGGGGGGGCATTTTCGGCAACAAAGTCAAAATCACACTTCCTTTGGTTCCCACTTCCCCTGTTTCGTATTTTCCACATACTCAGGACCCTTTGTTATTCTCTCTGTTATTCTCTTCCGCATCACCATTTCACCACTGAGAGAACAACACAACACAACATACGAGCCTCTCGGTTTCCAATGTGAAGAGAGCGAACATGGCTATAATCGCTCCCAGGATTCTCGGATCCATCTCGAGGCCCGCGGTCGCCCTCCGCCGCTGGCGGTGGCCGGCATACTCCTCCGCCTCCGCGGCGGTGGCGGAGCCGGAGACCACGGAGGTGAAGGACTACGCCGATTACCGCCGCTCCCTGTACGGACAGATCACGCACAAGGCCCTCCTCGTCGATGCCGTTGGCACGCTCGTTCTCCCCTCGCAGCCCATGGCTCAGGTGCGTGCTTCGATGTGCGCGCCACGTGAAACTGAAACTAATTCTGTTATTTTAACGGCGTCGTTTACGTTTTTTGTTTTTTGGGTAGATATATAGGAAGATTGGAGAGAAGTATGGAGTGGAGTATTCGGAAGATGAGATACTGTTCAGATATAGAAGAGCGTATGGCCAGCCTTGGGGAAAATCTCGTCTCAGGTTTGTTTTTGCTTTTGCTTTTTTTTTTTTTTTTTGCAGAACATGTATTGGTACGAATATGTTAATGCCAGAAGAAGTCATTAATCTTTCTCGCATTATAATCATTAATTTTAGTTGTTTGTTTTATTATTAGAAAAATTACTATATATAGTGAGACATTTTAAAATAGTTTTATACTGTTATTAAATTAAAATTTATTATATATGTAAGATTGTTGATTTTAATGTAATCACTCAATAATAATTTGTGATTCAACGACCTTGTGCATTACCATTAAATTATTATTATTATAATATAGCAAGTTGCTGGTTTGGGTGGAATTGCCGATCGAATCTTTTAAACAATGTCTTTGATTTGAGCCTCACGGGTAAAAAAAAAAGATTGTGAGAAGAAATCTTACTATAAATGGTTAGGCAGATTGCAAGGAGATTAGTTATTTATAAAATAATAGATATTTGGCAATAATAATTTAGTTACTCAAAAAAATATTAGTTAGTATTACTGTTATCAAGGTTTTATTTAAATATTAGTTGCGGAGGTTATTTCATCATACTTATTGATATTACCAAAATAGTGGAAAAATGCAGTCAATACGACTACAATTATTGACTTGTTGTAGTTGCAAATACTTGAAAAACCTTAGCGTTGTGGCTAAAATTACGGTCACATACTGTCTTTTAAAATCTTGATTGTTATTTTAAATTTGGATTTTCATATATGGTTATGAGTTTCTTCGTTTGTTTATTTATTGATGTTGATATTGATATTAATATTGGATGTTGCTTTTGTCAGTAGGCGTTTATGGGAATGGAAATTTCCTAGTTTGGATCTTTTGTATCTCTATCTTAAAAAATGAAAAAGAAAAAAGAGTAGTTAGAGATTTCGTATCAGCTGATTTTGCCTAGTGAACTAGATTTTCTTTATGGGGTCCGTTGTGTGAATAAGTGGTTCATTTCTTCAAACCTATCGCTGACTACTCCATGATATGTCTAATGAGTAATTGCACTCTTGCAGACGCTAATAGTAATTAGTAAAAACTCAAGACAGCATTGCATTAAAATAACTTCAGCTAGGACTTTGTTATCTTTTTATGTTGATATTTTTATGTATCTTGAGTTTTTAATGGTTGGACTTGTAATATGCAAGTGTTGCTCATGTCTAATTAGTTAGAAAGTCTTGGAGACAAGAACTGGTAATTCATACATAAATGTTGGCAAGGAATTTTATATTGGTTTTGAGTGAAATGACAAGAACAATTTTTGATAGCTACATTCGTGATAGTATATACGTATAGCTTGTAGTGAATGATCTTTCTCAGCTCAGTTACCTACTTCGCGAAAGAACTATGGAGTAAGCATTTTAATTAGTGAGAATTTTTTTAGCACAATTCATATGAGCCATATTATCAAACTCCTATGTTCTGGGAGCAGAGTTATGATTTGGTTGAACAACACAACAAACATCATGCAGTTTGTATGCAGCTTTAAATATCCATGTTTATGTGTCTTTTAACTTTAAACTTTAAAGTTACTGTTTCCATATATACATCCTTTGTTATTTGTCTCTTAAGAATACTTGAACAGTTTGCTGCCAGCCTCCAGGTCAAGACGAGTTTGTATTAAACAACAAAAGCCTTATCCATTTTAGATATATTGATTATTTTGCGTTGGCCTTCATATTGATTGCGACTAAATAAAAAAAAGTAATCTCTTACACATAGCTGTGGAGACACTATACTGCTTGTCATATTTAGTATAATTAGATTCATTTTTTTTCTTTTACATTGCAGATATGTTAATGATGGTAGGCCCTTTTGGCAATACATAGTTAGTTATTCTACTGGCTGCTCAGATCCTCAATACTTTGAAGAACTTTATAACTATTATACGACAGACAAGGTAGATTACTTATAATTACCATTTTCTAAAATATATATACTCTCTCTCTGTATTTTTTTTTTTTTGATAATTTGGGTAGTGTTTGATAGTTTTGGCCGTCTATCATCCATATAGGCATGGCACCTCAATGATCCTGGCGCAGAAGAAGTATTCAGAGCTCTTAGAAAATCAGGTGTGAAATTAGCTGTTGTGTCAAACTTTGACACTAGATTAAGACCTCTCCTGCGGGCATTAACTTGTGACAATTGGTTTGATGCAGTAGCAGTGTCAGCTGAGGTAAGCTAATTGCTCTTCTCTTTCTTAGCTTTTTGTTTGATCAGTTTGTGTTACTACTGGTTATTCTCTCCTCCTTCCTCTCTCATCCATTGATGCATACAATTGTATTGATGCCATTCGCAATGGAGATGCATCATAAATGTGAGAATTCTTTAGAAGGGAAATAGTGGATATAAACCTGAATCATTTATGGTCTCATTGAGTCACATCATGCAGGAACATGTTATGATAAAGAAAAGAAATCAATGATATTGAAAGTGCTGAAATCTTGTTTTATATAATGTCATTTCTAAAATTTATCATTCTAGAAGTAAAAATATGTCCATTTTCAAGCTAATATTGTAGCATGTTCTAAAAGTAAGCTTCCCCAATCGCTTTGGAGGAGGAAGCAACTCATCATGATTCTGGGCTTGAGAATCTTGTTACAGAGATTTTTCACCATTGAACAAAGCATACTTACATTTGAAACAATAAACTTACACGAGATAATATCAAGTAATGTGGCAAAGTTGAGTAAATTTGGTGACAAATCAAATGGAATTTTGATGGCTAAAATTTACGGGTAAAAACAAATGCTTTAGCACAAACCATATTTTTTATGGCATGTATTATTGTTGTCTACATCAATTTTCAAGAATTAGCAATTATCCTTTGATCCTCGAGTGTTGACAATTATTTAGATTGTCAAGTTCTTGTATCTCAAATACATTTGAGCATCCATGCATTGACATAGTGCTTAAGTTTGCCATGCATTAATCAAAAGTTCCGTACTTAACATGATTTTCCTTTTCTTGACCATAATTGATTTATAAACTTTTTCAATTAGGTTGCGGCGGAGAAACCAAATCCAACTATATTTCTCAAAGCATGTGAACTATTGGATGTAAAACCTGAGGATGCTGTTCATGTTGGGGATGACCGGAGAAATGATATATGGGGTGCCAGGGATGCTGGCTGTGATGCTTGGCTTTGGGGAAGCGATGTTCACTCCTTTAAGGAGGTATCTAAAATCTTCATCTCTCCTTTGGTATTTAAAATCAGGATTCAGCGGCTTGCTTGCTTTTGGGTGCTGTTTGCTCCTTCCCCTTAGATCCCTAAATCCCAATAGAGATCTTCCTAGTTACCCAAAAGCATAAAGGGGAAAGGTGATACCATTTTTTTTACCTCCTGTTATGCTATGCCTTGTTGGTACTCTTGTAAATATAAGTAGTAAACTAAAATAAGAAATATAAAAGGTAATAGTCAACATTATGGCAGGTTCCATTTTGTAACTTGAATGTAATTAGGAATTTAGGATACCTTAACCTTGTATGAATATATCTTCCGCTGTTTTTAAGTTTTTACCAGTATTATAACCGGTTCATTTTGATTTTAATATCTGCTATGTTTTTCATGCCAACTTAATGAGGCTCTCTCTATTCATGCATGAAATGACATGAAATTTTACTGATGCAGGTAGCACAGAGGATTGGGGTTCAGGTCTGAAAGATGATTTCTTTACAATAAGTTTGATGTTATGCATGTATAGAGTCATTTAGGCTTTAGCTTTAAGGCTGTACATGTTCTGCTCCTTTTTGCAATGTATGTATGTATGTATGAAAAAGATGTGAGCCTGTAAAAACCATTAATAGGTGTAGGTAGGAGCTTTTATCTTTTCCATTGATCCGTGTTTTCCAAAATGTTTATTTTAAAATTATAAATAAAACAAATGAAAAAGAAAAAGAAATTGAATAAAATAGAAGTAAGCGTAGGTTGGAAATTTTAGGAATGAAATTTATGAAGTCATCCCTAACCATAACTTTTCACTTTATTCTTAGGGTATTACCTAATCGATTCTAATCAAAGATTGAAAAATAAAACAGTAATTATAAGCTATATATACTTTTTGGGTACTTATAATTTTTATAGATATTGTTATAATGACAAAAAATTCTTGTATCAATTATGTCGGGATATATTATACTCGATTAAAAATGCTTTTATGGTCTTCCAAGTAAAAAATAATCCGTGGAGAACCAAGAGTAGTATGTCCATAATGTCCCAACAATCATTCACGTTCTTGGAAGGTCTATGGCTTGTGCCACAATACAATGTGCTTGTCCAATAATGGGAGTCTCTTTTAACGTCAAGGTCTTGAAAAGGAAATGGATTCCATCCATGTGGGTGTTAAGACAAAAGGGTTTTCCAAGCCAAACAGAATCAATAGGGCCAGATTTTTGCTTAACGAGATAAGTCTGCATCCTTAATAATATAAAAGAATGTGAAAAGTAAAATAATTCAATTGAAAGAAATCAAATTTTATTCATTTACAAAGTTACTAGTTTGAATTATTAAACTTTGTAAAGTCTCATTTTTATCGGCTTCATCCCCTACTATCAAAACATATCCATTTTTTCATATGTACACTTCGTGGATAGAAATCACTTCAACTTATCAACATGGAATGTGAAATCCTCAAAGGATTGGAATGAAAATTAAGTATTCCAACAACATACCACTTTCTAATAAGATACATTAAAAATTCTCTATCATTTTATACAAAAGCTGGCCATTTCTTATCTTTGTTAGGTAGTTTCTTGATTATGCTCATACCTTATTTTTGTCTATCCTTCTATGTTAAATGTTTGTTATTTTAGTTTTTGGAATGCTTTTCTGAATAAGGACATTAGGTCATGAAAACTAGTATGATTTGGATGTATATGAAATGCTCTAAATTAACATGTTTGATTGGATGTACTAAAAATTTAACAAGAACTAACAACTAACATTGGTTGATAAAAAAATTATGGTAATAATAAGAGTGATTAATATGATCAAAGACTAATGACCCTGACTCCCTAATGTTTCATCCATTTAAATGAAAAATACAATTTTATTTTTGATTGAAGTAATAATGTCACATTACTCTTGAATGATTATGCATAGGGTTATTCGGACTTCAACAACATTTATATGTGTTCTTCATGTGCATAAACATACATGGTCGTGCATACCTACATGCACATATGTGCTTCACCAATTTTGCATTTTGAGTCATTAAGTGTTACATAATGCAAAGTCATGTCACACCTATTTGTTATTCTTACTCACAACTTTGCAAAATGTGACACCCAATCACAACTTTGCATACCATTCATATTGCATGTTTCATTTATACTACATGTCTTTTACATATTACATGTTCACTATTTCTATACAATATAACACATAAATGCAAATGTATTTAATAATATACCTTTTTTTTATTGACTAAAATTTATTAAAAAAACATAGTCATATAGTAAATATTTATCTAAACTAAATATAGTGATAATCTGAATTTCGTATTAAGCTAAATATTGTAGTTTTGTTGTGTATCAAATATGATATGCAATATAATCATGTTTATGTTAAATATCATACACAATAAAAATATGTTTCTATTGCATCTAAAACAGAAAGAAAAAAAAAGAATTTACTTGTTTCCCAGAGATGTCGACGACTTGTGGTAGTTTGGCAGTGGCATGTCGAGGCTTTCAAGAAGTGAATTCAATGCATTCAGAGTGAGTGAGTGAGTGCGTGGGAGAAAGATCTGTGAAAGGTGTGGGTGAGGGGAAATGATTAGGGTAGTTTAAGAAATTTTAAAATTTTAAAATGGTCACAGGTGAACTTATTAAATAAGGGTGAGAATAGCAAACTGTTTATCTAACACATAAATGGGCTCACCGCCTTACCATAAGAGTTAAAATTTTTTAAAATGATTTTATGTGATCTTCTTATTACAAATACAATGTTTTAACCAATTGAGCTACTAGATTATTTATATTAAAAATTAATTAATGTTGTTATATAACATTAAAATTTTTAATGCATATTTGATACACATAAACTTATATAATAATTAATTTTTATCTAATAATATTTTTTTACATATATAAATTTCTAAAGTATATAAACTTATGATTTTATAAAATTAAAATTTTTAATGTATATGAACCTAATATTTTTTATTCAAACTTAAGATTTTTAATTAAACCATGATTTTTATTTTAAATTTATTGTTATAAAATATGCATAATTAGATAAAAAAATATATATTATTACATAAAATCATGGTTTAATTATAAAATATATGCATTTTTAGAACAATAAATTTTAAATAAAAATCATGGTTTAATTAAAAATCATAAGTTTGAAAAAACATATTAGGTTCATATATATTAGAAATTTTAATTTTATAAAATCATAGGTTCATATACTTTAGAAATTTATATATGTAAAAAAAAATATTATTAGATAAAAATTAATTGTTATAAAAATTATTATGTAAATTTATGTGAATTAAATATGTATTAAAATTTGTAATATTATATATAACAACATTAATTAACTTTTAACATGAATGATTTAGTAGTTCAGTTGGTTAGAACATTGTGTTTGTAATTGGAAGATCATAGGTTCAACACTTGCTTGGATCATTATTTTGAAAATCATTTTAAAATATTTTAACTTGTACATATTACGAATCTATAGTCTCATCAATGTTTTCCTTTTTTCTGTTTTGATTATTGGACCATTGTAATACATTAACCAATTGACAGATTTAAATGTTTTCCTTTTTTTTGTTTTGATTATTGGACCATTGTAATACATTAACCAATTGACAGATGAGGAAGACACGTTTTGTATTGTGTTTGCAAAGTTGGAAAAAAGTAATAAAAAAAGAAAATGTTTTTCGAATGTGTTAAATCAATGTGGATATGACTACTATATATAGGGGTCAAGGTTTAAGGTTTACCATCTAGGTTTAGGGTTAGGCTTTGAAGCATTGGATTCCCTAACGTAAAACAAAAGTGCCTTTGACGTCCCGGCGTAAAGAAAAGTGTATCTAATGCACTAGTGTAAATCAAAAGTGTCTCTAACGCCTTGACAAAAAGTAAAAGTGTCTCTGAAGTACTAGTGCAAATCAAAACTATCTATGTCGCTCTAATGTAAAGCAAAAGTGTCTTGTTATGCGTATCAGTTAATCGATTAAAATAATATTTCATTCTAGTAGTTTTGATGTCAATAAAGTCATTAAGACAACTTTCGAGTGTCGATTCAGTCCTAAATGCATTAACAAGGTGGCCAAAAACAAGAAAAAATCACTGAAACTTCGAGATTTCATTCCATGAGGACAAATTTTGGCACCTAGATCGTTATGTGTATCAGTTATTCTAGTTAAAATAATGTTTCACTTTCATAGTTTTCATGTCAATGACATGTCAATGAAGCCATTAAGATAACTTCCAAGTCTTAATTCGGCCCTAAAACACATTAACAGAATGGCCAAAAACAAGAAAAAATCCTTGAAACTTTAAGATGTCATTCCATGACAACAACTTTTGACACCTAGATTGTTATGTGTAGCAGTTATTTTGGTTAAAATAATGTTTTATTCCTATAGTTTTCATGTCAACAAAACCATTAAGACAAATTTTGGATCTCAATTTAACCCTAAAATGCATTAATGAGGCGATCAATAACAAGAAAAAATCACTGAAACTTCAAGATTTTATTCCATACTTCAAACTTTTGGCATTAAAACACACATGACAAACACTCAGTAATGCAATAATGAACAATACACATGATGGTTACAAATCATTAAATAATAAAATAGCAATCAAATAAATTGGGGGGAGGGTTCTTCAAAACTCGATTCAAGGTTCATTGCTTCATAGAGGTATTCATTTAAACCCTCCAAATTCAAAGAGCTAGCAGAAATTGGTTGTGGTTGTGCATATGTTTGCATAGATAAGATATAACTTAAGCATGTGAGGTTGGAGTGTTGCCCGAATATAGAAAACATAGTAATTATGTCCTCATCATCTTACAATATGCATGTCTTGTATTGAAAAAATCACCAACAAATGATACAAGACATCGAAAATTTATATCTATGACCACTTTATCATTTGGTAGACTAATCTTGTTTCCAATAGCTTGTTTCAAGGCATCAAGTGGCATTTTGTTGTCAAGTTGAACGATCTTTGGTGAACCGTTTATAAACATTGAACTACTTTTAGTTGTTGTGATGATGCAACTATAATACACAATTAGAATGACTGATGATGAAGTCATGGTTTAAGGTAACAGTAAGGTTTCTGATTGAGGGGGTGTATTAGACTGCCTCAGCGCAAACTATATTTATAATGTTTAATGACTTATCACATACATTCCAAAAAGAATGGTCAAGATCCCACTGAAAAATCAACATCCTAGATAACATCAATTAAAGCAATGCACATTGAACGACCAATATCCCATCAACAAAATCAATGGCCTAGATAACACAGATCGGAGAAAGACACATTGAACAACCAAGATCCCACTAAATAAATTGTCTTATTATTTAAAAAATTTCTATAAATACAATGCATGAAACCATGAAATCTCTCTTTAACTTCTTCTTGACATTAGTATCAAAACCTAAACCATGAAATCTACAGTTGCTTATCTTATTGGGAAACAACAACTTCATAGATTTGGAGAAGTATGTATTTCATTTTGTTGAATTAAATGTTAATTATGTTATGATTTACAAATATTCATGTTGTTATTATTTTGATTTTTGCCGGTAACAGATGATATAATCCATTCATATGCTTAAGTTATGCCTTCTCTAGATTCCAAAATTGAACCTTTGTTGATTCAAGCTAGGTTTTCAGATGTCGCAAAGCTGAGACATATTAAAATTGATTGGGACTTGAATCACACACGTTGCATGATGTAGGACTACAACCACATCTTCAATCATATGAATTCATATCATAACAACATTATCATGAAGATTATGGATACAATCCACAACTCTTCAATGCTAGTGGAGAAGACTTTATGAGTAACCTCATACGTATGCGTACATGCAAAGTATGTTCATACGTTGCTTTTTCCTAGACGATTTGACCTTACATTGCTTGTTTCTAGACGATGTGACTGGACGATACTTTTTACGAGATGATTTGATTGAACACTATTTTTTTCGAACTGCACAAACCAATTGTAATTAATTAAGTCGCAGTCTAAACCATTTATATTGTCGATACGATCTCAACTGTTGGTATGAGTCACGGGAGAACACTTGGTTACTCAATATATATACTAGTAGGGGTTAGATGCAAATCAACACCTTTGTTTGATCTTCACCATATTGCTATAAATATGGAGAGAGTATCTACTTTTATGTATTGCGATGATGACATAATTCCATCATATGAAGGAATAATGTTTAAATACCCTAGTGATCCTAAAGTCATCACAATAAGTGAAGACATGTTGCTTAATGCTTTAAGGAAAATAAATTTTTTACGCCAATGAAGGTTGTATAATTTTACTTTATGTAGGTGATGGTTGTGTTGAATATGACTGTATAGAGCTCAAATGCGACGATTATGTGAGAAAAATATTTTTTATCTTTTCAGAACTTAGTACCAAAGGTCCGAGGAGTTGAATGCAACTTTTGAGTATTTTTCCGATGAAATCATTGTCTTACTGCACAAACCAAGGAAACCAAGAACGGTTGTTGTATCATTGTTCTGATGCATGATGAATATGTGTAGTCATTGCGCAAACTAGTTATTGTTACTTTTTAGAATAAACTTGTAATTCATTATTGAAATTATGTTATTACTTTTTTTTTAAGATTCTATATTTTAATTGTGTTAGTCCTAGAGGATTATGTTGTTACCTAAGTTTTTTTTTCTTCTTCAACCATTCAAAATAGCATTACATCCACAATTTTTTTTTGAAATGGAAAATAAAATGAATTTTTTTATAACTATTGTATGATTGAAATATATTTTTCTAGAGTGGATTTTCATTATCTTTTCATTTTCATTTTTAGAAAATTCTAATCTTTCTATAAAAAAAATAAAATTAATTTGTTGTTAATAAAATTTGCAATTAATCAACAATTTATATTTATGGGACTACACTAATATTTGATTGATAAAACATCATAAACATGAATAAAATAGCGCAAAAAGTCACCTCCATGAGTTATTTATCTAAGTTATATTTTTTTTGTCTTCTTGAATCTAGATAAACTTGGTTTCATCTTTTTTTTTTCTTTGTTTTTAACTAGGTTTAGTTTCAAATTATGCCGCTTATTCTAAATATTTAATTTAAGAAGTAATTGTTTTTTCAAAAAATACTATTTGATAAAAATGGATTACAAGTGTTTTCTTTAAAATAAAATAATTTAAAATTAACTAACAACATATGTAAAATAAAATTTTATTTTTTTTTAAATTATTAAAAAACAAATAACAAAAAATACATTTTTTTAAAAAGAGAGTTAAGAAATCAGTTCATGTAGAACCAATTTCATAATTGTGTGATTTTTAAACAAAAACGTAAAA
The DNA here is from genome assembly GCA_013407115.1 of Glycine latifolia. Lineage (NCBI taxonomy): Eukaryota > Viridiplantae > Streptophyta > Magnoliopsida > Fabales > Fabaceae > Glycine > Glycine latifolia. The sequence continues at coordinate 22,243,895 of CM023943.1, forward strand.
AAATAGTAGGTGAGAAATTGGTTTGAGAGAATCATTTTAGTAAATAAATTTTTGGATGTATTATTTGGGTAAATAATTAATTGATTTATATTATTCATGTACCCGCCCTGCCTTTTGCAGAGACGTGGATAGGGAAAGATCCAGTATTTTGTGATTGAGGGGCCAAAATCAATAAAATATATAAACATTAAAATTCATATAAAATATTTGTATTTTCTTAAATAATTATAAAACATATAATAAATAATATATTTACATAGAAGATATTAAACATATTTTTATAGACCCTAAACTACAAATGTCAATAACAAATTCATATTCCATAAAAAATTTAATAAATTAAATTTAGAACAAAAATTGGTATGTATGTTCATTATATTTTTCTTATGAAAATTCCTATTAATCATATTCCAAAAACCTATTAAATATGACTAAATTATGTAACTCACTAAATTATTTTTGAGGACAATAGTAGCCAACGACCATTAAAGAATAATTTACTTTCAAAAAGTTAAAAAATTGACGAAAAAAAATATTTGTTGTAACAAAGACTATAACTTTTAAAGCAGATGATGACAAACCTTTAGGATAACTTGATATATTTTGTTTTACTGAGATTTACATAGCATGCGGGTCTAGATATGTTCACTAGGATTGAAAGATGGATGTTTCTTGATATTTTTCAAAATTTAAGTTGTCAATCTTATATATAGTATTTGTAAAGTTTGATTCATTGATAAAGATTAATAAAATTATTTGGTTACAAATTGACAATTATTTACAACTTTCAAAGTAGTAGTAATAATAATAATAACATATTATAAAAAGAAAAACAATTTAAAAGATAAAAATCAATACTCAAAATTTATCTAGAAAAAACAAAAATACAATTATCTCTACAATAAATATTACAAAATAATAGAATATTTTATTACTACTTAAATAATATTATTTGCATACTTAAATTTCCAAAGCAAAATAATTACCTAATATTTTTTTAAAAAAATTATCTAATATGAAAAAATTAATTTGAAAAAGTCAAGGGGACCTTTGCCCCCCTCAGTTTGCTGTAGGTATGCCCCTTAACAGGGAGGGTCAAACCTGTACCACACCCGACCGGTTCCGTGCCATCCCTAACTGCATATGATAAATTTATATAATTACTCGGCCTGGCCAAAATGTTTATCATTTAGGTTAATGCATTTTTGTCCTATAATTTTTTTTATAAATAACATAATTTTAAATCGCAACTCGTTATTATTACGAGAAATATTTTTCTTATCGCCAAAGTAAAGGATATTATATATTGATAGAAGGTACCGGTGGTACCAAGCAAAATACAAAGAGTAGAAAGTCTTTAGGTCTACAAAATAAATAGACCCCCTCATGGTTACAAGATATCTATTACGAAAAATATGAATATTTAATAGAAAATATAACTAATGTATAACTGTTATTGGATTGCAGTTCATCAAAATTATAAGGCGAATCTTACCACCATTCTCTAACTAATATAGTTTCTTAATTTATTATTGATAAAATATTATGAAATCATTTGTGAAATTTATTGAAAGAAATTACTTAGCAGTAAAAAAGGGTTTTGCACAAAAAGCATGCACGAAAAGGTAAATAAATAGTTACGGATAATGCATGATTTCTGTTAAATATCTGTTTTCTTTTTCCTTTAATTTTTAAATAATAAAAATAAAGTGTCATATTTTATTATTGATTTCGCAGTAACTTAATTTTTCATTAGAGAAGTTTTAAATATTACGAAAGAAATTCGACCAAACTTAATTTGTATCAACCATCCACCATAATTTTGTATCAAATGCCAAATTAATTATATATTTTTTAACTTAAAATTATTCAATAAAATAGTGTCACATCGATATTAATGTGCTTTTTTATACAAAAGACTGTCATACTAACTATTGTCTAGCAAAACTTTTTTTAAGAAAATAAATAGCACTACTCTTTAGTCTTTATTATTCAAATAAGGATTGTGACTTGTATAGTTTGTTAAGTCTTGATAAATTTCAATAAATAATTAAGTGTGTGTCGCTAATCACACTTGTCAAACTATAATATTTGCATTTTCAATTATCATGAAGTCTTAATATAGTTAACTAAATGTAAGCTGTGATCAGTTTCAAAATTGTAGTTCTTTTATCTACCGTCCCTATTTTTTCTTAAAACCCTAGCTAGCTCCATCATCTGCATCGTTGAACAACTATTCACTTAAAATACATAGCAGAGAATAAGGAAATCTTCGAGTGTGTGAGGTTGGTAATTTTCAAACATGTTCACTGTATTTCTAAACACAATCATATCAGATCCGGTTGCATATCATAAAAAATGGGAAATGATGAGGACATCAAAGACCAACCCCAAGACCAAGACCCAATACAAGACATAGGAGGGCCCATGACAAGAGCAAGAGCTAAAAAGACCCAAGAAGCTTTGCAACATATAATGGCTAATCTGAGGGCAATCCAATTGCATGAGGGGACTCAAAATCTAGAGGACTGCATGAGTGGACTGCTAGTCACATGTATTGCTTGCTTGGAATGATAATAAAAGCAATTATTGACTTAGGCATTGAATAAAAAAATAATAGTAATAAAGTGCTTGCAGTTGGTTTTGAGACTTGAACCTCAAGCTTAGTTATGCCTGACTTAACCACTAAGCCACTTTAGTTAATCTTACAATGTTGAGATTTTAATTTTCTTTTATTTTCTACCAAATGCATGAGAACTTATTTGTATAAATCAATTCTGAAGTGAATAGAGAAGGATCTTTGGCTGTTGGAATTTTATCATTAGCTTGAGTATTTCTCTGCTAGGGTTCTTCCTTGAACCATTTGATCTTATCAAGAATTCTTCAATTCTTGTGGCGATCCTCAAGGCTTATCAAACATTTGTTTGTGGCGCCTATCTGCTTCTTCCTTTGCACTATTTCTGTTCCTTGTTTAAATTTTCGCATTACTAATTCTGTGATTTCACCCCGAATTTCTTATAGTCATAATTCTCGTTTTACCCATCCTTTTTCGGTATTTTTTGTGTCTAAATTGCATTTCAGAAAGTCCTCTTTCACCTCGTTTTGGAATCAGTCCAATCCGAGTTTTGTAGGCCGAGAAATACATAAAAGATAACCGTACGATTCTGGCTCTGTTGGTGTGCGAACTCCAACCTAGAATTGGTCCAAAATTGAATCAAGGCAGGAGGATTCTCATCAGGAAAGGTTTGTCATGGAGTCTAAACAAAAACCCTATCTTTTCTCACTACTTCATATATAAGCTAATTCATTAGCACCATTCAACCAGTTAAACCTTTTTTTTAATTGGTACAATCAATTAAACAACCCCTTAAAATATTGTTAATTAACATTTATTGTAATAAACTTCATTTTGTAACACTTATGATGGCAGAATCAAAGAGAATATACCACATTCACGACCGAATGAAAAAAATGAGGAGGAAACTGGAAACACATGGATGCCACATAGACAAATACGGAACTAAATAAGTGTAACGTGTTTCGGTTTTCATCCACGCTCTTCCACCTTCTCACCCTCTCTGCTGCATAGACAAACAAACAGATGCCACATTTCAGGCACGCGTTTGCATGTGCAACTATAAATTATCTAAGTGCGAAAATTATTTTATGACGATGGATAGTGACCCTAGTGTAATTTGTTCACTGATTTAATACCTAAACTCTTACTTGAAAGATGAAGTCAATTATATTTAATACCTAAGCCCTTGAAAGATGAAGCTATATATAAAAAAAAAAGAATCTTTTATTAATTTTTCAGCCGCCACTTATTATTTATTCAAATGTATAAACATGTATGATTACGTAATGGATGATGACTCGCGTATATATATTCACAAGTCGAGATCATGATCGCATTATCTAATTAATTTGTTAATTGTTCCTAACAAATCTTCATCATCATCATGGTTGCTTTGTTTTCCCCTCCAGTTTTCTCAACCAAGGGATGGCTCTTAGAAGAGGAGCCATTAAGCTATGATGTGTCCTCAGAGTACTCATTTCCCTATCAATTTTATTCACCACAGACACAGATTGAGCTTGAAATTGAAAGGTCCACTGCTCCATCCCCTGAAGACCCTGCCATGGTCAGAAAGCTTAGCCACAACGCTAGTGAACGTGATCGCCGCAAGAAGGTCAATCACTTGGTTTCTTCACTTCGTTCACTTCTTCCAGTGGCTTATCAAACGGTACTTTAAGTCCCTTCTTTATATCTTTCTCCCTTTCATCCTTTTTTTTTTTTAAATTGGTATAGCCATAATCTTTTGTAGGAACCAATTTCAAGAAATTAAGATTAATGGGTTTCCATAGCTTCCATGATCGAGATTTCTATGATATATAATTGTCAACTGAGATGTTCATTTAATTCATAAAAACAAATACTCCATATATTCCAAAATGATGATCGGTCATTAGGAAACAATTTTACAAAAAATGTTCTTATTCTGTTTCTTAATTTCAATAAATAATTTAGTATTAAGTCATGAAAGATAATAATATTTATGAGAATCGATAACACAAGTGATATAATTTATATGCCTTAATCAAGTAATAAAAAATATATTTGTTAGAGAACAAAATTAGAATAAATATTTTAATATCTAATTGATAACTTGATAATATTAAATAATATTATTTTTTATTTAATGCAAAAACATCAATGACTAAAATAGTGTATATATATTTTATTTTTTTGTCAAGGAAGGGACTATATAATTAGAAAATACTAACTACAACAGAAATATAGACCATCTTTCTAAGCTTCCCATAATTTTATATACAAAATATGTTCTAGTACCTGTTTCTATTTCCATTTCCTATGCATTTAGGAGTCCGGTTAATATTATAAACACTGACGATAACAAATATACCATAAAAAGCCACAAAATCATACTAACAAAGAGCAAATGATACTTCACCTATTAAATTGCCATAAATAGTTATCTCATTCCATGTTAATTATTGTTGTTGCAGAAAAACATGAGCATTCCGACTACAGTTTCGCGAGTCATAAAATACATACCCGAGTTACAACAGCAAGTGCAAGCACTATCTAAGAAAAAGGAGGATCTTCTGCGCAGAATTTCTCGGCAATTGCAAGGAGATGCATTGAACAAAGAATCTCAAAGGAGAATTTCCCACCACAATTCTGATTTTGTTGTTTCAACAAGTAGGCTCAACGATTGTGAAGCTGTTGTTCACATTTCCTCTTATGAGGCTCACAAGGCTCCACTATCCGAGATCTTGCAATGTTTAGAAAATAATGGCCTTCTTCTGCTAAATGCTTCTTCCTCTGAAACCTTTGGAGGAAGGGTCTTCTACAACTTGCATTTCCAGGTATGTTTTATGATTAATGTTTTTTGGTTTATTGTTGATCTCCAGTTTTTCACTATATTTCTTACATAAAACCTTTTAAAAGAAAAACTTTCATTTCAATTCATATATTATTTTAAAAGTTTAAGATAACATTAATTGTTAGGTTTTTAATTATATCCTTACTTTTATTCTTATCAAGAAAAAAATAAAAAAGAAATGACGGTGTATGAAATGTTATTGAAGTAATAAGACAAAAAAAAATGACATTTAACAAAAGGACAATGCTAATGCTAATTAATGTCCTATGACATCGGTTAACGATTAAAAATGCATGAAAAAACTATAAGAAAATATAATATTTGAATTTGAGAACTAATGAAGTTGTACTGGTGTTTCTGCAGGTGGAAAAAACTCAGAGATTAGACTCCGAGATTCTAACTGAGAAGCTTTTGTCAATATATGAGAAGCAAAGGATTTTCAATCAACTAAATTAAGTTGGCCCTAATTATGTTGATCAAACCATCTTAAGTGCTCTGATGTTAAATTTTAGGAGTTAAAGAAAAGAATGTTGTCTTCACGACTCATGATACTCGTGACAAAAGACATGCTCAGCAACAACTTGAGGAACATTAACAACTGGCTCCTTAATTTTGGTGCATCGGCAAGCACTGCAACAACCTTTCTGATCTTTGCCATGCTCTGTGAGCAGAGGCAGTGTTCGTGCTCACCCATGTCTAGATGTACTACGGACATCAGTGACATCAATCGCTCTTTGATGTGAACTCTCGTCCACTCTACAACCACCAATTATCGTAGGTGAAGTCATTTTGTACATGAAAGTTCAACAATATGATGTTAGGCCGATTTTATTTAATGTAATTGTGTGCAATAAAATACATATAAATATGAATACATTTAATATACTTTTTGTTATTCCCTTAAATTTATTGAAAGATCTAACATTAAACCTAACATATTTATTTAAGATATCATAAAAAATTATTTAATTAATTTAAATGTAATAAATATAGATAAAATCAACAATTTTTTAAAATAGATGGATTAAATATATTTTTTTAAAATAGAGAGATCAATATTATAGATGAAATAAAATAGAAGAGACCAAAATTTTATTTAAACAAATTTTTTAAAAAGGTGGGGTTGAACTTAGCAATTCATGACATTAGAATAGCAAACACTTTAACTACAATACAAATGAGCCCATTACCTTGTTGGTAAATATGTCTCTCAACCTTTTCGTGATACCATGTACATTGGAGGGTCTATTCCTACTAGTGACTAAATCAAGTTGTTAGCCCTTTAAAAAGAAAAAAACTCAAGTTCTTAGAGACCTACAAGCCTAATTGATCGGCGGCTTGGATCACACTTAGGTCATCTTGTTCTCAAAAGTCCAAGGTAGTTTTACTTGATATGGTGATTCATAATAGGCTACAAAAGGCGATTTAATATTTAGGTAAGAGCTGTTTTAATTTTACTCGTTATGAAGGATCGAAATGAGGGAATATTGAATGCCATTTCCTAAATTTTTTAGGTCAAAACATGACTAAATTTGCTTAAAATTAATGTACAATATTTTGTGGATTGTTTATTTTTTTATGTGGAAAGGAGAAAACAGAGAGATATTCTCAATATTATCTAGTAGGGTGTAAATGATATGTTGGTACTTTCAATAGAAACTAAAACATAGAGATATTCTCAATATTATCTAGTAGGGTGTGAATGATATGTTGGTACTTTCAATAGAAACTCACAAAGAAGACTACTGCACAAGTCTAAATCATGAGCAATTTTACTCAATCATAACTACTCAATTAGTCTTTGGACACAAGGAAATTTCCTTGCAGAGGGTTGTTTCCACCAAGAGGAATTTTAGTATTATTAAGGACAATCAAAGTTACATCCATGAGGTGGATAAAAGTTAACTCTGAATCCTTGATCACTTGTGTTAACCAACATTTGTTAGACTATTTTTTCCCCATTATGATTTAGTGTATACAAGGTTATCAAACTCGAGAGTCTATGTAGACTCGTAAGAGCTCCATAAACTCAATTCGTAGATTTGTAAAAGTCTATTTCATATAAAAATAATAACAAAATACTTATAAATAATATATCAATTAAATATTTCAACAACATAATAAACCATAAATTCTACAATACTTCATAGTAATGCATCACTACTAGATAATAATATGTGGAGGTGATAGTAGTGGTAGAACATTCTTATCGATGGTTTGATGTTAGAGAACGAGTGTTTGATGTTGTTAGAGGTGAGAGTTATTTGCTTTAGGAACACCACAACAAATGGATGTAGGTAGAACCCTAAATGCGCAGAAAACAACCTAAAACAATTTATATTTTGGTATAATTTTTTTAACTTGTTAACTCGTTGGTAAACTTGAGAGTCTATGAAGTTTACCCCAAGTCTAATAAAAATTGAGTTTGCACACAAGTTAATTCGCAGATGATAAGTGAACTCATAAATTAATAAGAGTTAGAAAATTAACTTGAAAGTTTGATGACTATAAGTGTGTATATGAACTAATTTTTAAAAAAATCCTCATAGAAGCTAAAATGAAAAGGAAAAAATGTGTTATGTACAAAGATTAAATTAAGAAAAGTGAGTAACGTTTTCTCAAATATATATAAAAAAACAAAACCAAAATTTCATTAGCCCTAATACACACGATCGTAAAATTTTGTCTGACAGTTGTAATATGAGATAACAAAAGGAACCATCTCCAAACCCTTTTTGGTTTAGGGATCATTTACATTTTTTATTATCGAATAAGAGAAACATAATAGTAAATTGTTAATCTAAGATACTAAAAGATTTTTAGAATTTAAATGAACCAAAGTAAAGAAAGGTTGTGAGTTTGAATTTTCAATTAAAAAATTTAATAATTAACAATTAATATATATTGTTAAAATGAAAGTCAATGACTATAAAAAGAAGAGAGTAGATCGACAAAGACATGTACATAAGGACGTGGGAATAACTTCTACTTAATACAATCATCTTGGTTAAACGACGTATATTGTTACTAACTTCAAAACTGCTTTATCTAGAAAGTTAGTACTATTATTTATTATCATGTACTACCTAATACAACTGACGGATATAATACAACTCTACTGGGTCTTGCATGCATCATCATATTTTGCTATGTACACTAAAATTTAAAATTCCCAGCCTTAAATAATAAACCCGTGCAAACCATAGGCAAGGATGCCAAAGGCTTGTGTATAGCATGCATCGGCACGTGCAATTCAAAGAAAACAAATCGGTTTGCCTACAAGTGCCTGCTTATGACATATTCATATAATTACTTGGTGTGGCCAAAATGTTTGTCATTTAGGTTAATGCATTTTTATCCCATAAACTTTTATGTATAACAAGATTTTAAATCGCAATACGTTATTATAATTACAAAAAATATATGGATATTTAATAGAAAATATATAACTTATGCAACTGTAATTGAATTGAATTTCAGCAAGCGATGGAAGTTCGTATACACTTACCCCGTTACCCGCACTTGTTTTCTTCGCATTTCTTTCTCATTTGAATGCCATCAAACAGATCATAAATGTAAGTTGTGACTAGTTTCAAATTAAAATTGGTGTTGTTACTTTCAGCTTTTATATATACCAATACCATCCCTTTTTTCTTAAAATCCTAGCTCCATCATTTGCATCGTTGACCAACTTTTCACTTAAAATACATATAGCAGAACCTAATTAAGGAGACCTTCCAGTGCAGTGATTTTAAATTACTGTCCGTAACGTAAAGGTATTTTTTGCAATCGCTTCACGATCGCAATTGCAGTTACATCAGCCGCATTTTTCTCACAATTATCAGTAATGTAAATGTTTTCTAGTTCATTGCAACCGCTGTTTAAAATAATGCAGGGCATTGTCACCTGAATATATACGGAAGTGTGTGTATGAATTTTCAAAGTGGTTCACTGTATTTGCAAACACAATCAGATCGGTTGATATAAAAGATAAAACATGTGGAAAGGGAGAAAATTAAGAGTTGCAACCGAAACATGTTAATGTAATCAGCGATATAATCTACATCTCAAATAATTTAGAAAATGCTTATGAAAGGTTAGAATATTGGGGTGGATGACATGTGATACTAATTAAAGTCTATGATTTGTTTCTTTTTCTTCTGCAAGCGTTCTTTTGTAACAAGGACGAGGCAGTAAATGCATTTAATTTGTGGCTTCTCTGCAAGAAATTAACTAATAACCAGCCAGGTTTGTCATGGATTATATTCAAAAGATACCCTATATGGCTATATATCTTTTCTCACTACTACATATATGTATGGTTATTGCCTTATTGGCACCATTTAATCAGCTACAATTGTTAAAATATTGTTAAGAATTTAAGCAATAAACTTCATTTTGTAACACTTATGTCGTTGGCAGCATCGCAGAGAATATACCAATATACCATACTCCACACATTCATGAAGAAAAAAGGAATGCCACAGACAAATAAAGAACTAGAGAAATGTATCGTGTTTAGGTTTTTCATCCACACGCTCTCCCACCTTCTCACCCTCTCTGCTACATAGACAAACACGTAAATGCCACATTTCAGACACGCGTTTGCATGTGCACCTATATAGTTCTCTAGAACCAAAATTATTTTATGATGATGGATAGTGATCCTGCAATTATTTAATATCTTAACTCCTACTTGAAAGATGAATTTATATTTTGAATATTCCAAGTGACGAGGAGAAACAAGAATACTTTATTGATTTTTTATCAGCCACTTATTATTTTGTTCAAATATATAAACATGTATGATTACGTAAAAGGATATAATGACTTGCGTATATATATTCTTATTCACAAGTCGAGCTCATCATAGCATTATCTAAGTAATTTGTTAACTGCTCCTAAGTCCTAATTAACAAATCTTCATCATCATCATGGTTGCTTTGTTTTCCCCTCCGGTGTTCTCAACCAAGGGATGGTTCTTAGAAGAAGAGCCATTAAGCTATGATGTGTCTTCAGAGTACTCATTTCCCTATCAATTTTTTGCACCACAGACACAGATTGAACTTGAAATAGAAAGGTCCTCTGCACCATCCCCTGAAGACCCTGCCATGGTCAAAAAGCTTAGCCACAACGCTAGTGAACGTGATCGCCGCAAGAAGGTTAATGACTTGGTTTCTTCACTTCGTTCACTTCTTCCTGTGCCAGATCAAACGGTACTTTATATCCCTACCCTCTCTCTCAGTAATTTGTCCTTTTTTAAAATTGTTAGCCATAATATTTTGTAGGAACCAATTTCAAGAAATTAAGAGAATGGGTACCCTTAATTAGCTTCCATGATGGTTTATAAGACATAATTGTCAAACTATGTATGTTTATTCAATTCATTTTTTTAACGGATGTTTATTCATTTCATAACAAATACTGGAACTGGATTTGCTTGTTTCACATTTGATCCTTTATACAAGTGTAAGTTTAAGGGATAGGTTTATTTTTTATTGTGGAAGAAACTCGTATAGCTAGAAATTACTTATTAATTAGATGGTATTATTGTTCCGTGTTTAATTTTTATTTTTAATTAATATGTTGATATCATAAAAATTTAATTACATTGGTTATTTTATGTTTATAAGAATATTAACAGAAGAAATTATAAAGAAAAAACAATCACCATTTCTTCACAATATTTTTTAAAAAAGAAAAACAAAGACAAAATAGATAGCCCTTTTATTATTACAAACAAATTAATACATATCAACCACAAAACTATAACAAAATGTGAATGAAACTACATAGCTTTTTCATCAATAGAGATCTCATTCCATGTTAATTAATGTTGTTGCAGAAAAAAATGAGCATTCCAGCTACAGTTTCGCGAGTTTTAAAATACATACCTGAGTTACAACATCAAGTGCAAGCACTAACTAAGAAAAAAGAGGAGCTTCTGTGCAGAATTTCAAAAAATCTAAAAGGAGATTCAGTGAACAAAGAATCTCAAAGGAGAATTTCCCACCACAATTCTGATTTTGTTGTTTCAACAAGTAGGCTCAACGATTGTGAAGCTGTTGTTCACATTTCCTCTTACGAGACTCACAAGGCTCCATTATCCGAGATCTTGCAATGTTTAGAAAATAATGGCCTTTATTTGCTAAATGCTTCTTCCTCTGAAGCTTTTGGAGGAAGGGTCTTCTACAACTTGCATTTCCAGGTATCTTTTATGGTATTCCTTTTTATCCTTTTTGCTTATTGTAGTGGTCAAATTTTTACTCTCTAGCTTGTTCTTACATAGCCTTTTATAAGAAAAAGTTTCATTTCAATTAATCTATTATTTTAAAAGTTTAAGATAACATTAATTATTAGGTTTTTAATTATATACTTTTATTATCGGAAAAAAATGGTGTGTATGAAATGTTATTGAAGTAATAAGACAGAAAAAGGACATTTAACAAAAGGATAATGCTAATGCTAATTAATTTCCTATGGCATTGGTTAATGATTAAAAATACATTAAAAAATATAAGAAAATATTACATTTAGTGTTATAAGTAATTTATAATTTGAGAACTAATGATCTACTGTTGTTTCTGCAGGTGGAAAAAACTCATAGGCTAGAGTCCGAAATTCTAACTGAGAAGCTTTTGTCAATATATGAGAAGCAAATGATTTTCTAACCAAACGATCTTAAGTGCTCTGATGTTAAATTTGACACCTAAAAATGTCTTCACATATTTGTCATGTATGAATGGCAAGTTCAGAAATCAGAATGGAGTAATCACATCACATGCCCCGCTTCTATATATATATATATATATACGATTTGGTAAAAAAGTGGAAGGAAGGTGCATGGATTTTAGGAGTTAAAGAAAAGAATGTTGTAAAAACATAAATGTTACAATCGGCCTCACCTAGCAAAGTGCTATTAATTTTGTCTCTTTCCTTTTATTACCAAGAGTTGGCAGATGATTTTAGAGTTCAGTTCTCAGTTTTCTAAATTTGACTTATATCATGGTAGATATATAATATGATTTTTTTACCTCATCTCCTTAATTAATGCCATGATTTAACCTTATAAAATAATAAGATCTTCTTATCAATAAAGATAAAACTGTGATAGTTTATTTATATCACAATGCTTTATATGAAAATTTTTATAAAAGTTTAATTAAAAAATTCTCTCAACAATTTTCCTTTTAATTCTTACACTATATATATATATCGTGAAAAAATTATATTTTATTTTGTTCTATGAATTTATATTATTCTGGAAGTAATCTTATAATAATAATAATAATAATAATAATAATAATAATAATTAAAGGATATTTTTGGAGAGAAAATGTGAAAGGGGTATATTTGTAATAAGTGGAGGTATGTTTACCAATCGCCCTTTTTTTTTTAACTTCTAATAAAATAAATAATAGCATTACTTGCTTGGGCTTGGCCCGGAAACAGAGATAGAGAGTTTCTTGCCTTGGGCTCAATTTTGAAAGTTACCTGGCGGATGTCTAGGTTTTCGTTTGTCAAATGTTTTTAGGCTTTTTTTTCTGAAAGAAATATGTTTTGAGTCTTTTTTTTCTGTAAGAAATATGCTTTTAGGCTATTCACGAAAAAGTAGAGATTTTGGAGAAAAAAAGAAAGAAAAGAAAAGCTTGGCTATTGTAACTCTTGCTACATTGTAATGGGTTCCATTGTAGCAGAATTGATTAATTTGATTGCCTCGCCTTTCGTATTTCTGATAAAAATACAACATTATTTTAAATTGAACATATACTGCTCTTCAAAAAAGTAAAATAAAATTGAACATATACTGGATTGAAACCTGGAAAAAATGGTTATTTTTTATTTTTATTTTAAAAATACTCATACTTTTGTATCAAATGTCCATGCAAGATCCATTGAGAAGGAGGGAAGAGAGAAATAAATAAATAAGTAAAGAAAGAAAGTTATGAATGTAATAAATAGTGTGATGAGCAAATAAGTGGAAAATAAAAAGAAAACAAGATAGAAATGAGATAAGAAAGAAAGTGGGTGTATGTTTATAATAAGTTTTGGTTTATATAAAAAAAAATTGAAATGTTATTTATTATTAAAAAGACTACTTTCCCCTTTTACTTTTTTTTGTTTTTCACACTAATTCTTTTATCATATTTGTATGTTAAACTATTATTAAATTAACCCATTTTTTTTCATTTACCTTATTCGGTTAATATCATGAACATATTGATCTTAGTTCACTTCTAAATATTAAAAATGACGTTAAATATATATTAAATGGGATGAAATTGAAAATATATATTGACATATCATTATTTAAGCATTGAGAAAAAAATATCTTAATTTTTTTGTCACAATGACATTTTAATAATGTGTTTTTTCATCACAAGAGTCAAATTCAAAATCTTATTTAAGAAAATCGAGTTCAATACTACTTATTAGTAAATAATATCTTAATTTAGTAATTGAGTAAACTACCATAGAGTGCTAACACTAATTGTGTAGGGTTATTTTATTTTAATTAGTAATTTTTAGTTAAAATTTTAAGTACATAGTTACATTAAATATTTTAAAAAAGAATTTTTTCATTCAACATATCTTGAGGAGGAATATCTCCCATAAAGATTCTTGTGGTCTTAAAAAAAATAATTGAGTAAACCACATAATGAGAAAAATAATAAACACTTAATAATTAAAATATCTTTTTTATATTAAAAAACCTGTACTAAATATGAATAATAACTAATGAGTAAAGAGAAAGACTAGCAACATATTTTTTAATGCACGGTTTATCACACTCTTTATAACTAAAAAAATGTTTGAAATCACAATGTTTTGTGAGTCTAGCCACTTATTTAAGAAAATAAAAATTTAAGATATTATTTTCTGATTTATAATATAGACATAAATTTTAAAAAATAAGTGTCAAATAAATTATTGAAAAGACCAAAACAAAGAAAGTTTATTATGTTTTTATCATTTATTTATTTTTAAAAATAAAAATAGGTATGAAATATTTATAAAGTATTGGTAGATGATATTAGTTGTTAGTATGTGGGTTTGAATTAATTGTTTCAATTCCTTAAAACATTTATTTATAATAAAAAATTATAAAAATGTTAAAACAACAAACATGTTCTAAAAACAACAACTCTATATTATTTTATGTACACTTACTCGGAACACCTCTTTAGGGAGTATGTTTCAATAATTGATTAACATTTGAGTTGAGAGGAAATACTATAGAAATTGAACCTCTATAAATTAAATTAAGTTGACAATGAAAAAATCGTTATAAATCACACAAAGGACACGATGCACAATCAAGGGAGAACACGAAGGCCATTTAAGTAGACAGAACAGAAGAGAGGCATTAATGTCATGATGTGATAAATTGTTTTTGACATTTGAGTACAAATTGTACAATAATAATACTTGTACTAGCTTCTGTTTCTGTCCAAGGAATTGCTTATAGTCAGAGGTTCAGAAAGAATGCATTGCATATTGCATAAAAAATGTCTACGTACGAGATAGCACTGACGTTGATTGATTGCTCTTTTTACTATTATTAATTTTCTAACGTCTCTGCCGGGATTTATACAACTACATTACCCTGTGCTTGGCTAATAAAAAATCAAAGAGAAAGAAAATAAAAATAAAAATTTCATCATTTTAATTATTTAGAAAAAAACTAAAAAACAAATTGAGACGACAATTTTTTAAGAAGATATCACAGATTTTATCTTATATTTGTCTTTTTTTTTAAATATTAGAGTTTTATATTTGCATTTTAGGAAATTGAATTTTAACCTGAATCAATTGGAAGTTTTTTTCATTCTTTATAAAATTGAATCTAAATATATAATTATAAAATCATTATTATTTCAATTTTGTAGTTTTTTTTTCATTATAGTTCAGTGTGTGTATGCGTTACATTACATAACAATTTTTTTAGAAAAACAAAATATTTTTTAGAAATACAAAACCTTCTAAAAAAAATTTTGGCACAAATCTTTTTATGGTAGAACCGAGGCTTCCTTCTGATCGGTTGTAGTGTAGTGTAATTTTGGTTCAATTGTATCTAGTCAATCAGTCATCAATTGAAAAGATGTTATATTTGCAAGTGTAACTATTTGTGATCACCCCCTGGCCAAATGAGTAAATTGATTAAGCTCATTTAATTTAATTTTAAATATATAGTATAGGCTTACTCCATCAATTTTAGTGGTTTAAATGAACAATCAACCTATCTTAAATATCATTCGATATCATTACCCAATCAATCAAATACAAAAATAATATTGTGTCATTATATATATTAATTGCCACATAACCTAATATAATTAGCAATCAACTTATGTCAATCAATAAATTGTTGGTCTAAAGTGATATTAAATTTGATCTTTTTAAATAATATTTCAAATTCAAAAATTATGGATGAAAAAAAAAATATAATTGTGAAAGAAGATTTTACTAAAATGATTAATCAAATTTTTTGACGAAAATTAATCATAAATAAAATTGGTAGATACTTCAACTAATATTATGATTAAAAAAACTATATAGAATATTATTTATACTCAATCATCAAAATCCCATCACCAAAAACCATTTATATTGCAACAAAACCATTTACAGCTAGCTTTTTCTTTGCTTCTTCTTTCTGTCATTGTATTTATACATCATTAAAAAAAATTCAATCACCAAACATGAAAATTGTCGTTACAATAATCAACCTATGGCATAACGTTCCTCCTACACTTTTGCACAAATGCTCATTTTTTTAATTTTTTTAATAAAATATAATAATTAAAATTAAAAGTGTGTCACATGAATGGATTGGGATATAGGTTCAACACTAAAACTTAGATATCCAACTCAAAGAATAGTGAGACTTATTAGGTTAGATTGGGTTCTACTTGAACAATCCAAAACTACATCAAACCAAAGCTTTACGATTGAATTGGATCATTTTGAATTCTTGAATACTTGTACTCAAGAACACTCCTAACTAGAGACTTTGTCATTGCTAACGGCAAGTTGTTCCAAGTGCTGCCATGTATTAGTTTGATGAGTTTTCTTTTTCTTTTCGAAACTTGCCATTAATATTTGTTAGTTAAACATGTGTCCTTATTTAATGGGGGAGTGTTAACAATTGTGTTAGTGCATATTTAAATATTTTCTTTTTGAAACTTGTCATTAGTCTTTGAATGTGATATACATGTGACTAATTTTAATGGGGACTGAGGCCATGTGAGCTCTTAGTCTAATTTTCAAAAAAAGAAGAAAAAATTGGTGACCTGATCAAAACTCTCGTTAGTTAACTTAGTGTAATATATGGTGGATCCACGTTCAGTGGTACCGGAACAATTGTCCCTACAAGATATTTTATTTTACTTGAATATGTTCCATAATTTTTTTTGCCCCTTAAAAAATATTGATATTGCATCCATGAGATCGTACAAGAAAGAATAAATTGGTATTAATGTTATCATTTTATCTTTTCAATTGTTATACATAAAGTGAAATTATAAGCATGAACGTTTTAATTTTTGTTTTGTCATAACATAATGCATTTTATAAAAGCTTGAAATACTTTTTCTATGACAATATTATATAATTCATGGATTTGCCACCAGCTTAGTGTATTGAATATGTCAATTGTCAAAATAATCCCATACCGATAATATCTTTTAGAATAGTCTCATTTTAGTATTTATAAATTTTTAAAGGTATCCGACTTTAATTGATTTCAATTAGCCACATCAATTGTGTATTTAAATTATGAATTCCAACAATTTTATTTTGGTCTTTGTTCCCATCGGGCATAGGAGATAGATAGGATACCTAATTCAAAAGCATTTAAGAGTGAAAGTATAATATGTCCAACGCTTAGGTCGATCAAATGTTAAGTTATATATTATACTCTTGATCGTATCAACCTGAATTTTAATTTTTCAGGGATGGTTTCTCATGTACAATCTAACAATTATTTCGAGATCCTCATATGCACATCTTGAATGAGTGGTTGCTCTGGACGTGATCAATATAGACTCCAGATTTCGCACCTCACCTTAGACAATGAGATTGAACTTGATACTTATTGAGTGAAGTAAGAGTTACTTATTCTTATTTATTGAGGTTGTTACACACGTAACTCCTTATTTGTCGAAGTTGTTATATTGAGTAATGCAGATAATTGTTAGTAGATAAGTTTTAGCTTATCGATAATCTAATAAGTGTATGTTACTTGATAAGAAAATTGTAACATTATCATTAATATTCGAATAGTGAGGCTTTAGAGATAACATGTTCGACCCGGTAATCCATATGCTAAGAGCGAAATATCAAAATATACAATCCTTTAATCTTAAGTGAATAGTTTAAATAGACTTTACTTTTTACTTTAAGAGTCATTAGATTTCTATTAGCTAGTAATAATCAATCTTATTTTAAATTTATATATCCCACAATAAACAATCAATCCCTCTCATAATTTTCGCTATCCTTCCAATATTCCTAATAGGATTTGATCTAAGACCTTCAAATTGGATTGCTTCCAAACCTAACTATTGTGGTGCCCCGTATACAAAGATATTTCCTACTTTAAGAGATACTTAGGAAGAAATTGTTTAACGTAACTTTGCTTTACCGCCTATTATATTCTCCTAAACGTTGAATTGATGCAGAGAAATAATGTAAATGTGACTTCACTAATATACCTTTTCATGCACATTCACTGCATAGATACTACATCTAGTGAAAGGAAGCAAACGCAGTTTCCGAATGACCAATATTTTGTATATTCCATATTCAAGAATTCAGTGAACAAGTAAAGTCGACAGTGCCCTATAGCTTTTCACGTCGTGGAACTAGTTAATATAATTAAAACCAAAGATTCAATCATATCTGTTCACTTTCTCAATGGATAAATTCAATGCCATCAACTCTAATAATAATAATGATAATAATTTATTATTTTAATAAAATCATAAATATTTATCTTAAAAAATGTATATTTTATACCCCTAATTTTATTGTTGGAATCCCCTAGCCGGCCTATTTTGCATCCCTTTATTTTAATAACTCACAAGTATTCTCTTAGAATTTATATTTTACATCTCTCTTATTTTATGTGTTTGAACCCACTATTTTAATCAATTTTCTTATATTTTTATGTCTTTATCTTCATAATATGAAAATTATTATTAAATTTATTTTTTAAAATAGATTGTTCCCACTACTAAAATGCATGCATGCGACATCAATAAAAGAAAAATAAATAAATAGTCAATTTAGTTCCTAAATTTATATCTTGTGAAACTATGAAAAATTCAAATAAATGCTTGAAATATTTTAGAGTTTCATCTAAGTTTCTCAAAATAATTCTTTTTTTTTCATTTTGGATCCTATAAACTTATATTATTATTATCACTTAAATCTACATAATATAGACTAAAATATGAGAAGAAAAAATTGTTTGGGTAGGGACGTGACTGTAGCGAGTACTCAATAAGTAAAGATGTCATCTAACAAATTAATTGATCAATTGTGGCCTACCTCAAAACTACTTCAAAGAACTAAATTACATATATATGCATATAATGTATCAGTAATCTTTCTCAGTTCTGAAGTCTCCAACAGACAAATAGATGTTCTGGATGGGGCAGGGAGGCGGTGAACTGAGTTAAGAGCAGAAGTACGATGTTAAAATTTGGTCTTGTGATTGAAGTAGCATGAATCTTGCCAAACATTTTCTTTTCTGGAAACGTAAGAGAAACATGCTTGCTTGCATTGCACCCATGATGATGAAGTTTGAGTATATCATTATAAAATTGAAACCTAGAGCTACCCAATACTTTCATATATCTACTTGCACTTGGGTTTATATATATATGGTCAAGTAAAAGAACTGATTTCTATGAATAGATTTTCTATTTAGTTTGAGAAAACCTTTTTTTCCCTTTTGTTTGTAATTATAAACAATTACAAAAATATAATATTTTGTTTCACTATTTATTTAACATTTGTAAATATTTAAATATAAAATAATGATGATGATGACAATGATGATGAATATCTTCAATTAAATTAAGTAATATGCAGCTGGAAAAAAAGTCAATTTCTCAGTATGTAGCTAGCCTGCTGCCAATTGATCGATCTTAATTAAAACATAATTTAGGTTTGGTAGTATTAAATTTTGGTCTCTCTCTCTTGCGGGAACGCGGGGAGCCATATCTAAATCAAAACTTGACTTACTGTATCTTAAATTAAGTTGGAATTGAAAACATATAGGGATGAGCTCATTTCATTTACGGCTTATTATATTAAACTAATGCTAGTTGCATGTTGACGTAAAGTTTATCCAGTTCTATGATACATTGAACAAGGCAAAAAATTTAACCTTCATGCTTTTGGATCCTTTTGCCGTTTAACATCATTACTGTATTTGTTATAGTGTTGTCAAGTAGCTATGATTCCACAACTCTTCGTCATATATGATGTTGTTATAGAGGCGAAGTTCTATTGGAGTTGTTGGTACTTTAATACTAGCTAAAAGATATTGTTAATTTTTTTTTTAGAGTAAAAAGATATTGTTAATTTATTCACCAAAAGAAGAATAAATTTCCTTATATATCTTCATCGGCGTAGACACAATCCTAAAGTTTATAGAAATTTTGGAGGTTATTATTTTCGTAGCAGTGCTTGTTACTATATAATTCGGATCAAAGAATATCAACTAAACGCTAAAGAAATAAGTAAGTAGGAGACAACTGTATTAATACAGGTAAAATTTATTTTGATATATATATATTACTTAAAAAAAATGAAATAAATAAACCACTTATTTCAATTTACTTTCTTATTTTCTAGACACAGAAAATGTCCTTTTTTATATAATTTTTAAGTAGAAATAAAAATGTAAATACGATTTAATATATCTGTCTCAATCTATCAATCTGTGCCCAGGCTTACAATAATATAAATACCCAAAATTAAATTAATAGGCATGCATGGATTAATACAATATAAAATGAAAATCTCTATCAATTTATTTTTAAATTGTAATAATTTAGAAATGTATACATTCCAACGTTTCCAACGATGTTTTCTAGTTTTCAAAAAAGAAAAAGGCATATGATAAATGGCAATCGAAATCATTGACATATAAAACAATGAAATGTGCGATTCAATCATATTTAAAGGAAATGACGATATTCTTATATTGTGGATAGGGATACATCATAAAGTGAGTTTTTTATTGTCTTCTCACCGAACTAATGCCAATTTATGCCCTCCACAGTAATTCTTAATGGTATATATATACTAGCTAATAATGTTACATATTTAAATAATCAAAATTATATTAATGATTTATTAAATATTTGTTTAAAAAATAAACTGAATTAAATATTTTTTTAATCTTTACATATAAAATTATTTAATATCTCTTTTGTTGTAGAAATATATTTAATAACTTAAAATATATGAAAAAAAATCAATATTTCTCTTTATTATAAATTTTTTATATAATATCTAATTATTTAAAATATCTTTAACCATGAATAAAAGGAAAAGATAAAAGCTAAAACAAACAAAAAGAAGACTCTTCAAAATTTAATAACAAATGTACAAGCAAAGCTAACCAGATTTAACTAAACTAGAGTCCAATCCAAAAATCATCTCATATTCACAATTTGAAAATTATTTTAATTAATTTAAAGACAATAATTTGAAGAATAAAATAAGTCAAACACTTAATAATCAAAAATATGCATATGGTTGTAGTTTATTTAGATTTACTTTGTTTTTGGACTGAATACTTAAGTTCATTTTATTATTTTCATGTAATTTTTGTACTTATCCTAGGTTTAGATGTGTTTTCATCTTTTTTTAGGTTAGACTCTAGCGTTTTTAGTCTTCCCAAACAATTATCTTGGACTAGTGGAATTTAATGAACCATTGTGATAGTTAGTGGGAAGTAATTGTTAGTAGACGTACAATTAATGTCTAGAACTGAATGGAATTTTACTCCTATTTTAAGGGTAGCCTCATATAGTATATAAATATAAATTATTAAAAAAGTTAGAAACTATTTGGAAAAATTATTTACAGTAAATAAATTTTTCAGTTAGTAAAAAAAACTAAAAATTAACTAAAATGACTTAGCGAACAATTACCAAAAATCATGATTATTTTAACGTGATTTAGAAAATCTAACCTATATTTAAACATACTAAATTATGTATAAATGTATAGGGCATTTTCTTTGACCAAACTAAAGAAGCCTTGTGTGTCTATCTTTTTAACTGTTTTTTATATAAGGGTTAGAGACTTGGAATAATACTAGTATTCTTACAATTGTTTTAATGATATTTTTTAGCTGGTCATGTATCCGTCATTTTCTCAGTTTTGTTTTTTTAACAGCCATGTCAGTAGAACAGATCTTGAATAGGAGGAGCTGGAGAGAAGAGGAAGAAAAGGGGGAGCCGGCGGCGAACTGAATAATCTGAAGTATGCATGAATATGACAAACAGGCATACATTTTCTTTTTGGAAACATATATAAGAAAATGCATCCATTAATTACACCATGATCAAGTTGGAGTATATCATTAGAAAATTCAACCTAGCTAGAGCGATTGTTGAACTTAATTTATTATCTACACTTGGGATTGGGATGTGTTTAATTTAATTTTTAATTTTTTATTTCCTATTTCTTATACATAATTACATAAATGTCCAATATTTTAATTTTTATCATTAGTATTTGCATAAGAAACAAAGAAAACGATAATAGTTAAGTTTTTCTGTACAATTTTTAAAAAAGTTTTCAAACATACATATATATATATATATATATATATATATATATATATATATATATATATATATATATATATATATATATATTATAATGGAAAAAACTTATATCCCAAACATGCACTTAAACTCAACATTTCCTAAATCTTTAAACTCAACATGATTTACTTGTTATATTAATTATCTTATCCTATATTAGCATAATATAATATTTCTTAACATATAAAAGAGAAAAATTAGATTAGCTAGAAAGTAATGGATAGATTGTTACTCTTTTTTCCATGTCATCGTTATCTTCATCACCTCACATTTATAGTATTATTATTATTATTATTGTCACTATCATAATAATATTACTGTCATCATCATTCAATCATTGTTACCACTTTCATTATATTATCATTATCATTATAACTACTATTCTCATCAACACTACTATTAATTACTACCACCACTTTATTAACATTATCATCACTATTGTTTTCACTATTATCATTCTCATAATCATAATATTTATTCTATTACATATTAACCACCAAATTAGCCTATATTCTTACTTAGATGTGTAAGTCCATTAATATAATTTGTCAATTCCACTCATCAATTTTGTTGTATATCCTCTAACTATAGAATCTGATCTAAAACCTCCGAATTGAAAACGCCTTTAGCCTAATTATTGTGGTGTCACTTAAAAGCTTCTATCTTCATCACTAATTATATATAAAAAATCAATAATTTATGTCCCTTAAAAAAATAATTAATTTAATTAATGATCGATTATTTATGCTATAATTTCAAAATGATAAATGTTAATCAGTTTCCTTAGACATTGATTAAGAAACTAAAAGCAAAAATATTTTTATTGGAATGCACAAAATTATGATGTTAATGGCATTTTTTACATTCTCCTATAATCTCTACATTTAAAATGGTTTCTCATTTTACCTTAAACAGGAACCTTCCAAAATTATTTTTTTCTTATCTTTATATTCACTCAATTGTTTCTCATTAATATTTGGAAAAAGAATAATTAAGTAAAAATATGTAGAGAAAATAATTTTTACATCTACAAATTAGGGGAAAAAATCTTAAAAAAATTATAAGAGACAAATAAATTTCTAAAAAAGATATAATGAATAAAGACGGAGAGAATATATTTTAAAATCGGATCAGAGTCATTAAACAGTTGGAGGCATTATTGTGGCGTCTCTTAAATAAAACATTTTAAAATGGGATCAGTCATTGAATAGTTTGGGGCATTAATTCACATCTTATTGATATTAGTTTAATTATTGTTGAAACGGAATTGAATAGGTATTAATTATGTTAGGTAAATTTAAATTAACATAAAAGGATTATCCTATATGTCCTACAAGATAATTAATTAAAAACTTTATAATAAGTAGTTAAATAAAATTTTGAATTAACATAAATAATATTCAGTAAAATAAAGTAGTTAAATAATATGAATTCGTACACGAATATCATATATACTACTATAAGCCTTTATTTATTTAATTATTTTAGAATTAATACCTTAAAAAAACAGTTCAAAACTGAATTTTTAGTACCAGATCTTGGTTTGGGCCGATTCTTAATTATTATTTTTTTATCCCATTTTGGTTTCTTGTGTTATTAGGCTAATAACTTTTCCTCTATAAAAAATGACTAATAACTTGACTGATTTCTATTCCAACCGATTAAATTGGTCGGTATGGTCTAATTTTAAAGTTATGGTTAAAGATATTTTGATATTTAATAGTTCCTTCGTGAAGAAATTGTTCAATGTAACTAGGGTTTACCACTTCTCTTAGAAAAGTTGAACTAATTCAAAGAAATACTTCAATGGGATGTCACTATACCTTCCCCTGAAAATTCACTGCATGCATCCTACATATCAGGTGAAGAAGAAAGCAAAAGTTTCGTAATATATAACCTATATTTTGTTTATTTGATTCAAGAATTCATTGAACAAGACAGTCCTCTAGCTTTTCACTATCCTGAAATTAAGTAATATAACATTTAAAACCAAAGGTCCAATCACATTCTTTCCCTTTTGTCAATTGATAAACCCAAAGCCAACAACTTGAGAAATCGATTCTAGATGTAGGGACATGTCTGGGTCGAGGCAGTCAATAAGCAAAACAAGAAAGTAAGAGTGCTGTCTCTGATTAGTTAATTTAATTTATTTGTGGCATATATACCTCCAAATTAAACATCAAAGAACTATACTGTGTATACAAGCCTCGGTTATTTAAGAACTGTTTTTGAATGTAAGGGTTAGATAATTACTCTTCGTGGTCTTTGTTTTTATTGATAACATTTTCCTTTTTTTATAGAATTGATAATATTTTTCAGTTGCCGATAAAAAATAAAATAAAAATTGTATCGGTCATTTTCTCAGTTGTGTTTATAACAAACATGTCAAGCAAATAGTCTTCGGATATATAGGAGTTGGGGAATAGGGTGAAAAGGGGTGCTGGGGGCGAACTGAATAAGCAGAAGATCGATATGGTGGATCTTGCGGTTGATACAATAATTTGAAGTATGCATGAATCTAGACAGACATAGATTTTCTTTTTGGGAAAACAAAAAACATGCATCTATTGCCCATAATAAAGTTGGCGTAAATTATTAGAAAATTCAAACCTAGAGGGATATTGAACTTTCTTATATACCCTTGGGAATTCGGTCAAGCAAGACTTTTGGTTTGAATGACAAAGTAAAATAAAAAAAATTATTAGAAAATATAAACAACATAACACCTATTAATTATTCATAAAAATATAAAATAATATTGTTATCTAATTAAACTAAACAAACCCTTAACTTTGTTTCTAAAGGGGAACGAAATTATATTTTCCTTTATTATTTTGAGTTTTAATCGCGTCATGTAACGTACAAGGAACGTCATAAAAGTAAAATTTAACATTCAAGCAATTTATCCGTTAGAGTTAGTCCAATAGTGTAGATTCTAATATTATTATATCGTTCATACACACAAAAAAGTAATACTGATATTTAGCATATATATATGGCAATCTGCGCCATTTTTATTCAATAAGAAAAAATAAATAGAAGAAAATTATTGTGTTTACCATGTATATATATCTCCATTTAAACTTCAATCTCTTCATTTTTTTTGTTCAACGAAAGGAAAAAAGGAATTCAATTTTAACTAATAGTACAAGTTATGTAACCTTGCATGATATTTTTTATCAAGAAAAACATACCTCGACGACGCACTTTCCTTCCGTAACCTATTTTTTTATATTTTTTTATGGTTTCCCCGAATAAATAATAGATTTTTTTATTCAATATTTATAGATTTATAAATGAGTACATATGCCCAAAATTAGGATATGAAGTCTAAGGCATTTCTATTTTGGTGAATGCCTAAGGCATTATTGATTTGGTTATATATACAGCTTACACAGTTTGAACCCATTTAATTGATTAGCAGATCGATCTCATATGCTTAAGAAATTAGTGGAGGGGCAGTTTATATATCTTATATAACTGTAGATGTAAAGAATATTCAATTTGTGTATGTAGCCTGCATCTAGTGAGCATAAAACAAAAACTAGGGTTTTGTTGTCAAATAAACGCATGCTTTGAGTCGCATGGCCATACACTATGATATTAAATTTTGGTCTCTGATCACTTGAGGAAATGCGAGGAGCAATATCTAAAAACAACTGAGTAGTTGTATCTATAGTTGGAATTGAAAAGATAGGGAGCCAATTGTATACGACTCATTAAACTAATGCTAGTTGTTGACATAAAGTTTATCCAGGTCACTGATACATCGAACAAGGAGGAAAATGTTGATGTTTTGAAATCCTTATTTGCCATTTAACAACATTACAGTTTTTATTAATTGTCAAGTACATATGATTCCACAACTCATCGTCATATATGATGTTGTTATAGAGGAGAAACATCCACTGAAGTTGCTGGTTTGGTCCTAAAAAATATTGTTAATTTATTAACTATAAAAAAAAAAACATAAATTTCACTAGCTAGCTTGCTTAATTAGTTGACACAGACAGGCACGACCTTTTATTTGGAGGATGGGAAAGAAAAAGAGGGGATGTAAGAAAATTTGAAATTTGAAATGGATAAAAAAATGAGTGAGGAAAAAATTTGAATTTTTATTTCTTAAGGTGTTTTTCTTTTTCCCTTTTCTTTCGCTTTCTCTGCAATAAAATAAGAGAAAAATTTAAATTGTAAAAACCTCGCGTTTGTGTTTTTCTCTTTATCTAAACGTAGGGTAAAGGTTGTGAAACTTTGGTGGTCGAGATTCTCATATTAACGCTGTCATTATATAGATTCAATTAAAGGATAAGAATTAAATTAAACACTACGAACAAATCCAATGGAATTGCTTAAGTTAGTCCTTAAAATAAGAAACTTTATTTTTTCTTTGGAATTATAACAAATCAAACTGGTATATAATTAAGTGATGAAATTGCTTAAGTGTGTTGCTTAAATTAAAGGATGCTAGTTATCATGCCCACATATCATAGTAAATGTCGTTTAGCCAAGTACAAAATGAATAACTACTAAATGCATCTAAGTACATAGTAAACTTACTCCAAGATGAATGATCTCCTGTTTCAACTTTCTTTTCTGGTAGCATAGCCAAGACAATGATGGATTTTCTGCCTTAGTAGGGATGGAGCAAAAAACATTTTGAGAATTCAAGAGAAAATTACAATGAGACAAGTTATTTCTAATTAATAATAGGTGTCAAGTGAAGTACGAAGTATCAAGCTAAAGCATAATAATAATTTATAGGCTTCACCTTGTTCCTATATGATATGGTCAATTTGATCAAGAACTCAACATTTAATTGATTGAATCATGTAAAAATGATGTTTAATTCCATTGATTTACCTCAATAGCATAGATCACTTAACCTAACTTGAATGTCAAAATCTTTACTGATACACTTCCAAATTAAGTTGTTTTATGCCTATTCAAGAATATTTTGTCTAAATAGATACATCTATAATGTCTTATTTGATAAGAGAGAAATAAAGTAGATAAAAATAAAAATGATGAGTCAAAACTTAAAATATGTGAGAAATAAAGTAAAAAAAAAAAAGTTTAGTTGAAGAGATATAAAAAAATGAGTAGAAATAATATAGTAGATCCCACCAATTTTAAAATTAATTATCCTCTCAACAAACACGCCGAGTAATTTTCATCTAATTGTCATCCCACCAATTTGTATTGAGTAACATTCATAGCATGTAAATCTACTTTTATTAATGATCTTTTTTTGTACATACAACCCAAACTAAAAAAAATTAAAACATATACTGCTTAAATATAAAAAATTATGACTAATGTTATACTTTCTTAATAATAATCGCCCTAATATTTCATAAAAATAATATTAGATTAATAAAATTAATATATTTAATATTTTAAAAATATATAAAAATAATAATTTTGCATTGTATATATTAATTAAGAAACGATTATAAGAGAGTTTAAAATTATTCTACCAATATATACCATTTGTTTAAATCATATTGTTAATAATCATTATTCATGGAAGTTTGGTGTCTAAATTTTGCCTCTTTTAGTATTAACTTGACAACATAAATTTTAATTATTGCTCCTTATTTCCTTTTTCGAGACTTTATTATTATATTTTGGCATCCAATTTCTGGTTGTTGCTTGATAATTAATCAAAAATACAAAGGATTAATAGCATATGAATAGAATAACTTCTTTAAGTTTTTTTTTTCTTTTGAAATAAGCTTTGCTGACCATTATTCGGTCATATTGAGATAATTGTGAAAACTAGCATAGAGTAACAAAATCATTCTTTTAATACTATCAGCAACTGTTGGTAGAAGTAATAATTATTTGTATTCTTTAATTGAATAGTTTAGGATTTGAATCTTGATTTTGATATGGAATTAATTGTGTTAGGTAAAAAAATTGTTATCGCCAAAATTCTGTTTCTTATAAAACCTCTGATTCGTGCACACCGCACAAAATGCATAAACTTTATAAATATTAAAAAATTCTACTAGTTAAGAAATTTGAAAACCAATAATTAATCTTATAAAAAATTGAGTTTACCGCGGATATAAGTATATGATGAAGATATAATCTTTCTCGGTGTATTAATAGAATCTAATTATGTTCATGTTTGACATTTAAAACTTTCACCCTGTTAATCATGAACTTCAATAATTTATGCTGGTCTTTAAGAAAATTGAGGGAAACCATGCGTATGTATACAACGAATGAATGTGTCGGAAAAATGTTCGGAGAGGGAAGAAATTGAAACATAGCAAAGTTATTTGTAGTTGTAACCACTGAATAGGCCATTTGGCGTTGCTTATTAAGAGAATAGCAAAAACGTAAAATTTCCGGGTTTTCCAATGTTCCACTCTAGTTTGCCCACGTCATAACAATGATTCATGGTGTTGACATCAGTGTCACACTAGAAACAAAAAAAAAAAAAAAAAAAAGCCCCAAAACAAAAACGCTTTGTTACAAGCAACAAACAAGGTAAGTACTAGATAAGGAAGTAACTCAGTTTACAACATATGAATTTGTAAGAGAAAATATGACTTTGATTTTGTAAAATTAGAATTAGAATTAGAAAATAGATCAAATTGGATAGAAAAATGTTGATCCAAATAAAGTTGAACCTATTTGGATCAATATGATGGATCTACTAGTTAGAAGAATATCAATATTTGATATTAGTAAAACTAAAGTTACAAAATAAATCGAGTTAGACTAGAAAATGTTGATCCAAATAAAGTTATGTCAATTTGGATTGATCCAATGGGCTCACTCACCATGCTGAACTCAAAAAACATAGGTCCGAATTCAATTGGACCTACTTGACCTAATAAATTCTTTTTCTTTAAAATTAGTATAAATTAAGACAAATAAGAGTAAAATGGATTAATATGCCTCGATATAATAAGTCAACGAATCTCATTAAAATTAAAATAAAATAAAAAGAGACTCAAATAGAAAATGGGGTGATCTGATCCAATCTATTTTTCATGCTTGATGATGGTTTAGGTCAGAACAATCATTCCATTTTATTATATTTAAGCAAAATATATTTTTAGAGAGACAAAGAACTGAAGTGTGAATAAATCTCATACTAAATATTAATTTTATAATCGATTAAAAGATTCAAATTTATAAAAATAACTCGGACTCAAAGTCCAACCAAAAAGTAAACAACTTAATTACAATAAAAATATACGATAAGTAATAATTCATCATCCATTAACCAGCAAAAAATGATCTTCTAGCCCCTTCCTTTCCAAAAATCCAAAAAGGCAAGTGTCCAATGCACATATTCTCAAGAAAATAGGTGGGCAAGGAAAGTCATCTAAAATAAATGACTCTGCACATTGAATCATGAGGAATTAGTAATTTTTTTATACAAGGTACATTTTAGTTGGTTGAACCGAGACATTGCTTGATCTTGGACAGTGACCCCTTTGGCATATACAATGACTAGGACTTGACCAACGATCCTTGTCCCTTTCTATACCAATAAAACCCCTCTTCTTCTCCATCACCCCTCTTCATTCCCTCTTCTTCCTTTCTACTTTCTTTTCTCTCCTTCTATGATATTATAATTATCTTCATTCCATAGCCTCAAATATTCACTCACCTCACTAGCTACTCACTCATCAATCACTTATCATATTCTTCACTCTCTTTACCTCTCAATGTGGTTTTTCAACAAGGGTTATTATTAGGTGAAGATGATGATGGTGCATCCTCGTGATCAATTAGATGAAGAGACACACAAGAATTTGATGGAACCAAACGTGGCAGCTTCTAAGAAAGCTAGAAATTGTGCATGCATGGTAAGTTACTCAGTGTTGATTTTGGCTCTTCTCACTTTGTCCATTTTGTTGCTACCTTTGGTGTTACCTCCTCTGCCGCCACCACCCTTGTTGCTTCTCTTTGTTCCAGTTTTCATCTTGGTGGTTCTCTTTTTCTTGGCCTTTTCACCCTCCACACTGCCCAACATGGCTGTTCTTACATCATGATGTGTAGAGTATCTTGTAGCCTTTCAATCAAATCTATGTATGCATTGTAAGTTCAAGAAGAATAAGCACCGGTGGAATGAATATATCTCGAGTTATGAATTTATGATTGTATCTATTTTGTTCAATTCCTCTTGTTAATTTGTTTTGTATGTATGATCTGATTGTACCTAGAAAATGTTAAATTTTTGAAGCAGAGTAATGACTAATTAAACGGGAAGTACTGTGCAATTTGAGTCTTGGAAATGGTTTCATGATCTGGATTTTTTTAGTATATAGTATATAATGTATACAAACCTTGTTACCTACATAGCACGCTTCAAATTAATGAAGTCACGTGAAAAAATAGATAAAGATGAAAAATGTTGGCTGGAATTTTATATTTTTTTCTTCTAAATTTTTAATATCTAGGGAGAAAAAGTAATGTAGGATGTTATAAATGTTGTTTGGGGGGATGTATTTGACTATTTTCTTTCTTTTGATCAAGTCTTCTGAAAATGGTAGTTTGGTTGAGATCGTGTATAGAAATTTATCTGCGAACGAGATTGTGGAATTTGCTGGCCATTAGTCAATACCAACCATAATTAAGCCCAAATAGCAATCCTTTCACCAACGTCATAGAGGGGTTTTGAATTAATTAGTACTCCTACAACTATTAGAGAGAGAGAAAGTCATTAATAAAGATGTCATGTATTTTAAAAATTGCCATTCAAAAAAATAGATAACATTTATTTGGGAGGGGATTAGTCAGATCCAATTTTTTCTTAGGTGTTAATTGAATATTTACATGAGAATTAAGTTCTGTTTATAGCCCACTTCTTGAATATAAGATTGATTCGATTGTTAAAGAAAAAAGATGGAGAGAGATCACAAATTTAAATCTCTCGCACTAACATTTTAATAAAAACTAACTGATGGTTTGGTGGAGAAGCTAAATTCTGGAAGTTAACTACGGGCATTCACATATACAGTTGACTTTTAAGGAGGGGTATCTTTATTCGTTTTTGGTGTACTTTCCCTTTTACCACTCTCGGCAATACTGGCATAGATTCATTTCTAAAACTGACAATTGTAATAGTAAAATAATAGATCAAATGCTTTTTTGGCCTGCAAATATATTAATATTTGATTTTGGTTTCTCTAACTTTCCTTTTTTATAGTCTCTGTAATATCAAAATCTGTTTTTTATTTTGTTTTGTCTTTACCATCAGGTTTCAATACAAAAAAAAAAAATACTTCTGTCACTTTATTTGATGTTGTCATGTAAACAAATTTGTAATGCGACATTGCAAAAGGAGTCATGTAGACGTATTTGTAAAAAATAAAGAAAACAGAAAGATTTAATTTAAATATTACAAGGATAAAAAAATATTCCCAAGAACTAAAAGCAAAAAGTTATATAACTTATGGATGGTTATAATAGAATTGGGTTCAAAGTCTTTAAGTAAAGTTTTTCATACATCAAAAAGTCCAATATTACTTAAGAATTAGATTAAAGTAGTTTATAAACTTCTTCATCCATTGGTCCACTAAGACATATTTAAATAAAAATAAAATTGTAATAAATAATCAAATATCAAAATAGATAATATCATCAATATCATAGATGATATGATTCTAACAATATTTAAATATTTGAGATTAAAATATTAACACTAAAAAAGAATTTATATTACTCTTATTTCTTAACCTTAATTAAGGATTTATTCTGATAAACTCAAGAGTTTCACATCGCTTTAATAATACAGTGATAAAAAAGGGTTGAATATTTATTGAGACAATCCTCGATCACAGCCCTTTAATTGAATGGATGAAATTTGTTCATCCATCATTTCATCTTATACGACTCTTAATTGAAAAATATAGGAAATAGTAACACCGAATTTTGATTTTAAACAATTATTATTTAAAAAAAATGCGAAAGTATAACTTTATATCGACTCAACTAGGTGACGTTAACGAACCAAAAGAACTTTATGCCATCAATTTGAATTCCCGGTGTGGGCTCTGTGCACAGTTTTATGCAAAAGTATCAGTCAGAAATGACAAATTAAAGGATCCCCTTAGAGGGTGCAATTTAGGAGAATGTAAAGGAAAACAATGATTGCAGGTTCAGCACAGTTCTGATCACCATCTTTGTCCTACATATCAAGTTAATTGAATTTGGCTAAAGAGGATGAAAAAACATATGTATACATCTAATTTAGAACACGGTGCATTGCATGCATTTCGATAGCACCATGATGATTCCTAAAATTAAAGATTCATTGATACACCTCCATTTTTTTTAAGGAAAAAAAAAAACATTCCATTAATCAAGTGGCCATGAGATATATAAACCACCCTTATTGATTTAGGGTGAACCTAAAATTAAAGATTTAATCGTCCTAAGTTCGGCCTATTTAGCCGAACAAGAATTGTTATTATCATATTTTTTAATATATTTTCTCTCATTAATTAAAATTTATTAAAAATCACAAAATTAAATAAACCTCAACGTCTTAGCCAAACGTTCACAATTCATGGAGTACCAAATCTAAAAGGCAGACACTTCTAACAATCAATCTCTACTTAGTCGGATGGTCTAATTATACAAACTTAGAAATTGCACACCAATGAGAATGATTACATTAGAATGACATATATTATGATTGATAGGGGTGTGCCCCATAAGATGTCTTGGTAAAAACACAAACACAAGCACGCGCCCACCACACCCCTAACCACTAAACCTTTTCCCCAAACCATGCAGCATGAAGGACTCTAACCAACATATTCATGGGTGCCATCCCTATGCCACATCAGTCACTTTGCCTTAGAATCAATAATTAAAAAAGTAAGAACCAAAGAGACACAAAGGATGCCCCCTATCCCACCTTTTCATTCAATAAAAAACCCAACTTGACACACTCTCCCTTAATTCTTCTCATTTACACGCCTTCCGTTGGCGGATTCATTATTTTGTTCAAATATCCTATGATGACTTTTGGACGTCAATGATTCAAAGGAATTTTTTTTTTTATCATCAATAAATTATTTTATAAAGAATTTGCATCCCCTCCGAATATAACTAATAAATTTTCTGGTGGTCCTTCTCTTTCCTATATATAGTAGTACTACATTATGTACAGAAAGGGGATCCAAATCCCATCGGTAATACTGTGAGATTCTCAAAACTACTATAGTAATAGAATTTAAAATATGATAAAGACTGTCAAAAACTATGTTAAATGAGAGAGGATGCGTGTCATGCTATATATATATTCACAGCAAATTAAGATTATATTATGTAATTGAGTTTTTTATTATTATTTGTAAATATTCATAATTTTTTTCAAAGTATTGCTGTATATCAACATATGTTGCTGTGGTGTGGAAGAAATTCAGTTCACCTTTTCGTGATGGCAATTTTCAAATCATCACTTTAAGCATGTGGTTTTGAATTGACTATGAAATAAAAATCCTATTGAAAAAAATCCTGATTTAACAACACTATCTTTCACATAGAAGATACTTTAAAACCGACAAAAAGTAATACTATATATGAAAATTTAAACAATTATCTTGAATTAATTTCGGATAATGTAGCTTTCTTTTTTTTCTAAAAATATACTAAAATATTGTTAGATGTATTGGAATTACTGAATCAAGCCTGTTATAATTTAATCCGAAATAAAATTCAAATTTTAGATATGTAACTGATATTAACTACTTAAAGAAAAAGATTATCTCTTATAATGATTTTATCCAATTTATACATAATTGTCTCTATATGATGATATTTATTTATGTTCTAGAAAGAAAGAAAATATCTACAAAAATTATCACAAAAATAGTTTTTTATAGTACAATTTTATCACTCTACGACATTGAGTGGTTTGAACAGAACTCGATCCATTAACCCCATTGCTTTTACGCTACTTTCGAAAATGGGAATTTTCGTTTGAAAAGTTCCAAATAGGTTTTCATATATACACCATCATTAACTACAGTTATATGTTAGCTAACATTTTAACCCACCAAATATATAGAGTATATAACTATATATTTATTCAACGAACCAAATCAATATAAAAAATATTAAAAAATCCAAAAAAAATATAATAAAAAATATTTAACATAATTTAATTTAAAATAGTAGTATAAGTATAGCATTAATATATTTTTTTGGATAGCAACAGGACCAAAGGCCCGAAAACAAAGAATAGAATTAATATTTTAAATACAACAAAATTTATTAATTTAAACTTAAAAATAAATTTAATTGGAATTTTAAGATAATATCATACTCATAATAACAATAATTAACCTAATTTAATTTGAATTAAAAAATATCTAATTGTTATAATTCAAAATAAAATATGATTTAATTATAATATAGAAAATTACACTCATCTTCCCTAAAGTCTTCTTAAATGACACATGCCTCCATTAGTTTTTAAAAAACACTTAATTCTCGTAAATAACATCAAAGAAAGTGTGGGAAGGTTTGATAAATCATATTTTATGCATGCATGTTTGGTGAGTTTGGGCCTTTTAATACCCATTTTCTATTTGTTTTGTTGGAAATATTCATGTTTTTGTGGTAACTGTGAAGTAGGGAGGTGATCTAGAGGACAAGATTTAAAAAATAAAAGCCTAAAAGTTTCTCGAAAAAAAGCACGATCGGGCTGTTTTTATTCATAAATTCATGATCAATGTCAAGTTTCTGAGCATGGATTTGTTATCTCATACACGATCATGTTGGTCATTAAGACTTCAACATTTTTTATAATTTGAATCTGCCTACTCTCTTAGCACGGTCATGTTAGTCTTGGCATGATCATGCTGAACTCTATGACCAACCTTTGTAATTATGTTATAAGTAGAAAATGGAAAGCAAGAGTTCACTTATCTTTCATTCTATTTAAAAAAATAGACAACTCTAAATGCGTAAGTGACGGTGATAGAGACTTAGGCTTAAGAGACTTAGGCTTAAGAAGAATGTGAAGAACATCATGGTGGTTTATACTTGTAAAGTTTCTCCTTTATTTTATTCTTCATGTATTCAATTGTGATTCTATGTTTTCCTATGAGTATGGCCGGCTAGAATCCCTTAGCTGGGGTTTTGATGTACACCTTGCATGTAAATCCTAGTTCTTTATTTTAATTGAATCATCTCTTTGTATTTATTCAGTGAACTAAATTGTTCCATTGCTTTAATTTCTGTGTGGAATTGATCAATCCTAGTCTCAGTCAATTAATTGTTAGTGAACTGCAACATTTAATTGGAAGAACTATGGAACGGTTAGGCTTAAAGAGCAACATAAGATCAATCGTGCGAATGAACCTCTAATCAAATTAATTATTTTAATCACTCTCTATGTGCTTTATCATTTCCCCTAATTTGCATGAATCCTACATGAACAACTAGGAATTAAATTTAGTAAAAGATTACTAAGAGATTATTGTCAATATCTACGAATGAAATTAAGAAAGATGATTAGTAAATGAAAATTAATTCAAAGCTCAATAAGAATAAGAATCTGGGGATAATTCCTAATATCATTGAAAATCACAACCACCCCTGCCAGGTCTTCTCTGCTTGTTAATTTCATGAATTATTGCTTGCTTGTTCTTTGGAATTTGTTTTCTCTTACAGTGATTGAACATCCTTTAATTTCTTCAAACAACCTTCGAGATTGATTTACTTAGACTGCCAGTAAAGTTTAATTATTGCAAAACCAATTAACAATAATCTCTAGGATACGATATTAATTTAAGGTTCATTGTTTGAGGGCCCTAGGAACTCCCAAATGGTTAGAGGGGACTAGGAGGATAAGGGATAGGACCTATGGGTAATAGCTAATATGAGTTGAAAATTTATGGAATAGAGTTTGTGTTTGATATTTGAGATTGCCTAACTAGTGTGATATGATTCAATTAAGACTTTTTGATAGATGATGTTTAGAGGTGATTCATGATAGCAAATGTATTGTGATGATGGTTAATAATTAGAGGTGAAAACATTTCAAGTTATACTGGATTTTGACAGATCTAAATTGGACCTAAATCATAAATATTAAGTTTGAGTTTAATTTATTTATTTATTATAGTCATTTTTTAAGTCTTATTTTGTTTAAAAGTCTGATCTAATCGGAAAGTCTGTTTAAGTAACTTATTCTATATAAGGGTTTATAAACAAGTTAATAGGCTTATACGCCTAACTAGGCCAACGAACTTAAACATACCAATGAGTCTATATATAATATTATATATTATTAATTTACTATATAAATAGGTCAACATGTCATGTCTAATAGACTTTTTTAAAAATATAAAGTCTCTTTTTTTTTTAGTTAAAAAGACTTTTTAAAAAGTTTAAGTCTAATCTTTATAATAAATTGATCATGTCTATCACAGGTCAGGTCACAGACTCCCAACGAGTTATTTGACTTATTTTCATTCCTATTAATGATTAAGCTATGATGCGAAGATTGGTTGACCATCCACTATGTTTTCATTAAATCTTCGTGTTCCTTTTTTTAAAAAAATGTCAAGTTTTATGAATTGAAAAAAAAAACTATACATATAATTACATTCTTTCATTTAATTTTAAATTGTGTTTTATATATGCTTATTTTGGCATTTTATCCTTGTATGTGAGACATGTAATTGTGACCATCCTTGCATGTGAGACATGTAATTGTGACCGTGATAATCTTAAACATCATGTTCGAGGGAGTAGATGGTTAGGTGAAAGATTCTTCTCTTATAATCAGCACTGATGGACTTACAATGACATGGAGACATATTCCTTCCTTGTTCTGTTTAGCTTTTTTTAGTGTCGATCAGCTTAGCTATTAAGTTTTCTTTTGTCTTATGGTTGTAGTTGAGGTTGTACTTTATTATAACTTGTAAAATGGAGCTAAGAGACAACAATTTGTAATTATTTGGCTTAAGTGCATCTAGGATTTGTACGTTTTCTTTTAGTAGAAAGTTTAGCATTTGAATTGAAAAAAATATTACCAGTTACTTTTCTTTCACAAACAGTTTAAAATGAAAAAGCTTTGATTGAAAATAAAACAAAATATTGTAGGTTATATTTATATGTAATGAAGGCAAGTCGTTACAATTTATACGTTCAAAAATAATTATTTATTATAATTTTAATTGTAATATAGTCTATATATTCAAAAGTATTTATCAATTATAATTTTTAATATAAAAATAATATTTATCTTGTACATTTACAGACTAAAATACTAACTCATAATATAGGAATATATTATTATAAATTTTTATATAAGTATATTTTAAATTTGAAATCTTTTTGCTTAAAAGAAACTCAATCTTCGAAAAACAATTCTCTCTTACTAGCAAGTCATCTAAAACTACAATTTTTTTTTGCAATTGATATTTTTAACAATTTATCTCTTTCAATGTATCATCTTTGAGCTCTACTGTTGTATCACTAAAATTTCAATATATTTTTTAAAAAGTTAAATATTATTAATAGGTAAAAAAATGATATATCGCAATTTAAAATTTCAAAATATAATTTGTACCATTTTAATGATTTCGTCAAATGTTTTTGTACTGTATAAGTTCCTTTTATATATAGCTAGTCATCGTCACATAATTAATCATCTCTTTTCCTTCCTTGGCCCGCAATTAGTTGATCTAATTCTTGGTACCATTTGGTTTTTATTTCTGGCTTGTGAGTGCAAACTTTTAATATGGAGGTAGCAAGTGGCATAAGTATTATCAATATGATTGATAGGTGCATGCATGTAGTTAAACCTATTAACTTCAATAATTATATTCTGCCAAGTGGTCCAATTTGAGGTTTAAGTGTAATCGAACAAACTTTATTAGGATAGCTTCTCCTCTAAAACTTTATTAAAATTGTTTAAATGAAATTAATTGGGCTTAATTTGTGGTACTTTTTATTTTGATATAACAATTTGGATGAAAAGGCTGTCCTCGTGCAGGGGGAACCACTGCACTCTTTGGATCGTTCTTAAATTTCTGGCAGATAAAACAAGAGTAGTTGCTCATTGAATAGGTGCTTTACTGTTTTATATATGTATGTGTGTATATATATAATGAAACAAGTACTACTAGTTAATAACATAACTTTACTCAAGCAAGTTGTCACAGCATTCTCTTTTTCTTTTTTTTTCCTATGATAGTTGTCAAAGCATTCAATTAATTGCAAAGTAGAAAGAGCATTTAAATATTCATTACCTAAAAACTGTAGAACCAATCCTGTATTTGATTGGTTTAGTTCGTAAAATTAGAGGAAGGCGAGAAAACCCACGGGGCCGGTGTAAAACTAGCAAATCTGGTAATTTATTAGTCAATATTGATATATGGATACTTTAATATTGTGACTACTTATCTAACACTTTCAATTTTTGTTTATTTTTATTACCACGTCATATCATCTTATTTTATCTATTTTTTTCTTCTTTTTCTATTTCTTTCTTTGTCGTCCACAAATTTTTTTCTTTATTGGTTTCAGTTTTTCTTTCCATTTTATAATTTTGAACACTCAAGTAAAAATATTTTTTAAATTAAAAAGATGCTTCATGACAAGTTATGAAGAAATCCGTATAAGCAAGGCATAAAATGAATTGTTTCTTATAAAGGGAATTTAGCAACATAATATATCAAAAAATAGGTTTATGTTATTATCGAACGCTTAAATTAATTGTATGAGATTGTTCTAACACAGTAAGTGATATGGAGATCGAGTCTTCGACATATAATTTTTTAAGTATTCAGAGAAAATAACTCTAACCCTCATCATGGTAACTTATAGTGGATAGTTTTTTAAAAAAAAAAAAATATATATATATATATATATATATATATATTAGTTTTTCAAAAGACTCAATCTTTACATTAATATTACGATGACATACAATGAATATTTTTTTTAAAAGGCAGATATATAGTCTTTTCAAAAGACTCTATCTTCACATTAACATGGTGACCTAAAAAATGTGTTGATAAAAGATAAATCATACACAAAATTGTCTATGGAAAACATTATTCAAAAGGCGGCAGGCATGCAGTTTCTTAGCCGGTGTTTGCGTATTTTTATTGTATGAAACTCTCTGATACAGTCCTTTCTTAATTAGATGTAGAGCCATTAAATTAATATGGATTAATATCTGTAGAATTGTGTGTCGTTTAGTTAAGAGAATCTAACAGGTAAATTCCTTAATCATTTATAATCTTGCTCAATTATAGATGTTTCAACTTTCAAGTTTTAAGCATGCATAGATTCCCTAAGCTATCCGTACTATTTTATGTCAGGTTGAAGGATTTGTAATTTTTTATGAGTTCTTTTTCAGTCTAGTAGGCTACTCACATTCATATTTATCCACATGCCTTATATTTATATATAATTTATTTATTTACACACACTTGACACACTTTATTTGTTCTACTCAGTTTTAATTACGAAAGTATGTGGTAAATGAACAAGATAGGCCTTTTTCTTTCATCAACATGTGTTTTTCTAGTTGGTAGTGCGAAATAAAAAAGACAAAGGAATATATAAGGCTGCTACTATACAAGTTACCCGGGAAGTTAGATCGCTTGGAGTGTTAAATAATTAATTGTTGTTTTTTAGAGTTTAATTTTTACGTCTACTGTGTCTTATTCTTATCTTTTCTTCATTTTTCGTCAGTTTTATCACAATTTTTTCATAAAAAAATAATCATTCACTAATTTTCTCCTTTATACCATTTTCATCCCAGCTTTTTTTTATCATTTTATTCACTGACTTTTTATTATATCATTTATCATATATTACTTTTTCTCTATCTTTTTTCTTCTCTCTCCTCTTTCTTCTTTCTTCTTTCTTCTTTCCATTTCAATCCATCTCAAAATGGGATAAACAAATATATGGAGTCCATTTTTTATTTCATTCTTTCATTTTAATGGAAAATTTGTTTTAAAGTTAGATAAAATTAGTTTTAAATTGTTAAATTTAATTAAAATATATTTAAAGTAATCTTAATTATAAAATTTA
Source organism: Glycine latifolia (assembly GCA_013407115.1). Lineage (NCBI taxonomy): Eukaryota > Viridiplantae > Streptophyta > Magnoliopsida > Fabales > Fabaceae > Glycine > Glycine latifolia. Next base: position 22,284,201 of record CM023943.1, read on the forward strand.
TAATAGAACATACATTAATAAAAAAAAATAACTTTAATGTACTGTCAGACATCGAGTTCGAGTCAAACTGTCAAAGAACACTGCTCTAAACAATAGCTGTAGTTAAAGAAAGAAAGGTTTCATAATTTTTCATATACTGTCAGATTCACATGCTCTTAAAGTTAAGAGTACACAGTAGGTGTCAGGAGGTGATTTCAAATGCAATGTTGTACGGTACCTTATGCACAAAAATGTACAGTTGTACAGCCAATTTTAAGATATATTGTGATTGTGACGAAAGAAAGATGGTAACTCTTACAATCCTTATCAAAGAAAGCAATTCATCCTTTAGCTCTACTTTGTTGACATATTAGCAGAAATAGCAACTTATGGATAGACAATAAATATCGACAAGTAAAGAAATAAAGTTTGTTTAGCTTTTCAAGGTAGATTCATGAACTTAATAAATGAATCTCAATAGGTGAAATTTTGTTTTGTAGTAAAGAAATGCGTTTCAAATTATAAAAAATTATCAATTAAATAATTAAATAGAGTTTCATCATCATTCATTCACCGATAATATAAAATAATTGTTTATATTATTAAATATAAATCATTGTTAATATTAATATAACTTTTAACATATTTAATATAAAGATCACTAATTTATCATAAATAGTTATATATATAGTTGAAATGACAGTATAAATATTTTAAGTTAATGTATAGTTAATTATGTCAAGTAATAAAGTTAGTTAATTATATTTAATTATATTAATTTTAATTAAAAATTATAAAGTTTTCTAATTTACTTTTTATTGGAATTTGGCATTAGAAATAAAAAAAGCCATTAAAATTAAAATCTCAATTAAATGAAAGATATTTTAAAAATAATAGTATTAAATGAGATAATTAGTTAAAATTTTCTTATATTTAAGACAAAAAAATGTGTTTTTTTTCTTAAATTTAAAATCGGAGAGAGTATCTCTTAAATTTACTACCTTAATAACGTGCTTTAAAAATAATATATAAAGTGTATTTAAAATTTAAGAAACTTAATATTTTTATTGATATCTTATATGATTTTAATTAGAATGTTGTATAACAAATTCTCATCATTAGAGATAAATTATGTAAATTCTCACATTTCATATTACATATATGGTGATCCTATTAGAAAATAAATAAATAGGTAAAAATGCATGAGTTTTTTTTCATAAATTTAACTTTTTTTATAGAAAAATAAAATTAACTTATTTACTTAACTTTTATAGAAATTTCTTTTATTTTTAACTTCTCTTCAAAACAAGGCTCATGAGTTGATTTTAACTAACGAAGAATCTCTTACATCCGCTAGTTAGCATTTATAGCCCGTCATCTTCATTAGTACACAGTTGTGATCAAAGAATAAAATGAGTCTTAACATTGTTTATAATATAATTATATCATAAACAATTAACCATGCTAATTTCAAAGATCAAGTTTAGTAATTTTTTAGTGTGGATAAAAATGAGTAATATATAAAGATGGAGTGAATTAAGAAGTTTGAAACTTTAGAAAATATTTATAAAAAAATCATCTCTTCATTTTAATTAACCAATGGAGTTAATTTGATATTCCTTGAAGTTATGATATGATACCTTTATGTATGCACTCAACCACTAATAATGTTCCCATGCAAATTCAATGAGCGGTGACTTACAGCTTGTTCTAGTGTTCTACGTGTCAAGACCTCTACTAATTATATGCAATAGAATGTATTAATGTATGATCAATTGGCATTTACGTGAGAAATTGTTGAAATGATACAAGCCACAAGGAAAATGGGGCGGTTAATTTATCAATTTATTATTTTATATGTGTTGGATTCGGGTAAGTGAAAGCCCAAAAATCTCAAATCAATGTCCTTCACTAACTAATGGCTATATAGTGCAGTGCACAACTAAAAGGGGAGATTCTTACATGTGATTATTGGAAACTTGGAAATGCTTAATTCAGCACCTTGCTTTAATGTATTCACAAAAGCCAGCATCTATAACGACAACATGTGTTGGAGAATGACTTATGGATCATACGGCTTGATATGCAAAAATGAAAGTGCGACACGTGCAAGCATGCCTAGTATGTATATGAACCGAAATGACCAGAGAAGCATTAGATTCATTGTTCTAACTAAAAACAATGATTACAAACTAAAAAGACCTTGTATGATCATTAAAAGTTTGTTATATTATTGATAGTTTGAGCTTGAAGATTGGCTAGACAGAAATATATATGTAGCCAATAAGAACATTTCTTCATTTTAATTTCTTTTGATATTTATTTGCTTTGAAAACATGCAACCACCTCTCATGTGTGTTGTATCAATTCGTGTACTAGTTATTCTTTTTTTTAGGGTAATGTAACAGTTATTGGTACCTAAGTAATGCTCTTATTATAGTTTTTTTTTATTGTGGTTGAGTAATTTATATAACCAGTATTCAAAATTCCCTATTTTTTATTTATTTTTTATGACTAGATATTTTAATAAATAATAATAAATTTTTAAAAAAAATTTAAAAAAATGTAAGTCATGAATTCAAAACACGCATGACAAATTTTCTCTTTTAAAAAGAAATCATTTAAAGTTATATTTTAAATTATGAATCTTAAATTATTCTTGTAATTAGATGTGTATGAGAGTAAAGAGACTTTACTCCAGATAAAGTATAATTTTTCCTACTATGTCAAGTGTTAGGGTTTATAGGGATTTCTCGTAATTGACCAATCTGATACTTGCGCAAAGCTTTATCACGTCTAATCCTACCTGCTACCTCGAGATCCTCGGGCACTACTTTGGAGTGGTTAAGATTGCTTGTTCGTTATGGATATGATGTGAGCAGTGGAACGCTCAACGACAAATAGAGTGAATTGATCGAAATCCGAATAGGAACAGTGAAAAATCAAGGATCGAGGGGACCCAAGGGATATATAAATTATATGATTTTTTTTGTGAAATATATAGCAAAGGCAAACTAAAAACATTTAGGAAATGAAATACAGGTAGTCCTTAAGACATTCAAAACAAAATCAAGAGCTGCATCAAAAACTCAAGTATGATTGTTGAGATTAAGCCCAATTTTGACCAAAGCTATCATGATTCACCTCTAAATACAGGAGTCCAAACAATTTGGCTCCAATGTAGTTGGTGCGTGTTGTGAATGGATCGTACCAAATTATAGCAAAAACATAGTTTACATCATCCTTTAGTCAATTAATTAATGACATTTACATAATTAGAATACATCACGATCTTGTGAAAACATCTACTCTAAGCCATATGCAACCCATGTAAAATCTCACTGCACCCTGCCATTTTCTTTAAGCATTCCTCCACAAGACGATTCTAATGACACTTCTATGTCCAACCAACATAGGGCTAGCATCACCCCCTTTTCCTTCTCTCTAAATCTTTCGTATCACAAATTTCAAATTGGATCTTCAACCTCTCTGTCCATGTCAAGTCTTCTATTTTTCTCTCTCAAAACGATCTTTTTTTTACTACATAGTAGTCTACTAGAGGATAATTTTATTTATTTATGATTTTTTATTAGTTCTAGCACATCATTGTACCCAAAATATATTTTCATTACTAAAAATTAGTTAAAAAATGTCACTTGTACAAATAATGATGTTTGTACAAAGAACATTTATTTCCATTATATTAAAATTATTTTCATCCTTTAAATCAAAAAAGGCGTAAATCATTTGCTCTAACGCGAAAATGTTAAGGAACATTATTTAACATTACAAGCAACTCATGAGATGTTCCAAGTCAATTGGGGTGTTGTTTAATTATTGAACGCTATTCGTCATCCCACTAATTAGTACCTTCTTCTAGAAATTAAGCTGAAGTCCTGCCATGCATCCCCATTCTTTTAGTTAACACGTTATATCACGTGTAATTTTCTGTCCAGATCTTATTTATGTGTACAAAAAGTACCTCATTTGGGTTTAAAATTTGTTTTAATATTAATGAGGTAAGAAAGCCTTTAATTTACACATCTGTGTAAACAGCATCTGTATAAAAGTTTCTTCAAATTATATAAATCGTACTATATATATCAAGAGTTAATTATAGGTCGGATGCCATACAAGAGATTTATAGGCTGGCTAACTTTTGGCATAACTTAATTTAATTATCGAATATTTAGTTTAATATATTTCCAATACGTACTATTAAACGCGGGGTAGTTTAATTAAAGTGCAGCATATTTCCAATTGTTGTAACAATAATAAACAGAAGGATTCCCTTTAACAGTTTTGGCAAATTGTAAAAACTTAAGTTGCCAACCTATCCGAGATGTTTCAGAATCAAAAACCTATGATACAATTTGTGTGATATTTAATATTTTGCACTTTTTATATATAACATAAATTAAATCAAATTCACAAGCGGTACTAGGGAGTTTATTTCAGATAAAAAAAATAGTAGGTATTAAATTATTTTTATTAATATGGTCTTTTATCTAATAACATTAAAGTATTAATATAGACATAATATATATATATATATATATATATATATATATATTAACAATATAGATGTATTATGTTTAATAATATTTTATCTATTTCTTCTTTTTGTTTAAGAACATTGACAATATGGCAAAACTAAACTCAAAATCCATAGCTAACTTAGATAGAGCCTGCTAGATGAACTATGTCTTTAAATGTTTAAAAATTATTTATTAACTTTTTATAACAGTAAAATCATCTATTGTTAGTATGATATATTAGATTGTCAGCATAAATTTGTAATATTTATACTAAAAGTTTAATTTTTATTAGATAAATATCATATCAATTAATAATGAAGCTACTCTAACACCAACTGTTTTTTTATCAGCCAAGAAAAATAATTATATTAACACTTAGGTAGGGGTACCTAAACCATAATACAAAAACATCTGTTAACTACTAAGAGAATCAGTTTAACACTTCACATACACATCCAAAAGAACAACCTACTAGTGGTTATTTATACTGTATTTACTTGTTATGCAGACATCATAAGTATACCATAACCACCCCAACTGTTAATATGAGAAACTTTTTTCCTTGTAAAAAAGGCTTATAGAGTTTATTGATCATGTCAGATGAGTAAATTAAAAGACATTGAGAATACTTTATCGTTTTACAGGATGCGCGTATTAATTAAGTTTGATTTTCGCTAATATATAGTGAGCAAAATCAGCAACTATATAGTTTTTAGCTGATTGATTTTTGGAGAATGATGTGCATATATTCAACTCTCTGCAGGCCAAAAAAGAGATGGATATACGAATCATTTTTTTTTATCTAATCAGTCAAAGATACTAGCAAATACCAAATCATCATGCATGATCAATTGCAGAAGGATCCAAGAGATGACATGCATGCATACCGGGATACCACCTTGATTGAATTCTACATGCATGGTCGATCAAAAGATATGCATGCATTTGAAAACAATATTAATGAATTCTTCGTCAAAGCATGTTTTTCCTTTGGCTTGTATAGGCTAAAAGTTAAAGTTGATTCATGGATGATAATAATATGGTTTAACCCCCTTGTAACAATTGGCTATACCTTTTCGGACCAAACACCTTTCACCGTAATCACACACGAAATAGTTCCACTTTTTTTCGTCAATACAAGGAAGTAATTAACCTTTTTTTATTTGTTCATAAATTCTTTAAATGAATGAATGAAATTACAAAAATTTGAAAATTAAATTACTTAGTCAAAGTTGAACAGTATAAAATGCATCATTGGGTTGATCTTTTATGTAATAAGTAGCCAAATAGGGATCTGCTTCCTAATTAAACACTGATAGTGCAGAAAACATGTCATTCTTAATTTAATAGAGAGAAGAACAACTAAGATAAAAGAATGGTGGGAGAAGATTTGCATTTTCTGATAAAGAAAGAAGCCTTTATAATTAAATTGTTATTGTGGATGTCTCACTTTCAAAGGGGCCATGTCATGTCGTGCAGCATTTGCAATTTCGCTTCCAAATTGGCCATAGAAATATTGGAGCAAAAGTTCTTTTTACAATTCTTAACTTTTTTTTAATCGAAACACAATTCTATTCACAAATGTCAAACATTACCATCTAACTATCTAAATTTAATTTTATTTGTCACTTTCTTACGTCTTACTATTACTCTTCTTTTTCTTATTTACTCTTTCACATTAACTTTAAAATGCAATCTTGTCGACTAATATGATCTAGTAATCAACGAACATCTTGATCAAGATCAAGATGTCGGAATCTTGGGAGTTGATCAGACGACAATGAGATGTATAAAATGGACAATAATAGCGTTACGTACGTTAAGCAGAAAACTTGTGCTAATTATTTTGTGATAAAAGTGCCAACAAGGCCACATTGTACTAATAACATGACACAAGGAAAACGTGTCAAAAAAATGTTTGACACGCATTTATTCTTCACAATCTAGAGCAGATTTTGTTCATATGTACAGTGTTTCTCAATTATATAGACCACCCAAAGAAAAGTATATCACAATTACTTTATTTGTGTGGTTGAATTCATGTTTCATTATCTGTTGAAATATTAACTAATGTAATATTAGGTAAATGTTTATATGCTTTGTTTTACGTTGAATTTCTAAAATTAATTTAGTATTAAGTAATTTTAAATAATGTGTTAAATTAAAAGTTTGTATTATATTTTACTGTTAACTTACTTCTAAAACTAAAATAAATTACTTCATTCTAAAATTAATTTTTGCTAAAATTGATTTCATATAATCAATTTTACAAACACTAAAAGTCTAAAACGGATTTTGATAGCATAATTAGTAAATATATTTGAGAATGGCACCTTTAATTTTAGAGAAGCACGCCGTATGCATACCTAAAACATGTTACTTTAGGTGCAAATTACCGGTAATCAATACTTTGGAAAAATCTAATCCAATCATAGATCGATAAATGTAGTGCTTTTGTTCTTACGCATTAATTCAGCGAGCCGAAAGGCAATTTAGGAAGAAGTTAAAGGGGATGTACCATAATGGTTAGACCAAGTTTTATGACACGTTACGAGCATATATATATACGTGTACAATTCAAACTTCTAATCTAATGATGAAATATTCATTCGTAAGTTTGATTTTTTTTTTTTGTCGGCTTCATAAGTTTTGAAAATAAACTACTGATATGGGTAAGAACGTAAGATAGACCTCTTTGGTCAAGGCAACCTCGATAAATTAATAGAGAAATTGAAAAATAAACTTCTGATATGTTCCTTTGATCATTCGTTAATCATACATATAACAAGTTTTATTCTTGCAGGACATCATACTCGTAACAAATTACTGGATATCTTCTCGAACAGACTGATGATGTATAACTTTCACTAAAGTGGTAAAATGGGGACATACCTCTAATACTATCGAATAAGATATAAATGACATGTTAAAATTGTCGGCAACCTAATATATTATTGCACAGACTTAAATCACAAGCAATTCAACAGTGTATACCCTTCACTTTGTGGCTGCTTGCTACCTTCATTTTGCTGCAACGCTCCTAAGTCATGGTTGTAAACTTATAACCATCTCAATATTTGGGACTCATTATTTTACGAACTTGGGTTCAAATTGGCTAGTCTAGTCCTCAGACCTGGTTACAACTGAACCAATGGGGAAAAGGCCTGATTAGTATTAAATTCCAATTCTAAAATCTTTCCCATTTCAAATTTGGGCCTCATTATTGTAAGAGTTGTTATTGGACAAAACTGGCTAGTCTCGTCATTAGGCCTTGTCACTACCAATATAGAAGTGGCCCGGTCAGTATTGAATTCAGGTTTAATATCATAAATTGCTATTGGCACTACCATGCCTTAGCAAATGACCATTTTATCCTTTTGAGTTTTCTTACATTCTCAACCCTTCTCCCTTCCTCTCTCACTTCTCCATCATAACACCCCCACCATCTCCCTTCCTATCTCTTTTTGTCCCTTCATTTTTAATTATAATCAAATTAATTTCATAAATTGATTTGATTACAATTAATAAAGGTAATTCATAAATAACTAATTCGATTATGTTTATAAATGATAATTTCTATCCAAATAATTCAATTTTAGCTATAAGGTTTTTAATGCGAAGTATTTATAGGATTTATTAATGACTAGTTTTTTTATCACTTTTGGTGAAATCATTTTTCTATTCTAGACCTTATTTAAAGAATACGTTCCTAATTCACCCATACCAACTACATGTGTTAGTTGTGTACAGTGCTATACATAGTTGTGAAATTTGGTTCGGTCCAACTAGTCAGATCGGTCCAACCCGGATCAGGTGACATAACCGGACCAGTTTCACTATCGGACCGTTCAAGCATGTGACCTTGGATGACCCGGTCAAGGTTTTGAGGAAACCTAGTGACTCGACCAGTTTTTAAAATCCGGACTAGGTTGTACACGTTGTCATCGCCATCGACTCGACCACCGCCGCACTCCAAGCCATCATCGTTGTCACCGCCGAACTACGGGGGAACTCGTCGCACAGACCTCACCTCTGATAACGCGAACAAAGATGTCGACGACCTGGAAGGGGTCAAACTTCGACCACACTGTGAAGCGGTGATAATCGAAGAGGAAGAGGAAGAGGGTAGTATCATAGCACTGTAGCAGACTGGTGGAAAGGCAGGAAGCTAGAAAATGAGGCGCAACATAGGAAGAGAGGGTTATATACTTATATATATTGGAGATTATGATTTTTGCTTATTTGGGCCGAATCTGGCCAAATCCACACACTCTTAGGATGTTGCTTCCTATACTCCTTTTATTACTTCCTGCAGTTTCCATTTTGCATTTCAAAATGGGCTAATTGCATTGCTAATGGGCTTTTCATTTTCACTATATAATAAGAAGTGCATAAAACAATAATGGTGTGTAGAAAGTTTATCTGCACTCTTTTTGTTTATTGAAAAGAATGGCCTTTCCGACTCATTTTGTTAATTTATTAAAAACTAGACTTGTGTTTTAATTTAAGTATTTGATATTTACACTCTATACTCTCTTTTATTATTAATACATTTTACTTGTGTTATCAAATTTAATACTTCAATTGTTATTTGAATTTTGAATTTTTGAGTATGAAACTATGAATAAATTTTTCTTAATCAAATAATATTAGTTATATACTTATATATAATATAATTTTAAATTTTTTAATATAAATCGAATCAAACCAGACCAATTATTAAATCACCAATTAAATTACTGACTCACTCACTGATCCATTAACTCAATCAAATCAATTATCAGATTAAATTTTATAACACTCGTGCTAAAGTTTCGTGTTCACAAATTTATTCTCAATTTTTTAACGAAAATAAAAAAAAGAGAAATGTCACTTTATCTTTTCTTCCTTATTATGGAAGACAGTTTGATAAATAAATTTTCGGCTAACATTCATTTTCGACGATTTTTCTTTCTCTCTATTAAATGAGTGTTTATTTTATAACAAAAATAAAAATTGTTAATAAAAAAATTAGTTATATATATATAACACGACAAATTTGGTAAAGTTTCTTTTAAATAATGTTTGGAATGTTTCACTTTTCATTTTAACATTGCTTAACATGAAAGAAATAAAAGGAGAAAATAAATCTTTTTCTTAATGAGACCCATATGATACCGAATAATAATACTCCTATGATTTCTGTCTCTCCTAAGTCTTAAAGAACAAAACAAAACCAAAAATGTGGGAAGAGTAAAAGAAACAAAAATATTATTCCCCGAAGCATAGTATTCTATTAATTGATTTCATCTGCATCGCACCTAACAAAACCAAAACCTAAAACATCAATTCTCTGAACGTGGTACCACAGTGGATTGGATTTAATTGAATTGAAAATCCAACGTGAGGCGCGAGGCCAAGAAGTTTCCCGGAAAGTGGAAGGAAAGAGCGGAAAAGTGCGTCACAGAGACAGCTAACTAGGAAAGAAAACAAAGCTTGATGCTTTCTCTCTCTGTTAGTTAAAACTTAAAACCAACAACTTACGTATATTCCAACACACCCATCCTAAGCCCAAGACAACAGTGTAATGATTCATGTTTCTTATCTTTGGAATTGGAGGTGTGGTCATTGCTGCCAGTGGGATTTACAATCATTACATATTTTATGATTGATTGAATATCTCTCAACCCACATAAAATTAATTTCACCAATCACCATGCTTTAAATAAAAATATTTTTATTTAAATTGAAATATAAAATACTAGTTCTTGAACCTTGTATAGAAAACAGCACTTATAATATTTTATTTTTTAAAATATTAACGATATTTGTTTTTATTTAATTTTTTATAAAATTTTTTAAAAATAATAAAATATAATATCATTAGTTGCTACTATTTCAAATTTCAATATATTTTTTTATATTTCTAATAAAATGTCAAATTTTAAGAGATAAATTTGACAAAAGTCGTCCTTTTTGTGAATATGAATTTCAAAAATAATTATGAGATAAATATGTTTTTAATTTCTTAAAATAAGAAAATATATTTTTTTAGTCTTTGAACTTACCGTAAAATGTAACTTTTTCATTATTTTGATAAATAGATCAATTTCAGATCTTCATGCTAATTTCATTATTTTAGATATCGTTACTGGATTAATAATTCATCATGATCACATATCATTTTTCCTTTTACATGGTCTCATGAATTTAAGTCAAATGTTTAAGAGATTAAAATCAAACTTTTACATATTTAGACTGAATAAAATCAAACTTGCACATATTTAGAATAATAAAAACATATTTTATTTACTATAAAAAACATATATTTATTATATTGAATATTGTTTAAACTGTCATATTTCATCACACAACACACCTTACAATATTTCTCGAATAAATGACATTGCAATGATAAATAGCTCAAACTCTCATATTTCATCACACAACACACCTTACAAAATTTCTCGAATGACTAACCAAAGACAAATGAATATTGGAAAATAAATTGGTTGTGTCATATTAGTTGATGTCATTCACAAGAGGATCATTAAACAGATATCGTCCCAAGCAACCTTGATAGAAAACTTACCACTTGGACCATTCACCAAAATGGCCCTATCTCTAATAGCTTGAGCATTCAATAACTAGGCATGGTACTAATGATTTCCTCTCATTTAGAGGATCCACTAAGCTAGTTTCATTCACCTCATTCTCCTTCAATGATTACCCCCAACTTTAGCTTCCTCTCCCAAGCCATGAGCTAAAATGAAATTTGTTTCCAAACTTATTTATAAAGAGACCAATAGGATGTCAATTGCCATACACAAGAGAAGTAAAATGTTCTATTTTTCCACCACACATTTTATCTTGTCTCATGCAATGAATCTCAATTTTCAGTTTTTTCCTGCATGTCTAGGAGCACTAACTTCGCAAACATGGTTTAAGGAAGGAAACTTCACTAGTGAAGTTTTACTAAGTATTATAAAATATAGACTAATAAAATAGTTTCTTATTAGTCCTTCTAAACAAGGGGGGTGACCACATAATACATTAGTAAATTAAGAAAGGCAAATTAACATGCTAAAGTGGAAATAATACGCACAAAAATCAAGATTAGGAATTGGACTTGCAAAGCTCTTTTCTCTGTCGAAAGTCGATAGGCTCCAATGGGTGAATTCTTAATATATATATAGTCAGGTGTATTGATATATATTTTTTATTTTGTCTAATGGTGTTTAAGCAAGTAGAACTAATTTGAAAATATTTTTGGAAACTAATGATTAATACATCAAACAAGGATTCGGGGGGAAAAGCTGCATAGTTATTTGTTGCATTTGCTAATAAATGTTTTTATGTCAAAAAAGAGATGTGTTAGAAAAAAATTTATTATAATATTCATAAAAAGTCATTATACTAAATATTACACCATTACATTTCATAAGAGGAACTTATATGGTAAACCACCTTAAGTTTTTCCGTTAAATATACTGCATAAAAATGCTTTTTTTTTTCACCAATCTTATATCTCAACCAGAAATCAAGACCTGAATCCTTTTGAGTTTCAGCCAATGTGAGTACAATTTCTACTACTAATATTTTTTTCACAGATACTGCAAAAATTTAAAGATTGTAAACACGCTTCACAAAGTTAGGTATTTAGTAACTGTCTCAAGTTTTGTTGGTAAACCTATTAAATGCTTTCATTGGAAAAACTAAGGAGAATAATTTGGCTGCGTTTCATAAGTAATTTGAATTAGATTCTAATTTTTTTTATTAACTAAAAACTTTGTTCGACTGTTCAATAATTTTTTTTTAAAAATAGTTTATAGTATTTTTTAAAACGATACTTGAAATAATTTTTTTTAAATGCTAGTTTCTAACTTCTAACTTTATTATATTTTATTCACTTTTTTTATCTTAAAGTATTTATTCAATTTCTTTATTATCTATTTTAAATATGTCATTTTATATTTTTAACTACTTTAATAATTAGTTTATCAAACACTTATGATTTAATAAACTAGTTTAAAAGCTTTTAACTTCTAGCTTTGAACTTTTAACTCTTAACTTTCAAAAAAATTTCAACTCACCTAGTTTTTTATCTAATTTTACCAAATATAATCTTCGGATAAGTTTTGATTGCATTAAGAAATCAAAGACTTTTTTTGGCAAGGATAGAGGTTTTTGTGTTTTACAATGAATATTTAAATAAGTTTTTCAATTTGAAAGTGTTTTTATAACTTTTTACAACATAATATCTATAAATTTTTTATTTTTTATTTTATTCTTATACAATATTTGAATCGAAGGAATAGAAAGAAAGATGAATGAAACGTGAAATGATTTTGTAAGTTATTTGGTAAGGAAAAAAAGGAGAGAAAAGAAAGAAATAAAAATATGTAAATAAAATAGAATAAATATATTTAATACAAAATTAAAGACATTTTAGTCATTTAATATATAGGACAATATTTCTAACTCTTTTTCCTTTCAATGTTAAAAAGAAAGGTAAACAAGTAAGTTCCCCTTTTTAATTATTCCCCTCTCCAATATTAAGTAACCAAACAAAAACAAAAGAAGGAAGATAATTTTGCTATATTTCCTTTCTCTTTCATTATTTCCTCCCATTTTCTCCTAGATCAAATATAATATAAAGTCCACAACTCACTTTAATTCAAAGAAAGGAAAGTGAGGAAAAAAAAGATATGTTTGTTTAAAAAAAAAAAAGACTGGGAAGGGGAAGAGAGGAGAAAAATTTTGATTCAACATTCTATTTTGTTTATTAAAAGAAAGGGAGAGAAGAAATTTTAACAGAGGAGATAAAAATAATATATACCTTTTTCTTATTTGATTTATAAGAGAGATAATTCTCCCTTTTCTTTCTTCAACCACTATTTTTTTTCTTATGGACTACCAATATCTTTTACAAAATATAATCTTACTTGAATCTTATAATACTATTATGAACAACAAACTCTCATTTAAAATATTTAAAACAAATACATATCTAATACTCAAAATGAATAAAATGAAAGAAACTTGTGTTAGTTAATTAATATGCTTGATAGTCATCCACCAAACACTATCATAAATAATAAAGTAACAAAATCTCAAATTAATAAATAATTACCATCAACCATTTTGGTCTTCTAAATTTTTAAAAATAATATTTTTAGTCCCTTAGAGCGAACACCCTATTAATATCGTTTCCTGCGTAGTGTTTGTCTTTAAAGACTAAAAACACTAATTTTTAAAAGTTAACGAATCAAAATATTTTCATAGTTAAATACAAAAATTAAAACAAAGAATTTTATAAGATATAGAGATTAAAAAAAATTTTGCCATAAAATATAAACTAAAATTACTTAAAATGTGTTTAATTCTTATAAAATCACACTCCAGAAAATCTTTCCACACTCAACAAAATTCAGTTACCTAATAGATGTATTTCACTTAACAATACACTAAATTTATAGAAGAGAATGTGTTTAATTTGATTTTGTAGAATATACTCTTAGAAAGAAACAATTTTTTTATAAATATAATTAAATTCCTAATAAAAAATTAAACACTCAAGCACCAACTACAGTAATTAAAAAAAATGATCGCTAGTTGCGTTCAACCTAACTATTACCCAAAGACCCTTACTACATCCACACAAATGTTAATTAAAGTTTAATTCTGACATGTGAATTAACATTTTGTTTTACCGTTATCAAATTATAAATTATCACATAATTACTTAAAAAACTACATATAATAATTACTAATATGCCGGCCCATCAAAAATAATTTTCGTAAAATTATTTATCTTACCCAGGAAGCATTCCTGGTCTATCAAAATTATAATAATTTATAATCTGCCGGATCATCAAAACTAATCTTGCTCTAATTATATATAATATATTCCCTGTAAGATATATCCATAGTCCCATCAAAGGTAAGAAAAATCCAGAAAGGGGTTTTGCTTCCGCAATAGGTTCAGGTCTATTGGTATGCAATTGGTGTGTTGCCACACATTAATTATTCCACAAGTTTCAGAGCTTAAAGCGACGTTAGATATACTAAGATATTTTCCAATCACATACATCATTCAAGTATTCAACTCAGAACGCATTTTCTCAGTGGATTTGCACTTTCGCCTTTGATAATTTTACACCCAAATTAAAAGAGAGAAAATAATAATAAAATAATAATAACAAACAGAAAATAACAGAAGGGATTAAAAAAAAAAAATGAAGAAGTTGCCTTCCTTCTTATATATAATTTTTTCAAATCGTCTCATCATAACATGATCATGATCATCATCTGACATCATCACCACCATCATCACAATCACAACCACGTCATCATCACCGCTGCAGGTCCATCATACGAGAAAAGTCTTCGAAGCAGACGAACCCGTCCCCGTTTCTGTCCACTCCCTCTATCATGCGCCGGCACTCCTCTAACGTGCACCGTTCGTCGCCAATGGCTTTGAAAACCCTAAGCAGCTCCTCCGCCGAGATCCTCCCGTCTCGATCCGTGTCGAACACCTCGAAGGCTTCTTTGAGGTCGTCGGGATCCGACCCGGTATCGAGACCCGACCCGACGTAGCTCATGAGAGACTCAACGGTGATTCCGTCGCCGTCGACCTCGCCGAGCATGAGCGCCACGTCGCCGGGGCTCGGCGACGCGCCAAGGCGCGTGAGGAGCGACTCGAGGTCCTGGCGCGTGACGACGCCGTCGTTGTCGCGGTCGATGAGGCGCAAGGCCTGCGCGAGGTCCCACCGCACGTCAACGGCGGCGGCGACCTCGGACCACTCGCCAGAGACGTCCGGGAGAACGCTGGTCGGAGTGTGGTTCCCAGCGGAAGGTTTGTGATTTGCGGTGGAAGAGTCATCGGAGGAAGATCCGGATCCGAAAGAAGGCGGGTCGGAGCGTGAGACTAAAGATCGTTCCTTTTTGCGAAAGAAGCGTTTGGGGCTTAGTTTGAGGTTTTTGGGGTTGATGCTGCTAATGAGCTTCATTGTTTTTGGAAATGAAAAATGAAGAAGAGAAGAGGAGAAGGAAGAAAGAGTGGGGGTTGACGGGAAAGAGAGTGGAAGGTGGAGGGATTAAATGGGGGCGCCATGGGAGGTCCATTTCTCACTCCTGGGTACCTTCCACGAAGTTTCCTATACATCATGGAGTCATTATAACAGAAGGTGGCTATTTATATTTTTTCTTTAATAATTAATATGTCATAATAGTCTACTGTATTGGTTTGGAATGGTTGATGAATACCAATGTTTTCTTTTGGTGTTCCTCTTTGTTTGGTAAGTGGGATGTAGGTTAGAAAGTTAGGAAATAAGGTGAATGTGGTCATTTGGTTTAGTTAAAAAGGAAGGATGGTTTTAAATTTTTCAATAGGTTTTGTGCATTTAAAAAAATCCCCTTTACTCTAAGAAGTAAGGAGAGTAGACTTATCAAAATGGGTTGAATTTGTGGGTCAACCTGTTTTGATTCGTCAAAATTGGTAGGTTTTGTTGATTAAATTCTGGTTCACTTTGATCTTGGATCAAAATAATCCGACTCACTTAGCTCCCGGGTGAGCCGGGTTGGCTCGCGGGTTGCACCCAAAAAAAAAAAGATAATGGAAAAAATGAAGATTATAAAGATGAAATTGATTTGTCAAACCATGATTCTAATACTCTTCCTAGACAAGTTAATATTGATGATTGAGATATGAGAATTTGACATTTGAGGAGTTAGATTGGTGTTTTACTATTTTAATATTGTTGAACATATTTATATTTATTTGAGTTTCATGTATATTTAGTTTGAGGTTAAGTTTGATGTAGTTTGTAATATTTAAATTTACTTAAATTGGTTTTATTTGCATTTTTCTACACTTACCACACTTATTTTGTGATTTTTTTAATATTTTTTTGGTTTTTTTTTTAAATTTAAAGTGAGCCAACCTGCGAGCTAGCCCACGAGTCAGCTTACAGGCCAACCTGGATAACCCATCAACCGGGGTGGGTTGAGCCGGGTTGGCAAAAAACTAACCTACCACTAAAGTGAGCCAACCCGGCCCAACTCACTTTTTAGCCAACTCATGGTGGGCCAACCCAGATGCACCAGGTTGACCCGTTTTGACAGCTCTAAAGGAGAGAGACAAATGTTATTATTGTAAATTTTTCTTATTTTTCTTTTTTTTATGAAACTCATGACAAGTTATTTACATTTTTTATTGTTCATTATTGTTAGTAAAAATGTGGTACATAAAGTGTATAAAGAATTATACCCTCTATAATTACAACGAGTTCATGGCAATAAGGACTAAGGGCATCCTCGACCCATTAAAATGTGTCACTTACTTTTATCACCAAAACTTCTAATGCAAGGAAACAAATATGGTTACAAGTTTGGTTGACAACTAGTACTTCCTTTCACACCACCATCCTCTATGTGCTCTCAGATGTTGACAAGGTACCTGTATGTAGGAAGGCGGAAAACCACTTTTAATGAGGTTTCTCGCCTTCCTACATACTCTATAAAGTTTTTATAAATTCATAATGATTATTGATAAATTTTAGTCAATACTCTATTTTGGTTTTTTATTTTTAATTTAAGGGCAATGTATTGATTGAGGAATGCAATTATTTAATTGATGATACAAAAAATACTTTTAATTTCATAATGTAATTATTATTATTATTATTATTCCTTTTGTAATAATATATAAAGTATTTAAAAATTAAATAAGGAACAATATATAATAAAAATGATGGTAACTAAAATCATTTTAAAAGTTTAAATAAATAAAAAGTATACAGATGTGAAGAAGGAAAAAAACTTATACTTCATAGGTTCTTTTGTTATTATTCTCAAATTAAAAATAAAATTTTATTTTAATAGTTTATTTAAACCTTCTTTGAATATCATAATATTAATATAAAATATTCATTAGTTTTATTGAAGATCAATCTCTATAAAATTGAATATGACATTTAGGGGTAATATAAACTTTTCTTACATAAATCTTGAGATAAATCTCTAAGATAGTATTTCACTGATAGGAAAGAAAAAAAAATTAATACAAGTTTTGAATTAAAGTGATGTAGTAAATAATAAAAATTAATTAATTATTTTACATTTCCAATTTATCGATGTGTTTTTTCATATGATAATAATTATTTCCTTTTTTAAAACATTTTATTATATTAAATAATATATATATATATATATATATATATAAAGTGTATATGCACCATATTCGAATTTGAAGAAAAAATAAATAAAAATGCAGCATATTCAAATATGGCCTCATGAAAATCGAATATGCCATGCATCATATTCTATTTTGAAACATAATCGAATATGGCATGCAACATATTTTATTTTCACCCAAAACTTTGGTCTCCGGTGCGTGTAAAAAAAACCCAACCTAACACATTCTATCTTCCCATTTTTCTCAGTTTGGAGAAGAAATCTGCAACCATAGACTCCTTCATTTTGGTACTAATTCTATGGTTACTTTCACCTTAATTGAACCACTAAAAGTTTGAGTTTCTTTACCTTTCACAAATGGCTCTTTAATTACATTTTTTTTCCCTTCAAAACGAAAACGGTGTAATTTTTATTAAATAATAACAACCCTATAGATACTTAGAGCTAGGGGTGTGCAGTGGGCAGGTTTAGGCTGATTCACATCAACCCATTTGCTGATATAACAGACTCGTTTCCACCAGGACATGTCGGATGGGTTGAAACGGTTCTACGTTCCTTCACTGCTACGAGCAGCCAAGGGCAAAGACTCCGACTCTGACGATGCATGGCCACAAGGGAAAAGTGGCGAGAACTGAGAAGGGAAGACCAAAACCTAAGCAAAGGCCGCAAATCTCACTCCTTTGGGCCATCACCATCACCGCAAGCCACCGCCAAAGCACCACATGACACCATCATCTTCACTTAGAGCTACTTTAAAGTGGTTGCTTTTGGAGGGTTTCGCGTGTGTAGTTAAGATGCCTATTAAGCTTTGTACGTTGGAGTGTTGTACGGAACTGTACCAAATAATAAACACCGTTTGCTTATTGTTTAAGCATTAGTGCTTAAGGCTTTAAAACTATAATTAAATAAAACTTATTTTTTCTATTACTTTTTACTGAACTGTTGAATACTATGTATCTTTTAACGCTCATCTTTTTTTGCCTTTGTTTATTTTTGACCGTTGCAAACATGAATTTTAACGGATAAAACTTTGTTTATTGCAACAACAAAAAATACCATTGTATATAAGGAAAAAGGAGGTTACTTGTGTAGTATCTCGCATTTTTACTCTCATAAAATTCTCCACTATTTTGTTGATTTGTTTTCATTCCATGGAATAACCAAAATCAATTCAATAAGAATTCCTAAATAAATCTCTTAAATTTTAATTTTAATTAATTCATAAAAAAGATAATTATAATTTAATAAATAAATTATAGATAAAATGTAAGATGTAAGTTTTTTTTAAAGATCCATTTAAGCACTGCTAATTGAGTTGGAGATATTGGATGCTTATTAGATGCTTACATTAATAAATGAGTACTGTATACATTTTTTTTTTAAATATTCAAGAGGTATCCAAGAAAGAAGTTTTTAAATATTTGGGATCAATGTTGCAAAAAAGTGGTAAGATTGATGAGGATGTAAATCATAGAATTAAAATAAAGTGGATGAATGACGGAGTGTATCGAGTTTTTTGTGTGACCGCAAAATTTTCCTTAAGCTAAAATGAAAATTCTATAAAACAGCTGT
The DNA here is from genome assembly GCA_013407115.1 of Glycine latifolia. Lineage (NCBI taxonomy): Eukaryota > Viridiplantae > Streptophyta > Magnoliopsida > Fabales > Fabaceae > Glycine > Glycine latifolia. The sequence goes on from CM023943.1 coordinate 22,303,466, forward strand.
AAAACTGACAATGTTATGTGGAGTGGAATGCTGACTAGCACATAGGCAATATGAGCATAAAATAGGGGTAGTAGAAATGAGGATGTTAAGGTGAATGTGTGAATATATGAAGATGAATAAGATAGGAAATGAGGATATTCGACGAAAGGTATTAGTGGTATTGATATTTGAAAAGATGAGTGAGCATAAATTGAGGTAGTTTGGACACGTTATGAGACGGTCACTAGATGCTCCCGTAAGAACAAAAGTTTGTTACCAAGAGTTCGACACAAAGAGAGGTAGAGGTCGACCAAAACTTAACTAGGAAAAGGTAGTTAAACAAAACCTAATGGAGTGAGATATAGATTGGCGGATGGTATGTCTTAGGACGGAGTGGAGAAAAGTTATAAACTTAGTGGATGGTTAAATCCATTAGTAGTTCTATGTTCCAATCGCTCCCTTGTTTTAGTTCTTTTTCTCTTATTTTTCTCCCTTCTTTCTTTCACATTTATTTTATTTTATTTTTTCTCTTTTTGTCTTATTTTCACTTTTTTCTTCCCTTCCTCTTTTCTCTTTTTTTTGTCTCATTTTCGATTGATCATTAAGTTTATCTACTATCGACCTTAATTAATTTAGATTAAATTAAATATGATGTTAATATTGATGTTGATATTGATTCAATGAGAATTGTTCCATTCAAGATATGCTCTTACGAAATTATATCTAAATCTTATCATGTAAAAAAGTAAGTAGTACAAGAGTAACAAAAGATGTGTTTAAAAAAGTGTACCATACCACTAAATTATTGACGTGGTTAAATAGATGGGTAGGGTAGGGTTTCTGATGGAAATTGAAATTGGTGCATGTGTATGGGTGTGGTTATTTAATGGGGTGAGTAAAGTTTGGCCACTTATGTTTTGCTGGCTCTCTTTGGGTTCCTTCTACCTTGGGATAATCAAAAGCAAGAAGAATTGGGGGAATGCTGCTTTCTTATTGTAAAAGGGGCACTTCTTTCGCATGAATCTTCCACTTTTCATCTATATTTTTTTTAACACTTTCTTTACACTACACTTGATTAGGTAGAAAGAATTTAAAAAAATGGATAAAAATTAAAATACACTTGATAATATATTTTTTATTTGATTGAAGAAACATAAAAAAAAGTTGATTTTCTAAAAATAGTTATTCTCCTTTTATCTTTATTTCAAATTTTATTTTTTATTTTCTTTTATTCAAGCTAAACGATAATTATGTTCTGAGAATGATTATTCTAAAGATATTGACTAGTTAATAAATAAATATGTATTAATATATATATATATATATAAAGACTTTGCATTTTTGTTAAAATAAAAAAAATCATTTTAGAGTTATTTCTATTTTTATTGTTCATTTTTTTCTTCATATTTAATAATTAAGATTAGTTATTTATTATAACTATTAGATTTTTAAAAAAATAAAAAATAATACTAAAAAATATTATTGAAATAAGTAATTCTCTCTCTCATATATATATATATATATATATATATATATATGCAAGACAGATTTATCTCACACACATAAATGTTTATCTCACATCTTTCAAGATTTTTCACTAACAAACAAATTTACATAAATCATATTTCACACTATTACAAATATTCACTTTTCCTTCCATCTTCGGATAATCAAACACTCATGTATCTAGTCTCTCTAAGTACTAACCTAAGTTTTTTAACGAGTTTTTCAGGTTGACAAATAAATCATGAAGTTTGAATGAATACAATATTTTAGACTATCATTATTTAAACTCAAAATGCTATAGAATATTTACATCTAATGTTCTTCTAAGGATTGGAAGTAAATGAGTGGTATATAAATGCAAGGTCTTCAATCTCCAAAGCTCTGTACCTCTTTGACTATTGAAACGTTATAATTATTGATGTAAAAAACTAGTAAGGAATAGTAAACATGAAGATTTAAATTAGGAATTTTAAAATATAAAAAGGACTAAATTGAGAAAATGCGAAAACGTAATATTTCAAAATGATATTTTAGTCTAAATTATATATAACACATATTAGTATCTTAAAAGGGGATTAGAAAAGTATATAATTTTTAAAATGAAAAAAATAACATTGTAATTTAAATATTTATGAAAAAAATGAGAGTGTAATGTACTTATATATGGTACATGTCCGGAGTGTTATGTATACGGAAAAAAGTATCATATTAGATAAAAATAACAGTTATGTGTGAGGAAAGAATATCACCTTAGATAATAATAATAGTGACCAATATAGTATAATGTGCTTAGCAAATAATTTTATTGGAAAAAATTTACCTCTTAAATACCTGGGTTCACCTTAAAAGAAGAATATAAGAATAATAATGTATTTGAATTAGCTCCGATTGTCACATTCAAATATAAATTTATGTCCGTTGTTAAAAAAGACTAATTTGTTAGTTTTTGTTTGGATGAAAGATTTAAAACCATGATCATTTATTCAGTCACGAATCCAGAAATTTTAAGTAGTGCAAACAATATTTTTATACAAAAATAGTATTTAAGTTTGTATATTATAGAAGATAAAAAATTATATTAAAATGTAAATAATAATTAAATATTTATGATATGTAAATAATATCATAATTAAATTTAATAATACATATACAGAATAATCTTTTGATTTATTATGAATAATTGAAATTTTATAAGATTATTTTTTAACTATTAATAACTTCTTTAAAAATATTTAAAATTCAATTTAAATATAAATATAAAAGAGAGTAAATTAAAAAGGATAGACAAAAATTTAAAGTATAAAAATAAAAAGAAAAGAAAAATAATTTGAAATGATGGAAATTTTTTTTTGACTAATTAACTGTAAAGATGCACATAAAAAATAAAGAAAAGAGAAGATACTGAGAATGTTTGAGAAAGTAAAATTAATGAGTCTAAAAAAATTAAAGACAATACTCATATTATTAATTAATTTTATTACATTTTAAACTATAATAATATTTTATAACTTTACACATGTCTTATATTTAGCAATGCACTTCAGAAAAAAAAAACATTAAAAATATCTAATTAACAAAGGAAAAATAATGAGACTAAAAATAAATTTATGATACAGTATTTATATTATATATTATTTTTTTACTACATTTTAATTATAACTTTATATATGTATTATATTTAGGAAGCGGAGACAATTGCCCCCACAATCTAACAAGTACATCCCTCATTCCTTTTACTTAATCTTCTTCAATCGCTAAACACCTAAATAATCAAGAACTAAGTAAATATAATTAAACAACACATAAGTCCTAAGAATTCATATATCTCAAAGCCATTATCATTTTAAGTTGGATAACGATTCACTTGTTTATTCTTACTTGGTTCATTTAAGTTGCATAACAGCATAAGTGTTTTTTTATAATATAATTCAGAATTCATACTATGTTAGGCTCCTCAAGATGATCCAAGTATCAAACACTGTTGTTTTTTTATAAAAAAAATTGCACCTTCTGGAAATTTCAAATAAATACTTAATTAAATTGGGTCATATGTACCCATTGTTGAATGTTGACGATTGTTTTGGCATAACTCATGATAACTTTGATCGGAAACGATTAGAGATTTTACTGTGATAAACATAATATTATAATAAACTCATTTAGATTTTGAGTATCTGAAATGATATGGACATAAAGGACATAATATAGTAATTAAGGAGAAGTGGGTTGGTTTGGCTTGTCCATCATTTTTAATCATTGGCAATTTGGCATGCATATTCTAAACGCTAAGTTAGGAAATAGGCAAGGGAGAGAGAGAGGATATGTTGGTTATAAGGTTATATATCAAGCTGATAACATATTTTTAGCATTGGAATCTGTGCACCGAACGTTTGATTTTTAAATTATTTTTAACTGAATAAAAAATATTTTTATACATTTTTATAAGAGTTTAAGTTTTGAGCGTGTGAAAATACACAAATATAAAGTTAGATGAATAGTTAAGAAAAAGAGAAGGAAAAAACATTGTGGGGGCTCTTGAGAATCGCTTAAATTGTGAAAACAAAAAATCTAAAAAATTATATTTTTTTATAATTTGATTTGATTTTTTTATGTTGTTATAAAAATTGAACTAAAGTGCATATTATAATTACATTAATTTTATTTAATGAATGTTTAGAATTATGTAACTAATATCATTTTAAATTTATAATATTTATATTATAGAAAGTGATTTATAGTTTACTTCTTTTTATAATAAATTGGTAATATATTATTTTGGTTGTGATAATTAATAATAAATATTAAATAATTTATGATATTTATTTTGATTTTATAATTTGTTTACTACTATTTTGCTTTTATACTAAAATGTATATTTTATTTTCATATATTAATATTGTTAAGAAAATAGTGTTAAATGTTAAATGATGCACAAATTACTATTATGTCAAAAAAATAAAATTTAATAATTTTTAGTTAAAATATATTAAACAAAATTAATAAAAAATAAAATTTATTTAAAATAATATATCATAATAATTATGTAAGTTTAGTTATCGGATTTTAAACTATAATAATAGATTACAAAATTAAAAAAATTGTCAAACGATCTGATTTGGATTTAATTTTGCATTTAAATTGAAAAAAACTTATTTTATATTTTGTTTGAATAATTTTTTATCTAAAATCAAATCAAATGACATACAAAGACGCTTAATAAAAAAACTTATAGTATTTCTCATTGAACTCACCTTATTACTGGTTCATTCTAATAGATAAGATGTTGTGGTAAAATAATTAAATCATTTTGTATAAAAAAAACTTAACACCATTATAGTTTTTTTCTGGAACATATTAATTATTTTTATATATAATATACAGAAAAATCCATACATGTAAGTTTTTTTTGTGCTAATTTTATGTAAATCTATTCTTCTAAATATTTAAGATAATTGTCTATTTTTTTGGGTATTATATAATTGTCCATTTAAAACTTAAATTTTAAATTATTGATTAAATTAAAATAATTATGTGTCAATTTGGCCATACACACTTAGGACAGATCCCTATCAAAGGGGGTTAAATTCTTTTAACATAATATTTAAGTTCTAATAAATAATAAATTTTGAAAAATATTATTAATTTTATGGTATAATTTATTACTAGAAAATTTTAAACTAAATATCAACTCAAAATATATACAAAGGATCCTAAGAAAAAGGAGCAAGGCCTTGCTTGCTCCTTTACATCCGTCCCGAGGCCTTTTCCCTAAAAGGGGACAATTTTTTTTTATTTATCAATTGGGAGCAACTTTAAAAAAAATTTCTGAATTAGGATAAGTCGTGCCATGTGTCACGATTTTTTTTAAATAAAAAAAAATTGGTTGCTAAAATGTCGTCGCTAATTTCGACCTCTAATTCCGTTGCTAACACTTTTTTTAATTAAATAAGATTTTAAAAATATTAGCAATTTAAGATTCTTAGGAAACTAAAAAAATTTATCCTACCAAATATTTTCTTAGACTTTTTTTTTAATTTTAATCTTTTTAATAACTTTTATCCTAGTTTCATTATAATTGTCTTAGATAATTATGAACAAGGGAAAATCTAAGAAAAAAATTATGTAAGGGGCATAGGAAATAATTTAATTTTAGCATACATAATTATTATTAATTAATAAATTTTGATATCTTATATGAATATTTTTAATTTACTTAAAAAATATAAATTAATTGATATAAATTAAAATAAAATAATTTAAATTACCATAATCAAATAATGATAAAATTGTGTCTATTAAAATAAAATAAAAATATCTTGAAGGATTAGTTATTGACTTTCGATCAAAAAATATCTAAGTGCATTAAAAAAAATATAAAAACAAATATTCTTATAATTAAGAATGAGCATTTTATCTTTTTTTTATTAATGAAGAAAAGAAAAGAGCATAATTATAAGTGTACTAGAGTGACTTAATGCACTTAGGTGTTTTTTTTTATCGACAATATCAACACAAGCATTTGCTTCTTGCATAGTTTGGATGATATGAATCTCTCATTGGAGGTTCAAGAGTGGCTTAATAGATGCAACTATTGTCGCGAAGGTGACTGCTGCTCAGTGAGACAGATAATAGCTAATGAGACTATCTCTATGATGATATTTCTAAACCCATTATTTCATGCATGGTGCATCCGATTAAGGATAAGAAAGAGCTCAATATGCATGTTCTTAGTGTGACCACATTGACTATAGAACCCAAAGACTCAAAGTTCTTGAGAGTTATGCACTATACCTCAAAAACTCGATAACCCTAGGTTTCCCAAAGAACTTCCATCAGTATTCAACTAGATGAAATGAAAAATAGGTGCAAACCATACAATGTTACATGGGTCTTTTTTCGGAGGAAGATCCCTTGAAGTGAGTCTGAATAAGCTGATATGGCTTGTGATCTAGTTAATAGTGTAAATCATATAGCATCATCTATGCTAAAGTGATTAAAAAAGGAAAGAACATGGAGTTGATGTCAAATGGATTTAGCTCTTGAGCAGTCCCTTAACATGTGAATCCATGTCTCTTCCACTCCATTACATTTGCAACAAAAAGAAGAGGAAGACAAATGTCTCCTCCAACGAAAAGCATTAGTATGAAGACTACATTTATAGGTAAGCCATAAAAAGTGTTTTATATTTTCTAGTAGTCTCAAGTTCTAGACCCAGGTCTAGCTTTCTTCACATGTGTTAGAAATTAGAACAGTAGGTGTCCGACAAAAACACCTAAAAGCATATTTCACTGAATAAGAACTTGAAGGGGATGGGTCCCAAATGAATGAGACCACAAACTCCTCATGTAGGACTATTTTCTGAACTAATTCTTGAACCTTCAATGGAATCATAATATAAAAAAAAGAATAGACGAGTTCCAATAATCATTTACATAGGGGATTTTATCTTTAATATATAAGGATGAATTAAAAAAATTAAAATTAAGTAGTAAATTATGAAACTAAACTAAGTAAATTGATTATTGATATGATATATGGTGTTTTAAATTTTAAATTTATAAATATAGAATTTTTTTACATCAACAATCAAATATTGTCTTAATCAATGTTATAAAAATCGGTCTGGAATGGGACCCAGTGGTCCAACTGGGTCGATTCCGCTTTCAGATTGAATATGCAGTTGAGTTAGTCAAACCCGATTGGGTTCCCGGTTGAACCGGTCCAACCCGACCATTTTTTTTATAAAAATATTTGTTTTTGTTTTAATTTGGATTTTGGGATATGAATAGATTTTTCTTACTCAAATAATGTTAGTTATGTACTTATATATAATAGATACATATATAATTTTGAATTTTTAATACATATTGGGTCAACTACTGGTCCACCAGTTGGACCACTAACTCACTACCCCACTACCTCGACTGGGTCAATGATCGGACCGAGTTTCACAACTATGGTCTTAACTATTTTTATATTTTATTTATTTTATTGTTATTAGATTAATTTCTATAAATTATATTATTTTTATAGAAATATTTTTATGTATATATACACTATATGTATTGAATTGGATAAATAATTTTAAATAAAACTAAAGCTTTTAATTTTTTTTCAAATAATTTTTAATTTCAAAGTAGCTTTTAATAATAATAAAAAAAAATGTCAAAGAGAATTTATTTTTTAAAATTAAGAAATAGCTTTTAGATAGAAAGTCTTGGATCAAACATATCCTAAATACCAACATATGTTGGATTTAGTAGAAGGGATAAATTCTCCATAACATAACAAATTAAGGTTTAAATTAGGATAAATAGTCATTTTTGTCCCTGATTGTGTATAGCGCTGAAAAATTCGTCATTGAAAGATGGAAATTCAAATTTTAGTTCCCGAAAGTGAAAAAATGCGATAAATTTATTAATATGTTAACTTTCGTTTGTTACCGTTAATGAAAGAGTCTATGTGACATATAGAGACAAAAAAAACAAAAATGATTATCAACTTGACTTCTGAATAGATCTGACAAAAATGTCAGTAGGTTTCCATTAGACTAATATGTCAGACCCCAAATTTTGTTTTATTTAAGGATAAAATATAATTTAATTTTTATCTTCTCTTTTTTTTATCGTGCAAGCAAAAGATTACAATAAACATTTAAAAAATAGAAAAACAATCATAAGTTAGAACACATATAATAATAAGCATAATATTGATTAATAAACATAATTTGTCTATTGCTCTGAAATTTTTAATGTGACAGTACTTTACCTAAAATATGAAACTCATACAAAATGTACGACCATTAAGTTAATCTTTAAAAAAATTGAGACCTATCTTGATTTTGTCACTACCTAATTTTGTCAGGATAAAAAATTTAAAGCAACTAACATATTATGCTTATTATTATGTTTGTTCTAATTTATGTTTGTTTTCTTATTTTTTAAGTGTTTATTGTAATGTTATGTTTGCAATAACAAAAAAAAGGAGGGAAAGATAAAGATTAAATTATATTTTACCCTTAAATGAAACAAAATTTGGGGTATAACAAATTAATCAAATGAAAACTTACTAACATTTTGGTCCATTATATTCAACAGTCATGTTGGTAATCATTTTTGTGATATTTTAAAATCCCTATGTGCCATGTAAACTATTTTATTAACGATAACAGACAGATGAATGAATATGTCACTTTTTTTACACTATCAGATACTAAATTTTGAATTTTCATATTTCAAAGACGAATTTGTTAGCACTCAACACATTTAGTAACAAAAATGATTATTTATCCTTTAAATTTTTATTGAAAGATGTGTTCAAATTTAATGCTCGATCCTACAAGATTATATCTAAAAGAGAATACGTCTTATAAACAAAATTATGTATTCAAATATATATATATATATATATATATATATATATATATATATATATATGACATTTTATATGAAAATGAATATCTTATGTGAGAATGAGAACGATCATTCTCATTCATTAGATTAAAATGAAAAATCAAGATTAAAATATTTTAAATTAAAATTAAAGTCTCATTTAACCATAAAATTTCTATAAGATTTAATAAACAAAAAATCAAATATTTTAAAGATTTAATTTATGTCAGAATTTTCACTACAACCATTATCGCAACTACCACTACCATAATTGTCACCATGAACACCGTCGTCGCCTCCAACATGACCATTATCGTCTCCACTACTCATGATGGTGGTGGCAATGGCGATGGTGTTGACAATGACAATGGTCATGATAGTGGTGAAGCGACAATGACGATGATCATGTTGGTAGCGACAATAATGATCATGGTGATAATGATAGTTGCAGTGATGGTGGTGATTGTGATGACGATCTTTACATAAATTAAATCTTTAAAATATTTGATTTTCTGTTTGGTAAATTTTATAAATATTTTATGATTAAGATTTTCTGTTTGGTAAATCAAATAAGGCAAACGGTGGTATATATTTTTTAAAATATATGAGAATGATTCTCATATGTATATTTTTTTTTAATAGAAAAATAAGGCAAATGGTGGTATGAACCCCCAATTAAATAGAGGAAAAATAAGATTATAATCAAATATAACGATTAATATTATAATGAGTTTTTAAAATGAGATATAGATAAAAATGTTCTTTTAAAATGTCACTTAAATATAAAATGAAAGTAATGTACAGTTAATTTATTAGAGAATTAATATATGATTCGTTAAATGTACCTTTTTCTTATATAGAAAAATTAAATTTAAGTAGTAGAAAATTTATAATAATTTACACCTATATTTAATATAACTTGTGTCTACAACCAGTTAAAAAAATATACTTTTTCTTGGAAAACATAAAATATATATTTTAATAGTTATAGAACGAAGGAAGTCCTTCAGTTCTTCGTATTTTGGTAATTCGCAGACCAATAATAGGTAAGCCTAAATTAAAAACCAAAGTAAACCCATTAACATAAAATTCAACACATTAGTTTCAATAAATTATTAATTAAACTTGAGAAAATGTTTTGGTCCAAATAATTTGCTTTGCAGCTGCTCCTATACATAATCTTCGCAGACACTGAAGAAAAAAAGAAAAGAAAATAAAAGATATGTTTTCATTCCAACGCAACCCCAGATGCGCCAGATTTCTAATGAACTCTTTCGCCTTAAATTCCTTGGAACTTGCATCAATGTCTTTTCAGATATTAAATTAATTGTTACTTTTCGACATTTTCCACAGAATTAGTGCAGGGAGAGCGATACTGGACTCTGTTTAACGTGCACTCCACTATTCTTCCTGACCCCACAAATTACTATGCAATGGTCATAAAATAAAAAGTAAAAAAATATAGTATATGTGCCAGCTAGCTTTCGGTTGATTGACTATTCATGAAATTTTAACATATCTTTGAATCATTTTCTATAAATAAGTTTGTTTTAGTAATTTATAATAACTTGTTTTAATAAGCTATTTAAAGTAGTTTATGAAGATTGTTAATAAGTTACGGACAGTTTTTGTTTTTTCAATTTTTGTTTTTTTTAAAAACAATATTATTAAAAATATATTTAAATATTAAAAAGTGATTTTAAACTATATAAGTTTATTTAATTAAATTCTACTTTTTTAAAAAGAAATAAAATTTTGATTAAAAACAATATAAGGTTTCCACACAAAAAACAATATAAGGTTATTAAAAATTAATTTCAAATAATATAAGTAAAATATAAAACATTTACCATCTTTTGTAATATAAAGTTAAAAAATATATTGTACTATATTTTTTAAGATCATAGGTTATTAGAAAAAAAATAATTAATGTATGTGTGTATACATGAATGCGTGTGCTTTTTTACATCATTTCAATATTTATTAATTATCTTAGTTAATTTTATTCAACACTTTTAAAAAAATCTTCAATATCTTTAGAATGTTATATTTTATTTTTTAAGACTTAACATTCGTTATCTTTTCGAAAGACAGAGAGATTTACTCAATCTGTGGACAATGACGAGTTGCTCTTCACTACCCATAAGAAAAGGTCATACAATTGGGTTGATAGTTAATTTTAAAGGACATATATAAGTAGTCAATCTTATACATTATTTTTATACAATTTAGTCGTCAAACAAAATAAGTTTCTTACTAGCTAGTTTGTATTTCTTGAGATTGAACAAAGAATAACAACAACGTCTTAGCCAAATGCAAATGCAAAATGGTGAGACTTATGTAGGAAGTAGCTGCATTAGCCAAGCATGACATTTGGCAAGATGTTGGTGGCAACAAAAAATCAAGGCCGAGTTCATGAAACCATATATTTACTTATGAATTGAACCTCTGTCCTTGTGCATTGTTGTTGACTCAAGAGTCTTAAGTGACTCTCTATTCTATCAAGCAACTACACATATGATGAGAGAGTCACTATGGTTGAGCAAATCATTGTGAATGTTAAGGAGAGGATTTGTGAATGCTAATGGGAGGCCAAGGTTGTTGAGCACATGATTTCTACCTTAGTAGAGGCTAGAGCATAACATGCAAACTATGGCAGAGCGGATGACAACATTGGAGTACTAGTTAGGCTTATGTAAAGAAAGTTATTTTATTTTAAATGAGTCCATTTCTTTAATCCATCTACTCATGATGACTTTGGTCAAATTAACTTTTTTTTAGGTTCATTAAAAAGTAAATCAAGTCAGACATATTTTCTTTTTGTGCAACTCAGATCGACCCATTTTAACTAATTTAGGTCGTCTTAATCAAGAGTACTTATAGTCATTAACACATAGTCATAAGTTCTATTGATAAATAAAATTGTTACAAATATTTTTTAACTTAAATATTTTCATAGTCAAAACGAGTATATTTTTGACTTGTTTCTCGATATAATAATTTACATTTCTTGTGTCTCTTTAAGCTCCCTTCTAAGTATTTTTGATTTAAAGTCTTTTGAGGCTTCAATTATTTTCTCTTGTAAGAGGTTAATAATAAAATTCAATTGACTATTCTGTGTTGACAAGATGAAAACAAATGAAGTTCAAAAGTTTACATAACTAATAATATACAATGAAGATTACAACAAGAAGAAAGTCAAGGATTGAGAAGACAACATTTTTGCATCAGAATCCACTATTATTCTTCCTATATCTAGTATTTATAGGCAAGCTAAAATATTTTTTGTTAATACCATTGAGGCATGAAGAAATATGAACACTGACACATTTAATGCAAGATTAAATTCCTTTCACAAGATTTAAATTGCACATGCACATAATTTATCACAACCAAACCAAAGTAAGATTTAAACATTACAAATATTTAGTATTTTGATCTAAATAAAACACTTTATTTTCTTCAGAAGTAAAACACTTTAACTAACTATTCTTTGGCTAAAAATTAGCTAACTATTCTTAAGACATTTCCTGATTTTTGGGACATAAAGACAATTCCTGATTTGCAAATAGAAAACGTCGCCAGTGACAATGCAATATATATCTTCATGAATTTAATTAAAATTAAAATTAAGTGTTTATATAAGAAAATTATATCTTCCTTTAATTATTAATTACATATTGTATAATAAAAATTTCCACTTTTATAATAACTTATTTTAAAGCTTATCTACAAAATATTTTGATTGCTCAACAATATATAATATTTTTTTATAAACTACAATTATATATATATCGACAATCATATTTAAATGACTCAAATAGGATTATAAAACTATTACGAACATTATAGTTTTTTTAAAAATATTCAATATAATTGTGTATTCAATATTTAAATTTGAGATATCTTAAATTAGAACAGTTTAACACTAATTTATTAAATTGTTCGGTGATGACAAATTCACATTATATAAACTTTTACATGAACTATATTTAAAAATTGAACACTATGTTCGTCACTTTTATTATAAAATAAGAAAAGAAGGAAAAAATGCAACAAAAGAAGCCAAGAACCAGAGCACAAATTGTCCACAAATTCGGCAACTTGGATTGGGTTAAGTGCCGACCTTGAACAGCACGCTGAAATTGGTTGGGCATACGGAAAATTCTCAAAGAAAATCGCGACACCTAAGCACAACATACAGATTGATATAGTTTGAAATAAAGTGAGAAATATTCATCAACACATTCTCTAATATTTTGTTTTACATTCACATATTTTTTTATAAATTATATTTTTAAATTCTCATTATTAACAACAATAAATGACATTAAACTAATTAATAAAAATTTAAAACAATTTATAAAATAAATTATACATGTTGTCATTAATTTTTTTTATGATGTGATAAGTTAATAAATTATTAATATTATGATTAAATAATCATTTATTTTTTATTCGTGAAAATCATCACCATCATTTATTATTCTTATTGGACAATAAAGACAAAAAAAATATCTTTAAAGGACTGAAATAAAAACAATTTTTTAGAAGACTAAAATTAAAAAGACTTAATTGCAAGTTGTTATTATTTTATCATCTAAAATTTTAATTTTTGTATATTTTTTATTATTATTGACTAAATTTTTTATTTATCAAAATAGTTAATTTAGTAAAATTATATATCAAACTAGTTGATTTAAAAAACTATTTATCAAAGATGGATAAATTTAATTTTTTACATTAGTTGAAATGATGAGATCTAGAAAAATGATTTTTCATATTGATTATAATTATAATGATAAAAAATTAGATATAAAATTTGGAAGTTGTTAAAAGTTAGATGATAAAATTTGTAAAAATAATTGAATTATAAAATTTATGAAAATAAAATTTAAGTGAAAAAATTCATAAAATAATAAAAATTTAGTGATAAAATTTATAATTAAACAAATTAAAAATATTTTATTTTACATGATCAAAATGTTATTTAAGCTATAATAAAATATTATTGGGAAAATGTTTTAAAAAGTGCAAACAAAACAAAAGTGCATGTGAGCTTCATTCACTGGTGACTTTGACCCCCCTTTTTGGTTTGGTTTGTGACATGTCCATAAGGATTGGTACTGCCACGCTGAATGCGCACGCATATTGAAAGTGATACAAGGTTCCTGACCCCTCCTTTTCAGCGGGCTGCCCATGCTGCCCTTAATATTGGAGAATTGGACCACCCCACCAAAAATCTCACTATCCACTTGTGTTAATGTGTAAAGTTAATATTGGTTAAAAAAGGAAAAATATTTTTTTTTATTAAAATACATAAAACTTGTTGCTTATGACTTTTTCTTATATTTTTCTTATGATTTTTATGATAAATATTTATTCATTTTAATTTCTTAATTAATGTTTTTATAACATTGGTTAACAATATAGTAATATAATAATTGACCATTTAATTCATGCACACATACAGCGTGTAGGAGATATATTTGACTTGTTGTCATCCATTCCTTATTTTAATATCTAGCGTTTTTTAATCGCACACATACAATATGCCATTATGCCATGACTATTCTCTCTTTCTAAATATATATTTTAATGTAGCCATGACTATTGTTTATTTCCTATCAAGTTGCATTTAGTTGGATTACTTAGGACTGAAAATCAGTGATTTTGGAAGTAATATATATAATGAAGCTAGAAGTACTATACACAGCATTGAATGCATGCACAATTGCAAAAATGGTGTGTCCTCATTCTCCGTCTGTGTCCACAAGGGTTTGTCCACTCCACTGCCCTCAAATGGGGCAAGTGCACAACAAGAAAGGAGAAGATGGCTTTAAAGTCAGTTATATCATATAAAAAAAAAGTAAATTGCAATTTTTTTTTATCATCACAACATTAATGTAAAATATTTACTAATTTACTAATAATTAATCTTCATAAAAATTTAGTTGATAACTTTTAAAAATATCTCTTCTCTTAATTGTGATTTTTTTTTATCCATAAAGATCCAATTGAAACCAAAATGTCACCTAAAGGATCTGAACTCAATTTCCTTTGGAATAATGACCGTTGCTAAAATTATATTTATGTATATGATCGAATTACACAAACTTACCTTCCCTCAATTGTTTTTTTTTATAATAAACACTTTTCGAAATTAAAAAATTATGTCGAGAATAATTTTTTATCCGACTTTGAGTATCATGGGAGCTCGAGCTAGTTTCAAACCCTTCTGAAAGCATCTTTAATGGTTTGAATTGGAGTTGCATAACTTTATTGTTTATAATTTTTAAACGATCTCTACCATGACATTTTACTTTTCATACTATTTAAGCAAATATTTCTTTCAACGTTACAATTTAACGGGCACCACAAAACATATTTCTTCTTTGATTAAAGGAATCGTCCCTTATATGCAAAGGTCATCTCAACAGCTCCAACAGTGTATCCCAATTCAGGATTCTTTATTAAAGTAGGTTAAGCAATCATAGTCAGAGATGCTCTTATTATTGAATTAGAGACTTCAAAATGTGAATGAATTTAAAACTTCATACGACGAAATGAAAATTTTAGGTGCAATATCAAAATCAATATAAATGCAGGATGTATGGATTATTGTAAATCCATTACATTATTTTTAATTTTTACAGAAAAAAATAATGATAGAGCTATTTAAAACTTTGTTTCATCATTTCAAATTCTAAAATTAATAATAAGATTGATGATATTACAGGGAGAAAAATGTCACTGTGAGACTCATTTATACTTCCTACCTTTAAGATTCATGAATACTAAAATACAACACATCTCAGTTTTTTTCAAAAGTAAATATTTTTTAAATTGACACCTCATGAAATTTGTTCAGATTACATTGTATTCCTTAATTTTACAATAACTTGGATACACGATATAATATTTTTAAATAATTAAGGAAATTAGGGTAATGTTTAAGAGGTATAAATGTAATGTTTTTTTAGACAACTAATGTGATTATTGTACGGTAAAAAAGGAGATATTTTATACAATATGCAAAATTTTAGAGGTATCAATGTAATTTACTCTTTTAACACATAATTATAGTGTTTTTTTTTTTTTGGAAAAAGAATACTTGAACACTGTTAGTTGACACTTAGTGAGACAGTGATAAAAGACAAAAAAAAAGGAGAACATATTTTAGGTGATATGGTGTGAGAAGAAGAAAAAGACACAAAGAATTAATGGACGTTGGATGTGTTTAAAAAGATTTTACCTTAATTTTGGATTTTCTAAAATAGAAAAACCAAAGCAGTGAAAAAAAACAAGAGATCGAATTTGCAATTTAAGTTATTAATAATAATATCATCTATTTTGAAATATATATTATAAATATCTCTTAGTTTAAGTTTAATATTTCATTTATTCAACTGTTTAACGATAAATAATGTTTAGATTGATATTTTATGATAATAAATCGAGTTTATGTATGATCTCGTCCTTAATTTAAAAACAAAAACAAAAACAAAACAACAACAACAACTACAAGGTCCTGCCGAAGGAATATTTTATCGTTAAACCTAAGTTCTTTGTCATTCTGCATTCCCCAACCACATTTCCTTAAGGGTGGGTCGGTGGCCATGGGAAAAATAAAATAAAACAAACAGCTCAATATGGATACATCCAATCATCCATGGACATAAGGGCACAACTATGGGAAGGAATGTGCCCAGCTTGTCACCAAAGAAGAAACACCCTCCACTCACAACTTCGAGAGAACCCCTTATTTATCTTATTGATAGACTTCTATTAGATTGCTTAGTGAAAAATAATATATTAATCAACATAAAAAATGTTTTGATTCTTGCTCATAAAATAATTTTTTTATAGATGCTTACAAATGTTAACAGTTTCAGCGTTGCTTTGATGGGAAAAAAATGTTTTAAAACTAAAATTAATAAAAATTTCACAAAGATTTAAGTGATTAACATTTTTTATCAACTGTAAAAAATGTTAAACAAAAATTATTATAATAAATTAATAAGTAATTTACATTTTAAAAGATAAAAAATAAATTTTAAATACAATTATAATGATTTTAATAATTTTTTTAACTAATTTAAAAATACTACATTTTAAAGTTTACTTTAGATTTAAATATGCATTAAGCTGCCCTGTTGCTAGCTAGAAAAATGATAGTCATTTATGCAATTTAGTTCTCATCACTTTTTTTTATTAAAATTCTTTCACACGCATTGCTGGAAAAATAATTTTATGAAGAACATTGCATTAACATTCCTTATATATTAAATTAAAAAACTCATTAATTGTTTAAAAAAACACATTACGTACACCATGTACTCTTATAAGAGAGTTTGCAACATTAAAACATTATAGAAATTATATAAAATCTAAAAAATAGAGGAAATTTTGGTGTAATTTACTCTTTTATTTATATACTAACACTACAAAAAAATTGGTATGTCAATATTTTCCATGGAAAATATTCGGTCGGAAATGTCTGATTTAGCACTGGATTTTACCGACAAAATATATTTCGTTAGAAATATTTGAATTTCTGAAATAATATTTAAATGTTTGAGTTAGCGACGGATTTTACGACAAAATATATTTCATCGGAAATATTTGAATTATATGTCACACTCTTTATTTTGCATTTATTCGATCGTCCATACTTTCCACTTTTATTGATATTTTTAATATTTTCTATAAAATAATAAAATTTATTTCAAAAAGTAAAATAATTTTCTAAATTAAATATTTTAAACTAATTCCAATTTTTTTTATAAAATCACTTTAAATGAATTCCTTTACAATAGAGATGAATCCAAAAATGGGTAAGTGGCTGGTTGACAAGTAAATAAAGGTTTTTTTTTCCATCAAGTGTCTAGAAGTAAAAAAAAATTAGAAAAAGTATTTGACATATAAAAAATAGAAAAATTATTCAATATTTATTTTATATGGTAATTTTAATATTTAATATTATATATGTAATAATTCTGTATAATGTATTATTGAAAACATAGTAAACAATTTGTTAAATAAATACTATGAATTTGCTGTAAAAAAATGTATCATTAAATAGTTTAACCAATACTTGTAAAGTAAATTAAATAAAAAATATCTCTATTATCAAATAATTGAGTCCGCTGCTCGATCCGTCATGTTTTTCACTTTTATTGATATTTTTAATATTTTATATAAAATAATAAAATTTATTTCAAAATGTAAAATGATTTTCTAAATTATCCAAGTGCATGGGTTCAAATATCTTCTTGTTTATCAATCCCTCTTGGTGATTATTCCCCTTAGGGCGTTCCTTTGAGGTCCTGGATAGGTAAATCCTTTACGAGCACTTATGCTTGTCCTATGAGATCCTTCGCAGGTAAGAAAAATAGAATTGAAGTAACGAATAGCAATATAATGTACTTGCAACTAATTACCAAAAATGAAAAAGTATACCCTGCATTGAAGATAATTGGCTCTCTTATAAGATAGTGTGAACATCTTGATACATAATATAACACCAAGTATTACATCTCATAAAGTATATGTAGATTTGAATATCATTTTATGGGACTTGCTCTGTAGTCTCCACCGTAGAGAGTGGCAGTGAGAGCATAAAAAATTAACGGATGTGATAGCTGCTTGATTGAAGGGTTTTCATGGAATAAAAGACCAAAGAAAATAAGGGAATGCATGGAATACGATTTCGAACCACATTGGAAAACTAACAGGCTTGCAGCTAACGGAATATAGTATTGATGGCTTTGGTTTAAGGATAAGACTCTATCTTTTGTTTCTTTAAATTATCCTTTAATTTAATAAATGAAAAATAAATCTTCACATGTACTGTCATGCACTAAAGTAGCGACTTTGCGACACATCACTAGTGATTTTGATGATGATCCACATTTATGCTTCCCCATATTCACAACAGCTTCAAAAAGTTTGTCTGACTTGTTTTATTCATAGACTTTCCTTTTTTATTTAAGGTCAAAATCAGTTTTACACTCTGTAATATATGCTTATGATTGATTGAACTTAATTTAAGCACAGACCCTAATCATATTCAGTAATTAAAAATTAATTATCCTAAAATCTAAAACAAACGGATACTTTACAAGCATTTGTCTCGCCCCTAACAATTTTACAACTAGTAGCATTACTTTGTGAGCAAAAAAGAACTCAAAAGGTAGTTTAAGATGATTATGCACATGTTTGATTTATAGATAAAATTATTGTGACACGTGTTCCAATGTAAATCTAACTGATAAAAAAAAATGAAAACAAAAACAAAGGTCTTGAAAAGTTAACTTGTGTCTCAAAAGTCATTTTGCACCATATTTCCAAACATATACTCTCATAATCCTTTTGTCTTTCTTAAAAACTTAATCCTGCTAGCTGTCACGAGAAACTTAAGAACCCATGTGGTGTTTCTCTCATACATGAGAAATTATGTCCACACGTAATATCACACATAGCAGTTGCACCAAGCAACCTTCATGCAAATCAGAAACTAAATCCTCTTCAGATCTCGTTAATAATATTGTAATTAATTCAGTTAATCAAATTATGAAAACCATATCTCAATTTCATTCATCTGAGAAGTGGTAACCAAGAAATATCAATGTGGTCGTGGAATTTATGTATACAAACTCTTTATCTTTGTTAAATTTATGAGCAAACCAAATTGGTGGGCTATTCCCATCAAATCATGAATAGAGACCTCTCCCAAGTCTAGAATGAGTACTATTTACAATATAGAGAGGGCAATAGGAACAAAATATTAAAATGTCACTGGAAAAGAACTGATACTTGAAACTAACTGTCAACAATGCTCTGATCCATACCTGAATCTGTGCCCGAATGATGATCAATTGGATTGTAATCTGGCATTTCAGTTAAGGACCTAGCTGGTGTGTATTCTTCATCATCTCCATGTTCAGAAGCTGAGCTAGCAGCATCTATCTCCTTCCCTGGACACTCATCTTGGACACATTCAGCAACTTCAATGTTGTAATTTTCAAAACCATGACTGCTACTACTTAAGGGTGACAAGTCTTCTTTCTTGACAACATTAAACACAATCCCATTATGGATCCTTTCAGGCTGCAGAAGATCACCTTCGGTCACAAGTATGCTGGACCCATTGACAACCCTGTTGCCAGTTTCCCTTGGCTCAGATTCTGTGCTATCAGAGTTCCTATCTAGTGTTGTGAGCCTGGGGCTACGATACTGAAAATCATTATGGTTAGCGTGACTCACTAAGCCTTTATTAGGATCCGTATCAACCTGTAAGTTCTGGAGATAATCAACGAACATATTTGCCGAAGTAGTTCTCATCAAAGGCCCGCCAGTTCTTGTCCAAGAATGCAAATCAACACTTTCAGAGTCACTGTCACTTCCATCGTGTATGCCACGGTGGGTCTTCCAAGTTTTGCCATTGGCTCCGCTGGAACTGCTGATGCCTTGATGCAATGAGGAGGCAACATCAGTAAGGTCCTCAAGGGAGCCAGTCGAATTCTCTCGTGCAATGCAATTCCACGAAGGAATTCTTTTTGAAGCACTGAACCTGACAGTGTTGGACAAACCATGAGAGGCAGAAGAGGCTCTCTCAGCAATTCTCTTTAGTCTTCTCATATGATTGAGAATCACAACACACTCATCAAGAGCAAGCTCAATGTCACAATTTGCTTTTATGGCTGAAAGTTTCTCCCAGGTACATCTTCTCCCTTGGTTGGCTGCCTTTTGAAGCTCTCCATAAGAAGGGTTCTGTATAATTTTGGTGTACTGGAATAGGATACAGGTAAAACAACAATCAGAATATGCACAAGTTAATCATTAATTAACTGAATCATCTTTAGTAAATGATACACAAATAAATTCCTGAACCTTTAGCAAAAGTGGATGAATATAGAAAGAACATTTGCCACATAATTCCAATATGTTTCCAAGCAAACTTCATCAAGGATTGTAATCAAAGGCTTCATGTTAACCACTAGCACTTTTTATTTGAATTGATATCTAGCTGAAGTTATTTTCTCCTTAAATATCTAGCTGTTATTTTAATGTTCCTTAGGTGCATACCTGAGCAAGAGTTGCGGGAATAACAACAGTCACATCACCTTCCCAGTCTTGAGCAAACAATTTAGCAAGTCCACCTAATGGAAAACCAAGTTCCAGTATTTGATTACACCTATGTTTCACCTCCATCTCCACAAGATGAGCAAGCTGAAAAATCAAAAACCACATTTGATAAAGTCATTACGCAGTAAGAGTGGTTAACAAGTTTAATGGAAACTCTCAAAGGATGCAACCATTTCACAGTCATGCAAAGGATAACCAACACTAATATTCACAGTATAATTTGAAATAAAAGATCCTATTATATACCAGCTAATATTCAGACTGAAAGGCATGTCTGTCATTGGAATGAATGGGAACAAAAAGAAATGAGGGAAATTTTACAACTGTTTTGACCCATAGTTTATGCTATAAACATACCCTTACTCCATTCTTTAATTAAAAAATGCAGTGGCACTAAGTCACTATGAAACCACATGCACAAAATTAAACACTTAACAAACATGAGACAATTGTGTGATGTTGCGAATAGGAGAGCAATGATCCCTTATTGTGATCTAAACTCATGCATGGATTGTCCCTAGAATTTGGAGAGAATAAAATTCCACAGGGATTTGTCCAACAATAAATAACAAGTACATGATGCATGATATTTCAAAGACAGGAGAAGATATGCACAGATAGCATGCATGAATAAAGCATAAGAAAGCTAAGGGATCGTTTGGTAGATAATAAAAACAGAAAAACAATAAAAATTTGTTTTCACTCTTTTCTATATAAAATTTTGAAAACAGGACAAATAAAAGTGAAAACATAAAATGTTTTCTCAAACCAAACAGCCCCTAAAGCATAAGAATATATAAGAACATGGAAATGTCAAATGAGCATACATAAAACTTTGAGCAACTGTTTAAAATGTATGTCAAACAGTGATGAACCATCTTACACATCAACTCAGGGTTTGGAGAGGGGATAGCTTTATAAAAGGTAATGCTGTAATGGGAATGGGAATTATAGAAGTGATAAATCATTTCAGAAGCAAATGTACACAATACCAATAAACATAAAAATGAATATGAATGTAATATGCATTGTGTTTGCACAAAAGTCCAAGTCCATGAATATGTACCTTGGCAGCAAAGTTGCCCCCATAAGTCCGCACAAATTCTTTCAATCTCAATAGTGGTGCAATATGAGGGTTGGCCTGACTAACTATAAAATGATTGACACTGAACAGTTCTTTCAACTGCATCATAGGTAAATCAATCTCTAAGCTACCATCCCTCCAACGGCGCACTGGTGTGGAGCCCTCTTCAGGGCCTAAGTTAAAAGGAGGGTGGTAAGGAACAATCTCTCCACTTCTATCCTTTGCCATCAATTCTTGAGCCTCAAAAAGGCCAGGAAAGGCACAAGAAGCGGTTACTGCACTCCATATAACCACATGGGGTGAAGTCAAGTAGTTAAGACATCTAGGCGGTTCGTGCTTCCTTGGGGAACAAACAGTAATCCCAAGAATTCTGCCTGTCATGTCATAAGCTTCTTGAAATGTAAGGTTGCTTGTTAGATGCCTCAACATCATTTGCAACTGTCTGATCTCATGAACAGCACCCAATGTTGTGACTCTCTTAACAACTGCAAAAATCCCACCCATTTGATCAAAAAATTGCAATGAGTGCCACGAATCCTCAAAAAAGCTCTGGAGCTCAGGCCAAGTCCTAGTGGCAACAACAGCACACATAATGGATCCCACACTTGAACCAGCAATTATCCTAGGCATGAGTTTATGTTCTACCAGTGTTTTAACAACACCCACATGAGAAGCTCCAAGAGAGGCACCCCCACTTAACAGCAAAGCTGTCCTCCCAAATGCATGCCTAGTTTCATGCATGAAAGCAAGCTTTTCTTCCAATGATAGCTCCTCTGAATCAGAATCACAGACCATTCTCAATTGAGTCGTTACTTCATCAATGTACTCCTTGATTAATTTAGGCACCTGAAGCCTACCCTTGTGTAGTTCAGGGTTACACATATTACCTAAATTTCTAATAAGATCGGCACGCATAAAAAACATTATATCTCTAAGAGATCCCTCTTGCCGACGGTGGCGGAGCTCTTGAAGCTTGTTCCTCACCAATTCCACATCATAAAGGTCCGATTCATTCATCTTTGTTGTCTCTTTATCAAGCATCTTAGCTGCATGAGCCCACTCCTCATAGGTCAAAGCACTTCTCATCATGTTTCTCCAAAACTTCCTCCTATAAGCCATTTCAGCCCTTGATTTCACATTTGTGTATCGTTTCAACAAGAAAGCAACAATTGTCATCATTGCCAATATCCCTTGAGGGTTCCTGGGATGCAACCATGATATAAAGGATGCCAAACCCCCCCTAAACCTATAGAAGAGATCTAACACCGCAAGAAATATGTGGTGCCTAAAATGTGAGATAGACTTGCAAAAAAGAACCCTGAAAGCAATTGTCCTACCAAGAATGTCAGAAGGACCAATTGGAAAACGGTCAACACTGGCCTCATTACTAATATGATCCATTCTCCCTTGATCAAAACTAAATAATGTCCTTCTCACAAATCAAAACTATAAACTAGAAAGGGATTAATAATATATAATAAAGTCAGTATAGTAAGAGTTGTCTCTTCGATGTTAATATCAAAGGGTACACAATGTGGAAAAGGCAACGCTAAAGAAAAGAGTACAAAGAAAACAATTCACACCAGAATCTCACAAAATGATAAACTTAAAACTTGTATGTGTCCTGTACAGCTGTGTTTAGCTCCAAAACTCGTAAAATTCCCATCTTCAACCAAATTAAAAAGGAAACTATAATAGAAACGAATATGAAACAGAACAGTGCTATAAGTCCTTGTTTTTCTTCCAACCCCAACAAACCTAAGAACCACGATCACAACTCGAAATCAGATACCCAAGACCTTTCAAATGAAAAAAGATGAAATTTTAACCAACCCCAGAAGCCGAATCGTCGATCTATAAAACCAATATTCGTGCAGAGTTAAAGGGGCAATGAATTTTTGGTGTTATTATAATTAAGAATGAATGGGAATGAGAGAGGGGTGGCATTGGGATCTGGGAGGAGGGGATAAGATACCCATACGGTGACGCGGAGCCTAGTCAAGAAATGATGACGTTGATACCACACAGATAAGGGAAAAAGAAAAAGGGACACAACAGACAAATTTATAGTTTTGGTTTGTTGTTGCGATGCAAGTTGAAAGTTTGAAGCTTTCTAATTAGATAATGCGATCGAATTATGGATTTATGGTTTCGCAAGCAAGGGGCACACACAACAGCTGACACGCAAAGCAAACGACAAAAACGTGGGGGGAACGAATAGGTGTTCTTCTAAGGTCTATTTCTCAGAAAAAACGGAAAACGGGCTAGGCAGTTGCTATTGGCTCCATAAGCTTTGCTATTTGCCCCACTAAAATTTTCAATTTCAAGAATATCCTTTCCCACTTTGTATAATGGAAACATACTTTTGTTGTATTAGTAGAGGTACGAAAAATATTGTGCAATCAAAGTACCATTCCATTGTATAATACATAACAAAATCGTATTTTCGTTCTGTAAGTGAGGTTGCAAAAATATTGTACAATAGAATCACAATTTTATTATGTGAGTGAGGGTGTGAAAAAATGTATACAAAAGAATGATTTTGTTGTAAAAGTCGGGATAGTTAGGTTGCAGTTGCATATATGTCATCACCACCCACATTTTCATCATTATCATTATCCAAACCAGTATCATTAGTCTTTTGTTCCATATGCTTGGTCAAGTTGATAAAAGAAACCTTAACTTTCATCATCCATATTTTCTCATCTAGTTGATAATGTAACCTCATCAGATATAATTATATAAAATTATTTCAATCCATTGACCTACAAAATTAAGAGAAAAATTGATCATTTTTTTTAAATTGTTTGTTGCAAAATTTCTAACACAATGGAATCACATTTTTAATGTGTTGCAAAAATTGCAATAGAATCAATGTTTCCAAAAAATAAAATAAGAATGGAATCTTGATTTCATTGTATAAATTACACAGAAAAAAATACCGTGTAAAGGAATGAGAGGAAAGGATTGGGAGTGTAGGGTAGAGCTTCCTGAGACAAGGAGGAAAAGAGGAAAGAAAAGGAGAAAAGTTGGAGGGGAAGGGTGGGTGCCAATAATGAGAGGAAAGGAGGAAATAGTATTTTGATATTTTTGCAATTCTAATAGGAACAAATAGCAAATCTGGAGGGGGGCAATATTAACTCCCAACGGGTTACTCAACAAAATAATACAATATAGTTTGGAACGAGTCCAATGACAATGTTCATGGACCTTCTAATATGTTAGGATAGTTGATATTTGTACCTTTCTTATATACTTGTATACCTCCCTTCTTTTTCTTTTTATCTTTATCCAAACTACCCTCGTTATTAAATACACCCTCCTCATGCCCTCCTAGACCTTATTAGAAGATTTATTTTTAAGACCAGTTGCTTATGCGATTACTTCTCAAAGAGAAATCTTGGAGATTTTAATTAGTTTTTGGATCACTATGTGAAAAGAGATAAAGA
Organism: Glycine latifolia; assembly: GCA_013407115.1. Lineage (NCBI taxonomy): Eukaryota > Viridiplantae > Streptophyta > Magnoliopsida > Fabales > Fabaceae > Glycine > Glycine latifolia. The sequence continues at coordinate 22,329,025 of CM023943.1, forward strand.
GAAAGGTAAGCAAATGGAATTCCACAACCATTAACTCATCCTTGCTTCATACTCGCATATTGTTTGTGAGAGATTTCTTTGGATCAAAGATAGAAGCCATGACAAAAAGAATACAAAAAGGACTAAAACAAAATCTATAATTAGAGTTTAAAAAAAATACAAGCAACACACATCAATCCCTTTTGGAACATTAATCCCATCAGATAAAAAGATTAAAAAACATTCACTAAGGTTGAGAATCAGACGGTCTTGAGAACCATATGGTTGCTTTATAAATTACTATAAGTTTGCTGCTAGAAAGAGTAAAGACTGCAGAGGAGGTATGTTTTCATTCTAAAGAAAAATGAATAAAAAAGTATATATAAAAAAAAGAGATCGGGATAATTTAGGGGAAAAAATAAAAAAGGAGGTATATAAATAATAATAATAAAAAGCAGTAAGTAAAACAATCCATCTAGAACAGTCAATGTAGACTTAAAACTCATGGTTTTTTTGCATCCTTTTTTTCTGCACCCTTTATTGTTTGGGCTTTTTACTAGATTTGGAGACTGTAAATCAAAATTCACTCTAGGAATTGCTATTAGCCCAACTACTTTGCTTTTAGCCCCTACCATTGTTTGAAAAATTCAAAATTACCCTTCTCCAAAATGTATGATGGAATCATGATTTGATTGCACTAGAAGTGGTGCAAAAAACATTGTACAACGGAATCGTAATTCCGTTGTGCAATTTACAACATAATTGTGATTTCGTTGTATTTTTCATACCCCTACTAATGCAACGGAATCACAATTCCATTGTGCATATGGCTTTGTGAAAAAATTGAGTAACGAAATCACGATTTCGTTATGCATTTGGGGGGGGGGGGGGGTAAATACAACATGTACAACGAAAACATGCTTTTGTGGCACAAGATACAACAAAGTTATATTTTCATGGTGCATTTTTTTTCCTTAAAAAAAGTACAATAGAAATGAGATTTTTTGTACAATATGCAACGGAATCCAACTTCCATTGTAGATTTTTTTGGGAAAAAAATGTAATCACAATTGAATCATGATTTCCCTATGTAACCAATAATTTGAAAAAAATGGAATCAAGATTACATTATGTTTACAGAAGGAAAAAAAAACATCAACAACGGAGACCTACAAGGAGTGAAGAGAAGGAAATATGAAAATGAATGAATGAAGAAAGGAAAAGAGGAAAATGATAAAAGGAATGAAGAAAGGGAAGGAAGGGGTATGTCGAGTGGGGTGGGAAAGGATATTTTGGTATTTGCTCTTAGCTGATAGGGGTAAAAAACAATTTGGTTAGGATCAATAGGAATGCATTTCATTCTATCATCCCTCAATACTTAATAGTAAATTGGCAATTAAGTTGGACTATTGATACTGAGAAGTGTTAGTAACACATTTTTTAGATCATTTTTTAATTAGTTAAAATTTATTGAAAACTAAAAAATTGGCATAAAGAATAATTAAATATGATGTGGAACCCACCAATTTTTATCATTTTAAATAAATTTTAATCAATAAAAAATATGTTTTAAAAAATTGTTCCTAACATTTCTCTTTTTAATATAATGAGTATTATTTTTGTAGAAAATACACGTTTTTTTATCCATAAGAATTGAATAGAGGATTTATAACACACACACAAACTCTGTTCAACCAATTGAGTTAGTCTCTCTTAGTAAAAGATGTATTTTTTATGCATAGAGAAGACATATATTTTCTATAGAAATAGTATTGTTCGAATCGAGCAAAATTATTGTGAATAATAAATTTATTTCTATAAACATTTAATATAATTATATACCTATGACTTATATTCGAAGCACTTAGTTAAGCTAAAATAACTTCAATACACACTATCAATGATAAATGGGTATGACTGTTAATCATTTTTCCTTTTACTAACTAATATTGGAAAATCATGGATAGTTTGGATAGGCTAAAGTAGTGAATGGTTAGACAAAATCCCAAATTCTATATAGTCGAAAGGGTTTAGTAGTTAAAAGTGGGGTTGGATCATTTGTTAAAGACATGCTTAATGGCTTGGATATGATAATATAGGATAATGATCATATCCTTTAATTAATTGTTTGGTATAGTAAGATATGATTTGTTTATCTTGTTGTCTTATTATCTTTTTGACCTTATGTATTTCTTATATTGAGAAGGGAGTTGGGTTAGAAAACTATAAAGTAGGATATGCGTTCCCCCTCCCTTCTTTTCACAATCACCATTGTTACCACCAATTTTGTCACTACCATCATCATCATTACCACAATCACAACTGTTGTTACCAAGATTATCATTATCACCATCACTGTCATTATTATTACTATCACCCCTACAACCTGTCATTATTTGGTTTGTATCAAATACATATCAAAATAACTTAACAACGTTATTTAATATATACTAAATATTAAATAAAATTAAAGTTTATCATATTCTTATATTGTATCATTTTGTATTCTATCATATATTGATCATAAAATGAATCCTAACAATATTTATGAACTAATATAATCTTATATAAATAGTAAAAAGTTAACTAAAAAATGGAAATACAAAATCTATATTTATTAAATGTATGGCCTTTCATAAAATGAAATATAAATTATGAAATGTCATATATTTAATAAATATATATTATGTTTTATAAGCCAAACAAATACATTATACTTCATGAATATAAAATTTAATATTTTGTTAAGTTTATAATATATTAATTTTAATAAATATGGAATTTAATATTATCATGAAGTCAATTTTATTTGGTTATATGATATATAAATATAGATTTATCAATTTTTTTATATAATAAATAACATTTAATATGTGAAACAAATACATGTAACGAATATAAAATTGGATAGTTTTTTTTTTTTAAAATATATTTTATATTACATTTTATAAATATAACATTTAATATTGCTATGAAGTTAGTTTTTAATATAACATTTAATTTATCAACAACATCAATTTTTTTATCATATATATCAAATTTCGCATAAATTAAGTATTTGTTAATACAAATTTTATTTTTTGAATGATCTGGACAAAGAAACACTCTTGTTTTTTTTTTTGAGGTTTGAAATTAGACTTCATGTATACTATCTGAAACCTTCACCACTAAATCGAACCTAATGGTTCAAAGAAACAATCTTGTTAATATTAAGGGTATGCAAAAACTAGTTTGGTAACTGGTTTTAAACTTTTTTAACTAGTTCAATTTTATATTCAAATAGTTAAATTGGTTTGGAAATTGATTTAAAATCAAATTGTTTTTAAACTGATTCTAAAAGTCGGATTAGTTTTGAACTGGTTTTTGAACTATTTTTTTTAAATAAAAATATTCAAGTAAAAATTAGTTTGATTAACCGATTTGACTTTGTAGAAACAATTTGATTAATTGAATTGGTTTTGTAAAATATTACACTCCTTTTTTTTAACTAGTTGAGAAAAAAATCAATTCAATTTAGGTTAAATTACATTTAAGTTCAATCCAAACCAGTTTTTTTCACACCCCTAATTAATACAATATCTAACCATGGACATTTCCTTTAAACAGTTTATTATTTGTTAAAATAAAATATACGTCATGAAGTATCAATTAATTTTTTATTTGCATGAAAATTTAAAAGATTAATCTGTTTGATAAAAAAAATTAAATTCAATGGTTGGATTAAGTAATTTCATATGTATAAAAAATTAAACCAACCTTCCCGTTGGCTAAACTTTAAAAAAACGCATTGTACCAAAAAAGAACTTTAAAAAACGCAGAAGAATTCAGTCAAAAAAAGAGACGTAGAAGAATGTTTTTTGGCTAGAGTATGCATATGTTTAGATTATAAATTTTTAAAATGTTTAATTATCAGGAAAAAAAGACGAAAATTCTTAATGATATTTTTCAGATCTTAATTACACTACAGGATTGCGTCAATTGCGTCGTGTAGATTGGTGTGAGCAAATCGGTGGTCCCACCATTCTCATGATTAACTCAACTAAACGCGTTATGTTTCCCACACACCACACTTGATCTTGATCTATGCCAACTATTAATAATCCCCGGATCTCAACTGTCACAAAAGGAAAAATAATTTAAAAACTTTATATGGTAATAATTACTAAATTAGTAGATTTATATATTTCTCTTAATATTTTTAATTAATGAATATTTAATAACACAAATAGTATACCAAATACTTTTTTCTTAAAGTATTTGTTTTATAATTTTTTTAAAATTACTAAAAGAACAAATATTTTAAAAAAGAAATAAATTCACACAACGACCATTCTTCTGGTGTTCATAAACATTTTGTTAAAAATATAATATTACTGTACACCTTTTCATGCAATAATTGGAGATTAAAGATTTCTCTACTTCATGAGTCTATTAGGATATTTTTTTCATTATAAGATTATTGATATGAAGTATTATTCATTTTTACTTTATTAATTTTTGTTGAAAATTTGACTGATTATATTTAGTGAGATTTTTTCTTTTTAATCATATTTTTTCATCCACAAAATTCAAATTCAAGATTTTAGTTTGAGTTTGATATCATTTATTAATAATAGATAAGTAAAGGGTATGATAGTATGAGAAAATACTAATAACGTATATTTTTTTTAATACAATCATTAATTAAAGAGTAAGTCCGATCTTCAATCAACTCTATGAATTTCTCCATCCCATAACCATAAAATGAGTGTGTATGAGTTACAAAATGTTAGTAACAATTCTCAGAAGAATCTAAATACGAATGAGTAGTTTTCACGTCGAGCCAATTGAATTGACCAAGGCTAAGTCAATTCGACACAATAGACTCTTTCCACTCCTACCTACTGGTCAAGCACCTCCAGGTCCCATTTCTCATTCTTTTTTTTATCTTTTAACACGTTCAATTCTAAAAAGCCAAAAGCCACCTATTTTATTTCCCTTTTTTCTTTTGCCTCTTATTTTAATAATATTAATATTAATATTAACATTAATGTCTAGTCTAGTTACAACTTAAGACAACTGTCTGAAAATTCCACACTCTGGATTCTCTATCTCATAGTTTTCTTTGCAGAAGAAAAGAAAAGCAATAGCTCAATTCTCTATTTTCCCAGAATATACACTTTTTTCTCCACAAACAAACCAAGGGAAGAAAAAAAAGACATTCCTCAATCTGAAGGATAATTGTAACACATAATCAGGTGCAAGACTTGTTTTCTTTTTCTCATTTCTTGATTTGTTCTTTAATGGTGTGTACAAATTTTCACTCCATGATGTTGATTCCATGAATTGTACTGATTCTGCAGAATGAAGGTTGAAATTGAAGGCAGCCACAGTGATTATGCTGAATCTGTTTCCAGACAACCAGAAAATAGAGGAAGATTGGAATCCAAGAGTAAACTGAAGAAAGTGAGGTCAATTAGGCTTGTAAGATTGCCAAGCAAGAGATCATCCACCAGAGGAGGGAGACACCGATATGATTATCTCTCCATTGACACAGAAAGTTTAGAGGGGCCAACAACAATTGGAATGGTAGATGCATCACCAAATTACATGAAGGCTACCAGCAGTTCTCATGCAAAAGATAGTATTCAGGTTAGTTTGCTGATTTTGAAAAAAATGATTTGAATAGTTTCAATTGTTTGGAGAATAGTAAGAATGAGAATAATACAATGCTGCTTTTGGTCAGAATACACAAAGAATACTATTCACAAAGAAGACTTTGACAAGAATGTCTACTACTTTGAAACTGAAGAGAAGTCTGACCAGAAAGTTATCTGGAAGGACTGAACCAAAGAGGAAACTGAAGTCCTCAAGATCAATCAAGTTTGCAACTGTCAAGGGCCAAAAATCAACAAGAAAGTTTTATGAATCTAGTAATGCAAGTGATGACCAGAATTGGAAAAGTGCAAGTGATGCTGGTAACAAACCCCAGAGAGTCATGACCAGAAGATTAAGCTTGAAGCCTGTGAGGATCTTAGCAAAGATGCCTACTTTCAAATCAAAGAATTCTTCCATGGAGAGAGGCAAACAGATATCTCAATCCCCAGACACAAGCTTGCTTAGAGCCACTTGTTCTTCTGCTCTCAAGGATTCCCATTTTCCTGAGAAAATTGACCTCCCTCAAGAGGGAAGTGACTCTCAAGGAGTATCAGCTGTGAAGGTTTGTCCATATTCTTACTGCTCACTTCACGGTCACCGCCACACCAATCTTCCTCCTCTGAAGCGCTTTGTGTCAATGAGGAGGCGCACGTTGAAGAGCCAAAAGCCAACGAAAATGGATCGTCAACCTGTCACTAGATCAAAGCAGATTGGTAATGCAAAGAAAGCCGCTCAGGAAACTCAAACTGTCCACAATGAAGATGGCAGATCTCATTTTCAGAACAAGAAAAAGCCGGCTAGGGGCTTATGGATTAGGCCTCATGGCGCTCCAGCATCCACAGTTTCTGAAGGTGTGGAATCAACATCAACAGATAGAGTCGAGTTTTCTGCTCCTGATACTGAGATATTGGAGAGAGAAGTAATCAACACTGGCAACACAAGCAAAAATATGAAGCCGGATTGTGAAGTACTGAAGATGAGTTTTTTACAGAAAGAGTCTACACATGCTAGCACTACTGATATGGCAAGGGGAATGCAGGAAAGAGATAAAAAATATGTCAAAATGTGGCAGTTGATGTATAAGCATGCTGTATTGAGTAACACAGGTGAAAATAAGCAGCAATTTGATGGGAAGGACAAGGAAGGAAGAGAGCAAGATTCCCTTGCAACTAATGAAGTGAATAACTCTTCTTGTCGTAATGATTGTGATACAGATCAGGATATGGATGAAGAAAATAAGGATGCAATTGAGCTGGTGCAGAAAGCATTTGATGAAATCCTTCTTCCAGAGCCTGAAGACCTCTTTTCTGATGATCAATTCAAATCTGAAGGCATTGATTCAGATGAGGTACACTTAGAAAAGAGTGAAGCTGAGAGAAAAAGGAATACTTCAACATCCATAGAATCTCCAACAGCACAGAGGATGGGGACCAAACCTGACCAAAGTGCACCAAGAAGCTGGAGCAATCTGAAGAAGTTAATCCTCTTGAAAAGGTTTGTGAAGGCATTAGAGAAGGTAAGAAACATCAACCCCAAAAGACCAAGACGTTTTCCTTCTGATGATAACTTAGAAATAGAAAAAGTTTTTTCTCAAGCACCAAACAGCAGAAGAGAAGAAGAATGCTGAGGAATGGATGCTTGACTATGCACTTCAAAAAGTTGTTTCTAAACTTGCACCTGCTCAAAGACAAAAAGTGACACTTCTAGTAAAAGCTTTTGAAACAATTCTGCCATTTCAAGATGCTGAAAATAGTCCACGGTTTTCTCCAACGATGGAACCTCAAGCAAATCCAGTTCAACCCCTTGATGATTCCTCAAATCACAGCGAGGAAGAAACATCATTTTCTCATGATAGCAGTATGGAACTGACAGATAATGCTAGTGATGATCCAATGCCAGAACTGCACAATCCTACTACGCTCAAAGAAAGATGTCTTGAGTCTGTTGACTATCCTGGAACCGAGACAGTCAAGAATATGCCTGCCTTTGGAGCTACTGAAGAAGACTTGAGTGGAAAGCAAAGTTTAGCTGGCAGTTATGATAATGAGGAGAAGATATCAAGTGACAGGGATAATATTTATCTTGGAGAGATCAAAGACACTACATCAAGTTCCTTAAATGAGCCAGTTGAAATTATAAGAAGCAGTCATGAGGAGGCTCCAACCAATGAAACAGTTAATGATGTTCCAGAAGATTTGCTATCCAGTGTGAATACAGAAAATCCAGATATCAAATCTGAGTCACCTGGAAGAGATGTTGAAACCAAGAATCTGAATGGTGATAATGGGGAACAATTTTCCATGTCCAAAAGTTTAGTCCTAGAAGGTGTAGTTAGATCACTCAGATCTAATTTGATTGGTTCAGGAGCACCTGCAAACAAACCAACTGCCGACAGAAAAGAAGGAATTGAAAAAGTTAAGCAGGAAACTGAGACTTTTGAAGAGTTCCCTACAAAGGAACAATCTGAAGCTCATATTAGTGCTGTTGTAGAACCTGAGACCCCTGTAGAGAAACAGAATAACACAGGATTGTGGTACTTGGTGTATAAGCACATGGTATCAAATACGGATGAAAACAATTCCGAGTCACTAATTGATGGGGCAGATGAAAAAGAGTCAGGGTTTGATGGGAGCAGAACAAGAGGAGCTTCCGTCTCTCATGAAAGTACACCCGTGACTGATCAAGAGATGAAATTAAAGGACCATGTTGTAGCTGATCCAGAAGTTGCACGCCAACAGATTGAAGCCATCAAGATGGTAGAGGAAGCAATTGATTCAATTCTTCCAGATGATCAAGATGACTTAGCAGACAAGGAATCACTCACTGACATCACAATTTCAGACAACTCCAAACAATCCGACATTACTGAAAGAGTGTACAGTGAAGGCCTCAACCAAAAAGAAGAAAAGATGGAATCTGGGAACGGAATGATCCAAAAAAAAGAAGAATCAGCACTAAAGGAGCAAAACAAAACAAACCAGAAAATTTCTAGAAGCTGGAGCAATCTTAAAAAAGTGATCCTGCTTAGGAGATTCATCAAGTCATTGGAAAAAGTAAGGAAATTCAACCCAAGAGGGCCCAGATATCTACCTCTAGAGCCTGATTCAGAAGCTGAAAAAGTTAACTTAAGGCATCAAGACATGGAAGAACGAAAAGGTACCGAAGAATGGATGCTTGATTATGCACTTCGACAGGTTGTTTCCAAATTAACCCCTGCTAGGAAAAGAAAAGTGGAGCTGCTAGTGGAAGCTTTTGAAACAGTCATGCCAACTATAAAAACTTGAAACTGGGCAAACTGGCAAAGAGTGGAATAGCTTTGTATGCAAAAAAAATTCAAGCTGAAAGGTATAAAATTACCCTCAAGTAGATTTTTTTTTTCCTTTTGAATTTACCCTTCCTCTTTTTTTCTTCTCTGAAGTATTGCAAAGTGATTTGCAATTGTTAACAACAGTCAACAGAAAACTTGTCAAACTCTGTGAAAACTGAATATTAGAAAATGTCAAGGGAAACCATATCCATTAAGAAATATCAAGTAGGCACTTATATACTCCTGTCATATGATCAATTTTAACCTAGACAACAGAAGAGGAAGAATTCTATATGCATCATTTATAAGAACGTTCATGCATCATTTATAAGAACATTCATGCATTTTAAGTAATAGCTCAAGTTGTATTTATATAATTATACTACTATCTCGAGAAATCCGATTCACTGTCTCCTTTACATGTGCAGGTCAACAAGGAGATGTATATGATCATAAATCCATAATCATTTGGGATGTCTGCAGTTTTTTGTTTTGTGAAAACTGAGTCCGGTGTCATATGTTTTTGATAGTATCTTAGGAGGAAACTTAAGAGTATAGAATGTTTCATGATTCAGCAACAACAAAATTCAATATAGGGATATTTCCCCCTTTTTTTTACCTTTCATATCTCTCTTGTTCTCAGGTGGATGTTTTGTATGAAAGATTTACATTACAAATACCATAGACAATCTTTACATGTCATGATGTATATCTTTTGTGTGGAACACATTAGAATGGCCTAATCCGTATCGCATATTTATGCTCTTCTCTTTTTACAGTAAAGATTTCTTATCCTGTTTTTGAACATCCAAAGATTAACACAAAGTGAAAAGTCATGACTACCTAATTTCTTCGCTTGTTTTGAGTAGAACACTGAATTTATAAGCCATTATAGATATGCAACATATACAATGCCTGTTTTTACTTTTAAAAATAGTTGTGTTTTTATTTTTACTAAGAAATGATTAAAAATTATGTACCCCATTGTCCGAAGGCTTCACGCCATGTGCAGGTAAGATGAAGAAATATTATGCAGCCTTATCTTTGCATATGCAAAGAGGTTGTGTTCGAATTCAAACCTATGACCAATAAATCATCAAGATAAAATTTGACTGATGTGCCAGGGTTCGTCCTCTACTAAGAAACAATTATTAGTTATACTTTAAGCTTGATCCTATTGACACAAAACATGCATGGCTTGAATAATGACTGGAAATAATGAAACTAAAACCTGTTTTGGGGTGATAATGAAACTGAATAATGGGCATTTGCACACGAAGGTAATAATAAAAAAGAGCAAGAAGTTGTTAACCATGATCAACTGTAGGGAAGGGCCACCACTCACTTGTAACAGCCATTTCTCTGTCTTCAACAAAATGTATTGACTAGTGACTTCAAACTTCAAAGTCCAAACATTTATATGGTATGTTCACATTCGAGGTTGGACCATAGTTCGAGACTTACGAGAGCTACAACACAAGGTCCGTTTTTCTATTTGGTAAATCTTGAGCTGCACACAGCTTCCCAATATTTTTGTTCGGGATTTTGTGTAAGATCCTACAACTGGGCTGCAATTGACTATTTTAATTATATGTTTTATTTTGACTGATACTAATGTATTTTCTCTATGATATTATTTCAATTATATAATTAATATTAATTGACTTATTACTAATTTTAATTAAAACAATTTTACTAATGTATTTTTTGTAACTTATAGATTGTAGTATATAATTAGAACTAATTGAAATTAATTTGCTTAGTTTTTTTTTTAAATATAATTTTAATTTATCACGAAAAATATTTCATTTTTTATTTTCTTTTTTTACAAGTTTTACCAGAAAAAAACTTATCCAAAGTCCAAACAGGCCACATATTTCAACTTTCAGGTCATGTTTATTTTGGGCAGTTGCTATTGTCTTTATCAGAATTGGTACTACCAAGGTTTAGCAAATGACTATTTTACCCTCCTAAGGTTTTCCTACACCCCAATCCTTCTCCCTTCCTCTCTCACTTCTCTATTTCTCTTTCACGACACCTCCATCCCCTTCCTAATTCATCTTCTCCTCTCTCTTGTCATACCAATCCGAGACAAGGCAAGTTTTTTATCCAATGAAATCACAATTTCATTTTTTTTTAAATTTTTGAAACCCATGATTTCGTTGTGCATACATGGGGGTGGGTTCAAAATCTAAAACGAAAAAATATTTTTATTGTGTATTTTGTATGCAGAAACATGTTTTTGCTATAGATTTTATGCGGGAAAATGTGTTTATGTTTTTTTTTCTTAATTTTCAAAACCCACAATGGAATGATTTCATTGTGCGTACATGGGGTGCATAAAAAATCTAAAAAAAATATGTTTTCATTGTGCATTTTCTACGCTGAAACACGTTTTCGTTATAGATTTTGTATGCGAAAATGTGTTCCCATTTCAGATTTTGTATGAACCTCCTGTGCAACAACAAAAATACATTTCCTTTGGCATGATAGCTATGTAAAAAATTTACAACATAAATGTATTACCATTGTAGAACAAGGAGTGTGTACAAAATATAAAATGGAAACACGTTTTTACGTACAAAATCTACAACGGAAATGTGTTTTCATTTTAAGTTTTGTATGCATTCCCTGTAATACAATGAAAATTTGTTTCCTTTGTAGATTTTGCAAGTGGTTATACAATGGACTGATGGAAGGGTATTTTTGGAAATTAAAAAAAGTTTCCCACTTGGGTAATGTTGATAGCAGCACCCTTATTTTGGGCTGAAATATATAATAAGATTGCAATTGGGCCGAAATAAACGGCATAAACCCAGTAGCTAGGGACTCTCTACAGAAAGAAGAGAGGGATATTCCTCTTCACCATTTTTGATTCTTAAACCCAAACACTGCAATTTTCCGGGGTTTTATCTTTATCTAGAACTCGAACCAGCATCAGAGTCAAATCCACTTCACTCTACAGTGACTTCTTTGTTTTTGAGTTTTCTCAAGGTAATCTAATCAATCTCTTACCATCTTTCGCAATTTCCATTTTTCTTGCCCTGGCTTGTTATGTTTTGTTCCATCTTTCTACATTTTCAAGTGGGCATGGATTAAATGATGGTTGGCATCTTGAGGGCACGAAAAGGTGGCAACTTGAAGTGCTCTTGATAGTCATTTGATACTAGCGCCCTGCTGCTATTTCTGCCTTTTCCATCAAAGTGATTATGATAATGTTCGTTTCTCTAAGTGGGTTAATTTTTTTTAATTGTTTTTTATCATTCTAATTCACCGTGTTTCGTTTTGTGTTGGTGCTTGCAATTGAAATTTTGATTATTTGGTGTTGGTCACGTCACGTCCTTTTGATCCACAAAGTTTTGAAATTGGGTTGATGACTCCACGAGTCATAATTACGTGCTTTATTCTAAACTAAAATGCAATGCAAATGAATGCATTTTAAATAAGAGCAATAAGGTTTATCCATTTTTTCAAAAGTTCAAAGAGCTTTGGGAGTGTTTTGGTGAAACACTTATAAATTTTGTGGTCACTTGTCAGGAATATGGTGTTCAATGTATCCAGGTTGAAATATGGGTGCTTTGAGCTCTTCATAGTCATTTGATACTCTAGTCAGTTGGTAGTTCTGCCTCTTTCTCAACTAAAATAATTTATATCCTCCATTTCTCTAAGTGGGTATAGTCCTTGTGTTGATTTTTATTGGTGATATTTATTTTGTGTTGATGAATGCTTATGCTTGTGATATTACAAGTCTTATACTCTTACTTACTTTTTTACTGCCATTGTTGGAAATTACTTTGATGAGTCCTTGAATCAATATTATGTGTGCTTGATGAAGCAAGCATTTTATTACTATTTGAAGCAAAGTGCAAGTGATGGGATTTTGATTATTGTTTCAGGAGTGTGCTGAAAGTAATTAGAGGATCCTCTAATCGAGATGGCTCAATTGCTATCCTCTTCTTGCTCCTTGACTATCTGCTCTAGAAATAAAACTTACCTAAAACCCTTTAACAAATGTTCAACACCGTTTTCTATCACGTTAGCTTGCAATAATTCCAAAACTCCATTTAGAAGGCTTTTCTTGCAAGAACAGAAGCCAAGAAAAGGTTCTCTAGTAGTACATGCTGCAGCAGTTTCAACTGGCCAGGAAACCCCAGTTGAAACTAGCTCTGGCGACCCTTTTAAACCACAGCGAGTCATGGTCATTGGTGGAGATGGATACTGTGGTTGGGCAACTGCCCTCCACCTTTCTAACAAGGGTTATGAGGTTGCCATTGTTGACAGCCTTGTTCGACGCCTTTTTGATCACCAGCTTGGACTGGATTCTCTAACACCAATTTCTTCTATCCAGAACCGCCTTCAGCGTTGGAAATCTCTCACTGGAAAAACTATTGAGCTCTACATCGGTGACATATGTGATTTTGAGTTCTTGTCTGAAACCTTCAAGTCATATGAACCTGATGCTGTTGTCCACTTTGGGGAACAGCGGTCTGCTCCTTACTCTATGATAGATCGGTCAAGAGCTGTGTTTACCCAGCAGAACAATGTTATTGGGACACTGAATGTGCTCTTTGCCATAAAAGAGTTCAGAGAGAAGTGTCATCTAGTGAAGCTTGGGACCATGGGTGAATATGGGACACCAAATATTGATATCGAGGAAGGTTATATTACCATTACTCACAATGGAAGGACAGACACTTTGCCATATCCCAAGCAAGCTAGCTCATTCTACCATCTAAGCAAGGTACATGATTCACATAACATAGCTTTCACTTGCAAAGCTTGGGGGATTCGAGCAACTGATCTGAATCAAGGAGTTGTATATGGGGTCAGAACAGATGAGACTGCAATGCATGAAGAGCTGTATAACAGGTTTGATTATGATGGAATATTTGGAACTGCATTGAATCGGTTCTGCGTTCAGGCTGCTGTTGGTCATCCACTTACTGTATATGGTAAAGGAGGCCAGGTAACATACCCATGCTTTTGTTTATTTGTTGTTGATTAAAAGAATGACTTTTGATGATTGTTGTGGCAAAGGACATAAATTTTGCAATATTTCAATCAGGACATGTTTATATTGTGTATTGTCCATTAAACTACAGGAGAAGAATGAAAGACCCTAGATGGAGCTTCTCTAAGGCAACTCCACATTTTTCTTTGAAAATTAACAGTAACTATATTAAACAAGTCCTGCTTTTTGGGTTCTTGGTTACCTCATGTATTTGTTGCAACTCAATAGATACGAGAGTTATTGATAAGTAACTATGATTAACCCCTGCCACTATTATACAATGTTAAATGTTGATTTTGTCTCACTGCCTTGTCCATGTTGTTCCATTGAGACTCCAACAGCGTGAACTGATTCTTCTATTGCTCTATTTTCTTTTAGTTCTCTGCCTATTTTTTAGTTGAATTGGTATACTGTGTGTCTATAATAAAAGCTTTTGAAATGCTTTGATGCTAACTTTTTGTTTGTATTTTGTAATGCACATATTTCAGACTAGGGGATTCCTTGACATAAGAGATACAGTTCAATGCATTGAGCTTGCCATCGCAAATCCCGCGAAGCCTGGGGAGTTCCGAGTCTTCAACCAATTCACTGAGCAGTTTTCAGTGAATCAACTCGCCAACCTTGTTACAAAAGCTGGTGAGAAGCTGGGCATTGAGGTGAAAACTATCAATGTGCCTAACCCGAGAGTGGAGGCAGAAGAGCATTACTACAATTGCAAGAACACTAAACTTGTTGATCTGGGACTGAGACCACACTTTCTTTCAGACTCTCTCCTTGATTCACTGCTCAATTTTGCTGTTCAGTACAAAGATCGCGTTGACACAAAACAAATTATGCCTAGTGTGTCTTGGAAGAAAATTGGGGT